>JAHVYB010000228.1:0-70994 GCA_020623695.1 Calonectria henricotiae
CCACTAGGTGTAGCGATATGGTGAGAAACTTTTCTATTTGGGGTTTCTTATAAAATACTGAAATTTTTGCACTCTCTTGCGCACCTTGGATTGCGTGCCTCCGTAACAAACCCAGACCCAAAAAACCCCACGAAACACTTCGAATTCCATCCCGTTTACCCCAGCCCAACCAGCAAGTGGCTCCATTTCCCCCAACCAAAAACCCCCCCCCCCCCCTCCCCCCCCGCCCCCCCCCCCCCCCCCCCAAAAAAAAAAAAAAAAACCCAGCTAATGCGCCCCATTGTGTGACATGATAAATCCACCATGTAAACAAACCTCGCTAATTGTGAATAATGGGGAAAAAAAAAAAAAAAAGAAGAAGAAGAAAAGAAACAAGCAACATCAAAACCCTGACATAACAAAGCGCTGAAACCAAACAGAGACGTCAGAGTCCACATTGTCACCCTCATGAAGAGGAATTGTCATGGGTCGCTTAGTACTCGCTCAGCCGCAACTTCTTGCCTACGTCTCGTCGACGCGCTTGCACAGCGGCCCGTTCTGAAGCACGGGTCTCGGCGGAGTCAAATTGCACGCTGCGGGCTTTGAGAGCCTGGAGGAGCATTCCTGCGTCAAAGAAGCCATCTGTAAAAGAAAAATTGTTAGCGGGCGGGGGGAGGGATCCTTTATAACTCGTGCGACAGTGCGGGATACTTACATCCACCAATATCCTCGTCTTCGCTAAAAGCACTGCTCTCATTGGTGGGAGATGTCGTGCCTGTATGGGACCGGAGGTTGTCAACGGTGGTGATGGGGCGTCCGCGGGACTTGAGGCGGCTGGCTGGCTTCGCATGGTTCATGGTCAACTCGACCTCTCTGGCACGGCTGGCTTTCATGGTGGACAGCTTGCGGTTGCTGATGCGTAGGATGCGTCGAATCTCAAGGAGGTAGCTTTCAAGCGTGTCGATGAAGCGAGCTGTCTGTCGGTGCTTGCTCGACACACAGATGGAGATGCCGTCGTCCTTGATGATGTACCCGATGCCGAAGCCGTCTCCAGATGTGGGACCGAATCCAAACTGTCGGAGGGCTGGGTTTCCGCAGTTGGATGTCGAGAGAATCGTAGTGTTGAGCTTGTCCCAACCAGAGTCGGCAAATATGAGTGGGAGGGGGGTTTGGGTCAGGGACCGGGAGTTGGTGCTGTACCCACGCTCGCGGGAGGGTCTTAGCTCGACGCCGTCGGTGGAGAGGACGGAGCCATTGGGGGAGTTGAAATCCTGCTCTGGGTAGCCCTCCGCTGGGCTCGAGTAGCCGTTGCTGCTGAAGCGGCTATTCGAGTCCTCATCTAGGCTTCTTTGCCAGACACAGAAGAGAGCGTAGAGATGGCGGTCACATCCCTCAGCCTTGGAGCACTGTCGCGTGTTTGCGACATGCTTCTGGCATGCTCGCTTGAGAGCCTCGATCTTGGCCTCGGCGGGGTTATCGGTCCAAAAGGTCTGAACAAAGTCGACCGCTTCATCCGTCACCGATCGGATGGCCTCGGTTCGGCCATGAAGAAATACCTTGGTCATGGCGGGTTCGTAAGTGCATTCGACACGGCCGTAGAGACCATAGTAAGCAGCCTGGAAGGCCATCTGGACAAAAGCATCGGGCGAGAATCCCATGGAAGTGATAAAATTCTTGCCGTAATGGGCGAAATCCAAGCACTGAAATTCATTCTGGCCAATGAGATCGGCCAGTCTGGTCTCGGCGAAGCGCACAGCAATCGTCAACTCGGGAACCATGTCCCACTCGAGCTTGCGAGGGGTCGTGTTTACATCACCAAAGCTCTCGGGGTCTCGCTTGGATGGATCAGGGCTCGCAGAGGCCCAGAGCGTTGGGGCCTGGCCATTGATTGTGCGGGCGAATCTGAGGATGGTGTCTGTGTATACGTCGCTAGCGAAGCGGAGGACCGTGTGTCCATCTACGCCCGTGTGCTCAAAGTTGATACCGGCGCTCCCGTTCTTACAGACGATGATCTGCAGCTTGTCGTACCAACGGTTGGTGCAAGTGCCAATCTGGACACCCTTCTCAACCTCGCTCGTTCCGCACAGCATGTTCTGACAGAGGGCCGCAACATCGGCGGGCTCCGCATAGTCAAGGCAAAGGACGAACAGTGCTGCATCAACAATGCTAAGAGAGTCGGCATTGTTTGAGTCGGGCTCGCGGGTCAGGACATCTCGCAGCCCTGACCAAACCTTTCGGTTTTCTGTGCTCAGGACACCCAGAGCTCCCTTGGCGGCCTCCCGAATAGGGGTTTGTGTGGCATCATCGATGATGGTTTGAAGATTGAGACTGATGTCCTTTTCCGTCATTATGAGATCCGAGTTGTCGTCAAGCACGTCAAACCAGTAAAACTGTCCATGGCACATGACAACGAGGTGCTTCGACTCCGGGTCTTGCTCAATCTGGCAACCAGCTTCGGTGGGAACTCGAGCAGTTCCAAAGAGTCGAGAGTACTGGTACATGCAGAGAGGAGTTCCCTTGACCTTGTCAGGGGGTAGCTCCTCCTTGCGGACGGCGCGAACGAACTCGAGCGAGGACACGACTAAGGAGGCTGCCCTAGTCACCTGGTTGTTTCGGGCGGGAGTCGGGTCATCTTCGAGGAGGAAGAAGGGGTTCAAGTTGAGGACAACTGGGTTGTCATAGTTGAGATAGGAGTCATACCCTGGTGAGAATTAGAAAACGACGTGGAAATGTGAGGCGAAGCATACATACAAAACTGTTCAATATAGCTGGACTTTCCCTGGGCATATTGCTTCAATTTCTCCTGTAGCTCAGGTCCATCAGACTTGAGAAATTCTTCCACTGCATACCTGGTCTCTGCTCGTTCCCGAGGTGACTGAATAGGGTGAAGGGATTCGATGTATCGACGGCAGGACTGAGCAAGGTCAGGGATGGGAAGCTTGGGTAGCTTGTCCTGGCCAGAGAAGGTGACGCCGCCCTCTTTCTTGTCGTATGTGGCCATTGGAAACTTTGTGTAATCACCGTCAAGCTTAACGGCAGAGTCGCGTCTCTTGGACTGTTGAGGGAGTTCGGGAATTTCTGGGATGGAGCGCGGCGTGGCAGATGTTACAGCAGAGGTAGAGGGAACAGGCTCAGCAAGTCTCTCGCCAAGAGGTTGAGGAAGAGCAAAGGTGCGAACTTGAGTCATGGCGTCAGCTTGGGTTGGGTGAATTGGTGGGTGGGTGCGAGTGAATTAGGCGTAGAGAGGCGAGACGTTGGTGCTGACGTCGAGGCCGCGTAGAGCGGTGCGGTAAAAGTAGAGACAGTTTTCTTGTGGGAAATAGTCTAGCATTAAACTGAACACATTCTCTATGGGGGAGATGGGAGGAAGAGGGTTGATTCTGGAATCGGGGGATGGAATGAACGGGAGGAGAGGGGATATGGGAATGATATAAAGCAGTGGACGGCAGTATGACCTCGCTGGCTTAGACAGGCGTCAAGTGGACCCTCCGTACACCCTCCGCACGTCCTCCGCGTCGGCCGGGGGGTAGCCGAGAACTAGGGAAGAGGTTGGAGGGTGGGAGAGGAAGCACGTTGGCAGGCAGACCAAGTGCTCCGCAGGCCCGACAGCCAGGTGCGTAGTGGCACACAGCCGAAGTTTGGCGCAAAGGAGTTGATCTTGGGCAACGGAGCCAGGTACAAGGACTTACCAGGAACGGGACTAAAGATGGACAGCGAGAATTTCCCGAAGGGGGAGAGAAGGGGAGGAGAAGAATAGATGTGGATATGCCGATGAACAGGAACCCTGGACGAACAAGGTGTTTGACACAGAAGACACGGCGAGCTTGTCTAGCAATAAATGACAGTGATATAATAGGTCTCGTAGAGGTAACCGTCTAGATCTGTTCCGGGGGGCAATGGTGCAAACGGGAAACAAACACAGGTTGAAATAGACGGGAACAGAACCAGCTGCTGCAGTGGCAGCAAGTGTGCCTATTCAGTTGTGGGGTATTGCCGCCACGGTTGACTTCCAAGTGAGAGAAGAGGCTTTGGGGATGGGAGTAGACAGGGCCGGCCAGACTAGACCTTCGGGCGACGGGATGCCAAAAGGAACAGCACCAAAAGCCCAGCGCCAGAGAGCCCAAAGCCAGAAACCAAAGCCAGGGCCGTAGCGGCGATCCCAGGGTCAGGTCAGGACGAGACAGGACAGGGCAGCGAGGTTTTGGGGCTGGGCCTGGACCGGGGTTCAAAGGTTAGAGGCGATCCACTCGAGGTGAATGCAGGGCGCGGGACTGGCTTGCGTGGTGATGATGGAGGGGGCGAGTATGGATGACCCCACGATGCAGGATGCGACGTGATGAGGGGTGAAATTCAGCTGTGTAATTCGGGCGTGTGTGTGCGGCGTCCATATTGGGACCTCAGCCATACAATCGCTTCAGGCAGGAGAGGCGCGAATGGAATCATGATTGCGCGCACTTGGCCTCCACAGGCGGTGTATGACAGCACGAGACTGTCCTTATTGCCGCGGTTCCCTCACCTGGTGCCTCTGCTTTCTCATGTGCCATGGCCCAGTTGGGAAATGTGTGTGCGTTGCGCGCGTGCATGTCTCTGTCATTACCTAGGTGGCTGCAAGGCTACCACTTACTACTGGATGGTCCTCGCCAACGACGGCTGCGAGCAGGCTAGAAGTGCCTACCGCACGGTATCACGGGACATACGTCACAGACGGGAACTTCGTGCTGAGCACTTGGCGCTGGGCGCTGGGCGCTGACGCTGACCAAACCACAAATATGCTATTGGTGGTGGAATCATGCTGACCATCCAAAGCAAGGTGAAGCGAGGGAGCTTTCAGCGCCATCGCGCCCTGGTGCTGGGAGGGGAGAACAAGACGCTTTGCTGAGACCAATGCTCCCATGCACTTTTCCTGGCTGCTGCAATTCGGCCTCGCCGACTTCGCATAGGAGAATTCTCCATAGTTTGCGGCTCCGTTGGTTTACGGTAAAAAGCTTGTGCATTCTCTCGTTTGAATGTCATCATGATGCCGAAGTCATCCGAAGAGGGAGTGTCCCTGAAAGCCAGGTAGTGTGGCAAAAGCACACGGTTGAATGACAGTATTCCCGAGGACCAACGGAGCGCCAGGCCAGCCTTTGCCAGGCTACCCGTCGCCAAAGCCATGGGAAACGTGGGAGCGGGTGCTCGAGCCAAAGTGCCGTCTCGGTTCGGTCCAAAGGACGCCAGTCAAGGATCTGGCAATGCAAAGCTTCGTCTGTTCGTTCGACAGCCGAAAGGCGCGAAACCCATTTTGTCCATGCCCACCAGGAACCTGGTTGGTTCCCGCTGTGGAGTGCGACCTGGCTGCGTCAATGGCTGGACGAGTGGCTTGGGTGGCGGATCGTGCCTTTTTGCCCGTGTGGGATGAACTGCATCGTTTCGGCCCATGATTCCTCTGGGCAGCGTTGCATTCTTACATGGAGGGAGGGCCCGGTACGCCGGTTTCACATGGAATTCCATCGAGACAGGCTACGGAGACTCTGCGGGGTAACCCTGTAGTTGAATGACGGAGTGAATATATGGCAGAAAATGTAAACCTCTTCTAATGTGAATATCTTCTAATGTAAGCTAATAAAAATAAATAAAATAACGTAGGTTGATGCAAGAAAAAAAGGACAAGGCAGATATTAATTAAATAAATCCAGGAGCATGCCTTTCAGTACAATCATTTCATACTATTGGCGGTATTGGTTGTGTGGCTCCATATCATACAACATCTGTACAAGTCGGATGTAGAAGAATCCTTAGATAACATAATAATGAATGTGTATAATTATCCAGGGAAAAAAGAAGGAAAAAAAGCTGCGTGACACGCCGGAATCATACCACTCGACCTTTTGTGTATTTAGTTGACCTTTGTTATAACCCAGTGGGAAAGGAAGGCTCCGAGAGAGGGACAAGGGATGGACCATGAAGTCAGCCAGGAGATGGAATCGCGATTGTGTTATAAAGAAGGGCCCATCTTACGAGGGCCATCTTCTGGCTGACTTCATGGTCCGCCCCCTGTCCCTCTGGATCTGCCTTCTCGGAGCCTTCCTTTTTCACTGGGTTGGAATATTCGAGTATTAGATTGCACTGGTTGCCTTGCGATGGCAGTCATCCGCCGTCGGCTTTGGCCAAAAAGCTAGATCCTTATCTCACCCACTCATGCACATCCTTGACCTGATTTCGCCATGGCCAAGACATTTTACACATCAATCTCACATGCCATTATCACGACCAATGCTATCCCGTACGGCCAACCCGATCTAAAGCCGGAGTGAGGCCAAATTTCTGCCGCCGACCGGTCCTTCGGCGACGAAACCCCGACTATGATAACACTGTCCCGGAGGACTGGCCCCTTTCATCGGCGCCCGGGGTCCGCATGCCCGCTTCCATCATAAGCGCCGCTTCCATCATATATATCCACGTTGAATTCCATATTTTCCCTGTATCAAATGTTCATCTTCTAATGCTTGTCGAACCTGAGTGAGACAACTACCTAGCCCTTTAAAATTCTATGAACCAAAATGAACAACCGCACCACCCGGATCCATCACCATACAGAGTCGGACTATGAATAGAGCCTGGCAGTCCTCGCGATTAGCCTAACGATGGGAGTTCGCACCAAAAACGGAGCGATTGCTGCCTAGCAAGCCAAAAATCGCCTTCCCATTTGATGGTCTGCATTTGCTCGCTTGAGGACAAAGAAGGGGAGAAGACGATGACAACTGCAAGGCCACTTTCTGTGCTGAGAGGCCGCATACTTGCATACGGAAAGTCTCGATGAACTCATACAGGGTCCATGTCTCTGATGTGGAGGCTTATTCTGTCAATCATCAGAGTGGCCTCAGCCCTACACCAGGTTGAGGATTCCATTCGATCTTCCATCAATGCGCTAGTCCGGTTTGGGACATAAATTCGAGATGTCTAGCCCACCTTGCCGTTCTGGGACATCAATTCGAGCTCCACATCTGGAACACAGCCATCGTTTGGTCGCAGGCGAAATGACATCTGGAGGATTTCTCCCCTGGTATACGAACAAAGCGAAAATCGACTAAATGTTCTGATTGGCCCGCACGATGAGTTTTTCTCTGCAATGGGAAAACCCATTCGAGGCACGCGCGATAGGGTTGAGTTGGTGTCATTTCACTCGACAACTGGTGGCGGCTGAGCACCAAATCGTCACAAGTTGCATGGGAATGTCCAGGGTTTGCGGATCGGAACTGCTGTATTTTTTTTCTTCATAGCGTCGTCTTGGGGATATAAGATCGTTTTCACCCTTTGCATTTTATGTTGTAGATCGCAAGTTTAATATCAAATCCAAACATTTACTGTCTTATCTCAATATTAAAGTGTCTTTTATTATTATTATTATTTTATTTTACCAACGATTACCACCAACTAACTGTCTATTGATAGCCCCAGCGCCAACCGATAATGTGCATCATTGCATACAGACAAATCAGCAAGTGGTGGAAGAACAGACAGTCCACCAAACAGCCATTAGAAGAGGATACAACAGTTTCGTCGACTAAGCCTTCGAAAGCAGAGGAGCAAGCAACATGCATGTACTCATCGAGAGCTGCCGTCGGATTCGCCTTGCCTTGAGTGCAAGGCGGAGAGAAAGGCCCACCTTACATATAGATGGAGAATAATTCTCTGATTGGCTTGGTCATTTGCTTTACAGTCCCTAGACTCGACAATGTGCGAACATAACGATCCCCTAAAACTTAAACCGACCGCTGCTAACTGAGCCTCCCCGATAGTATTGCTAGTGCCTTGCCATGGATTGCCGGAGACTTTGGCCAGATTTCACAACTAAACTGGGTTGCTTCCGCCTTTAACCTGGCGTCAGCTGCCTTCATCCCTTTTTGGTCACAGATGGCAGATGTCTTTGGCCGAAACGCTGCCCTCAGCGCCGCCATCTTCTTCATGATCATCGGAAACGCTCTCTGCATGGCCGCTCCGACCAGTGCATTCGCCGTCCTCCTGCTCGGACGCGGCTTTCAGGGTCTTGCGGCCGCGGGACTAAACGTTGTCATCCGTACCGTTCTTGCGGACAAGGTATCGCTACAGGAAAACGCCAAGAACTGGGCCATATTCTCCCTTGTCGCAGGCATATCATATGCCATTGGCCCTGTCATCGGAGGTAAGAAACTGTTTGGTATCTGATGTACTAGGGTCAGCTAAATCTAACCAACCCCAGGCTATCTTACCAGCGCTGACTGGAGGTGGTGCTTTGCCATCAATCTTCCCGTAGCGGTTGTGGCATTGATCATTATCTTCTTTTTTCTTCGAAAGGAGTTGCTGGGCCCCCAGCCTATCCCCGAACTCGACGAGGCCCCCGAGACTGGCCGTCGGACAAAGCTTGCAGCTAGACTCAAGACTGTGGATTTCGGTGGCCAGTTTCTCTTTATTATGGGCTTTGGGCTGATTATTCTGGGGCTCACATGGGGTGGTGCAACATACTCATGGTTGTCTGCTGCTGTCATCACTCTAGTCATTGGCTGCATTTTTGCTATTGCATTTTTCTACTGGGAATACCTCCTGGCGCCGGGAATTTTTTTTTGGCGGAGAAGATGCCATATCAGAAGGCCATGATTCCTTGGGCCTTGATTTCTTGTAATGATATTGGTCTGGTTTTCTACAGTGAATGTGCCACAGGCATTGGCATGTATGCGGTATGTGTCCACTGTCCACGCTATTCAGAACTATGCTGACCCGAATAGGTTCTCTACTTTTGCAACATTTATTTCATCGCCGTCAGAGTATGTACAATATCAAGTTACTTGGTACTTGAGACTTGTCTCTAACAAGAATTAGGGCTACGACTCCGACAAGGCGGGCATCCAGCTTCTCTACTTCCTCCCTGGACTTGGCCCAGGCGTTTACCTTTGCTCTTTCATGTGCAAAAAATGGCCTCGCATGACATGGACATCCATCTTTTTGGGAACTCTTGTTGGGGCAGTTGGTCTTGGCCTGCTGGGCTGGGCCATCTACGTCGAACACCTTCCAACCATCTATGCAATGATGGCTCTGGTAGGATGTGGCAGTGGCCTGCGATTTATGGCCTCCCCACTTCATGGAATTGCTCTTTTCCGAAGCATGCGTGCGTCCGTGATTGGACTGTTGGCAGTTGCTATACCATTCGGTGGCACAATCGGATTGACCATTATGTCGACCGTCTTCAACAACACATCTGGGCTCAACTCGCACGACAACGACTTTTTCAAATCCAGAAGCAAACCGTCACCGCCAAAGAGAAGGCGGTCCATGGCGCAAAGGTAAGCGTGATGCTGAAAGTTTAATATGCCGAATGACCAACTAACTCGCTCGCAGATGGGAGTTGTCTGGGCGTTTGTCGCCGTCACACAGCTTGTGGCAATGGCACGCCAACACTTTTGTCGTTAGCAACTTCATGACACTACCATTATATCAGGCGGTTGTGTGTGCACTGTGCATTGGAAATGTTTAGTTTGGCCACGGCCTCATTGGCGAGGATGGAAAGCCGACTGATCTGATCATCAAGGGAAGTTGTGTTCTCAGCCTTCTCAGAGGACAGAGACGGAAGCAAGATGAAGAAGAAAAGGGAATAGTAGCTCCGCAAAGCTCTCATGGACGGGGTTTGTCGGAAAGCAGTGCACCCGAGACGCTCGTCCACCAAAAATAAGAAAACGATGGAGGTTAAGGTTTAAGACATTTAGAGATGGTTCACGAGAAGGATGAATGAAGCGTGATATAAGCTTGTATTGGCTACGCATGGCATTCTTGTACTAGATACCCGCTTTCGTTTTGTTCAATTTACAAAATATATCTAATGACTTGAATTTCCTCGGGCCTTTGGATCGGGCCTGCTTGTTATACGGATATTTTGCTATCGCGACGCCATCTCCGAGATCGGCGAATCTGGGATGGACGCCGTCCCAGACAGTGTATCATCTTTCGGAGATTTCATTACATTTATACGGCCGTAGTTCTCTGTGACTGACTTACCATGGCGTATATAAGTCCCCAACTAAACGGAAATGGTTCCGAGATGTCTAGTTTATGTGGTACAAAATTTTGACTCACCAAAGACGATAATCGCCTGAGCACGAAATGCCGGCTTCTTTCTCAGCCTATGAACATGGATGCGCGTCCTATTTTATCTTTCCCCTCGGCTAGACATGGCGCTCCTCGGCTTTGTCTTTGTTATATATTTTTTTCTCTGATGCATAATTGACCAACCAATTTTTTTTTATTGTTCCCAATCATGAGTGTGACTGTGAGTGAAAGCGAGGAGCAGAGCCCCAACCCCAGGTTTTGGCTCGAATTCCGCACCTTTGATGATGGGCTCTCCTCGAGATCCGAGATAGCAGTGCCCACATTCACCGCATTTCCTCAGTTCACGCTGCTCCCGCCGGAATTGCGCTTGAAAATATGGTCCTTCCTGATCCAGCCGCGAACAATCATCGCTTGCTGTCTCCAAGGCGACGAGCGGCTCCCCCAACGGCGCCAAGAGCTCGACTCGAGGACCCATGGAGATGCCATCCCCGTACTACTGCATATCAACCGCGAATCGCGACATCTGGCGCTGCAGCACTACGAGCTGTCATTTAGCTGGCGCATCTCGAAACTTTTATCAGACACTCCTGTGTCGCGACCGGCGCGGGTGTGGTTCAACTTTGCCCTGGATACCATCTATCTCCGGGGAGAGTTGGAGGCATACGACTCGTACGGGTTCAACTCTCCAATGGTGTACTTTATGCGCCGCGAGGACACGCGGCGAGTGCGGCATGTGGCATGCGCATTTGGAGAGCTGGGCTATCCACAGCAGGAGAGCGACCAGATATTTGGATGTCTATGGCACGTCGTGGACGGGTTTGCGGCGGTGGATCGGCTACTATTGACTGTGGAGGACCGGGACGAGGAGGACGTGCGGGGGAGTAAGCTGTTGAGCAGCGATAACGTGATGCAGAAGATATGGAGCGGCTGGCTCGGCGGGTCGACAGTGACGAGCTCAAGGATGGCGGATAAGCAGATGATGCTAATTCGGGAGGAAGATTTGGCAGGCTTCGTGGCCAGTCATTGAGTCATTATTGAGGGGGTTGAAGGGAGGGCGTAAGGCGTTGATGGTTTCGTTGGCTACTGTCTGCGTGGCGCGCACAATCAGGCTCTGGAAGCCTGCCATTGATGTTGGGTTCACACATAATGGGGATGGGTATGCTGTTTCTGGACAATTGCAATCATCATTGAGCATGGTAGAACATGAATCGGACATGAATCGGACATGCCGCGGCATGTTTTGTGGCATCCGCTTCACTTCTGTCCTTGCTTCTCTGTTCCCGATCACAACCACGGCTTCGATCGATCTTTAGCAGGCCCCTGAAGGTGCTATGATCCTGGTCATAGGGTAGTATTGTAGCCCCATGCCGTCCCGCATCGTGCGATAGTTACGTCGATGACTTTTCCGGACTGTAAGTGGATAATGCAACGAGCGATGCATAGAATACTACGTTGGGCAACTAGGAAGCTTGAGATGAACACGATGCTTTCCCCACGACTCGCTGAATAGGCGAGATTCCATTGGGGCCCTGGCACGACCGAGACGTGTGTAATTTGTCTGGTGTTTGATAATGGCGGGCGGGCAGGCAGGCAAGCAAGTCTCAGCCATGAGCTAGTTGTCTCTGGATTCTCTGACACGTCGCTCTCGCTATGGCTGCCAAGTGGTGGTTGGAGCTGAAGCATGCAGCAGTAATTGGGTGGACGTGGATCATGAAGCTTGGGTGGGCGCTTATGCTTTGGTAGCTGCAAGCAGAAGGGCTAAAGGGACACTGGAACGGGCCGATGGCCTGTAAGGTAGCAGGAAGTCAAGGTGGGATGCATCATTGGTCCATCATGGTCATCATGGTGGGCCGTCATTATATTTTCCCAACTCGCCAGAAGCTTTCATGACAAAGATGAAGCCAACCGCACTGTACGTACCTTGGGGACGGAGTGGTCTTCTAGGTACCTACCTACCTAGGTAGGTAGGTAGGATTTGAAGGTGGGGACAGTGATGGTGCCTACCTAATCATGCTCACACGCGAAATCCACCCCACCTTGTCCCTCATCACCACAGGCTAATCGTGGAACTACGGAGATTTACAGAGCCAAAATGAAGAAGACTCGAGTAACTGTGAGAAGGCTCGGGAAGAAAGCGTTGTCTTGTTGGGATTTCGTCGTGCCATCCATATTCCAACTGAACCACATAATGAGACGCAATGATGAGCGGTCAAGCCACACAGAAAGAGGAGCCAGGCTGTCACAGCTTAGCCGCAGCTCACCCCAGCCAACGGAGAGATTTACCAATGCTGGTGGTGCTGTTGGCGTTGGCTGTTGGCGCTGGCGGTGTTATTAGTGCTGGCGGTGCTATTGGTGCTGGCGGTGCTGGCGGTATTAGCAGTGTTGGCAGTGTTGGCAGTGTTGGCAGTGTTGGCAGTGTTGGCAGTGGCGTTAGTGCTATTGGTACTATTAGTGTTATTAGTGCTATTAGTATTATTAGTATTATTAGTACTATTGGTGCTGTTGGTAGTGTTAGTATTTTTAGTGCTATTACTACTGTTGGTATTGCTAGTGGTTAGTGCTGACGGTGTCAGTATTAGTAGTGACAGTGGTAATATTAGTGGTGGTGTTAGCAATCTAGTGGCATTTTGATCTTTATAATGTTATTTATTCGTAATTTGAGACGAGGGACGATGTGGTTTTTAGGAGTATAGTCGTCTATTTCCCGCACTAAAAGTAACGCGATGGCTTCGTGTTGGGACCTTTGTCTCGGATCTGAGAAATGTTGTCATGGCTGTGATGGCTGGCTGAGCTGTGATGGAAGTGAAGAAGAGGAGAAGAGGAGAGGCTGCTTTGAGCTGCAAGGGCATCGTTTGGAGGCCAAGCCGTCAAATGGTTTCAGGTCGCTAATAGCCATAGCAGCATTAGGCCAAGCTTAGCTATTGAAAGACTGCTATCATAAAGTAAATTATTGCTTTGTCTTACCCGTTTATTTACTCTATTTCTCATAATGGGCTTGGTAGTATTGGGTTAAACTTGGCCCGCACGTTGTACGGTGTTGCCAAACTTGTGGCCTGTAATTATATTGCAAAGCAAGGGAAAACGAGAAGCTGCAAAATACGGCGAGACAAGTTTGTGCACTTGAAAAATTCCACCACGCACTTTAGGAAACTGCTTGCTTCACGCTATCCCACCTCAGTTTTGCCTTCCTTCAACTTGGCCATCTTTTCCCGCAGCATTAGGAGCCACTCTGGTGCCGCCTCCAACCATTTTCTTGCTACCCCGACCAAATCACTTATCAAAGACGAGTCCGAGGACCTCAACTTCAGCGAACTTGACGAGACTCTCTCAAAGCATGCCAAGAAAATCGGTGCTCGAGGACGTTCTCCATCTCGCCGTGCTGTCACCCAAGCGAACGTTACTATCGCCACCAGTGTCCATCTCGAGAGCAGTGCATCTTCGAAAGACGTTCCCACCGCCACTACTGAGATGGCATCTTCTATGGCACCCATCTATGTCGAATCATCATCCATTTTCTTTTTCTTGGAAAGGCAGAACACCAGCACCCTGTCACGCCAGAAAAGCTATCCTCTGGTTATCTCCAAAAAATGAACCTAGGCCAGAACCGCGTGGTCCTTGAAGACATGCTTCAAGTACGGGGTCATCCCTTTTCGTTCGCAGTCCAGATCGCCAAGAGGGACATAGGTCTGTCACCAAGGTCACAACCCCAGATCCAACACAGCCCCGACCTTGGTTGGCATCTTAAGTTTCTTAGGCAGTATAGGTCATCAAAGAGCTGGCCATGTGTCTATTGGATAATCGAATGGAGGCAATGTTAGGAGGAACTTGGGAAGTCGCAAATGGTGAGAGATTCAGACTCCCACCACACTCCCCTTTCCTCACCCCCTGAATTTCCGAGCTTTTGGGAGTTTCTGTCGTCGCCATGACTACCATGTGAGTTCCCGCTCCAATACAACGCACTTCAATTTATCATCTCTGCCCCTATTCCTCTCATTTTCTTGCTATAGACAACAGAACAATCTTAACAATGCCTCACAGAACTCTAGCTAACTATTGCCTCCCGTAATATAAAGAGCTTCGATATGATTTACCTTGACATCCCCTAGGAGAGCAGCAAGAATGGGCCTGTAGAGCCAAATCCAAGTCTTCATCTAACATCAATATCTCCACTCTTGACCACTCTAACATTGCTGCCGCCCAATAGAGCCACGCTGCCAGAGGTTACAAGATCAATATTCTCCAGCGCTCCAGCTCTAATATCATACAACTAAACGACTTTTAGTAGGGGGACTTCGGCCGCCTTGTCAAGGCCTTCAAGAGAAGAAAGAAGCCACCCAAGGGATTATTCGCAGGATCTTGACAGAATGGGAAGAAGAGTAGGGCCGTTTACGCGCAAATACACGCTGCCAACCTTTGTGGACGGGGATTGAGTCTGGGGTTAAGATAGAGAAGATGATGAAGACGACGAGGGGCATGGCATATCCACGTATCAACCCTGACAGGCGGGCAGGAGTCACTGGATCTTTCAATGCCTGTCAGGTTCTACGACCAAGGTCAGCCCAAATATCAGCCGCAGGTATTGTGATGCCTTGACCAAGGTTCAAGACGAGCTCGACAATGCAAGGGCTGCCGCCGCCTTAGCTTGCTATCTCGCAGTTCTGCGATGCAATTGTCCACATTTCCCTTTTGGAACTGTCCACCACCAAGAGGTACAACAAAAGCCAGTCCCGAAAACGGTCGCCCCAAATGCTCCGTCAAGCGTATCACGACTCCGTCAAAGGCTTTGCTCCGACGTCCGACTCATCGCCTAATTTAGATATGGTGAATGATCATGCCTTGGCGAGGTGTAATGCTGCGGTTGCAATGGACACCTGCGGAATGTAATTGGTTTCAATACAGTTGTGGGCATCTCAAGCCGCGGCTTTCGCCAAATGACCAAGTATCGCATCTACGCCTGCACACAGTCAACGCTCCAAATCGCCGGCCTCGCACTCTTCGCTAAGCTCAATATGCGTTTCCCTGACATGGTGGCCGGCAGCCTGTCTCACCAATTAATTCGTCAGGCCATTAACTCCGGCATCACATCCGAGCAGATCATCTCATGCCCCTCCCCACACACGCCCACGACCAGATGCACCGCACTGCGGCTCTGAATAACAAGCCCGTGCCCCCGCCGACCTTTGTGGACCAAATCCGACTCTGGCAGTTTGAGAACGAACGCATGAAGACGACGACAGGGTTCCTATTCAAAGACTTTGAAGACCACAAGGAGTAGATGATCGTTGGAGGCTTTGCTGAGGAGGTGGGCATCCTGGCGTGGTGCAACGATGTCAAGCGCATGTTTTTGGCGAGGAAGCACGAGCAGATTCGGGATGACCCCTTCCCTTCGTGCTAATCCTCTTCCTTCCATCACCACATAACCAACAACACGCCGATTATGCCCCCCCTTCACGTTTATTCTATCGCCCATCAACACGCTGACAGACCATGACGGCTCTCGCTAGCCCAACCTTCCTAAGCCTCGCCCATTAGAGACTTTACCTTTCTCATGGATCCGAACAACGCGATGAAGCGCGATAAAACAGAAAAA
Organism: Calonectria henricotiae; assembly: GCA_020623695.1. Lineage (NCBI taxonomy): Eukaryota > Fungi > Ascomycota > Sordariomycetes > Hypocreales > Nectriaceae > Calonectria > Calonectria henricotiae. The sequence continues at coordinate 15,626 of JAHVYB010000228.1, forward strand.
GAGGCTAACATCTCGCTTTTGGCACACTTATCACCCATGGCGGAAGATTATGTCACCACGCTGGAAGCCCTTGTGGCTGTGGAGATGGCTGTTCGACGATATGAACGGCCTACACGATCGTCACCAATGAGTGACCCAAAACGTCCCCTTGAGCCCAGCCGCTATCACAGTTGGAGACTGATGATGGGGTCGTGGATTTTGGAGCCGACCCCGGAACTGAGATAGGCGACGATGAGGAAGGCGGTGGAGGCCTCGCTGTGCTCCAGTTCGTGACCAAATCACGCCTCGCTAGAATTCTAGTGGGGCCCTCTGTATCGCCTAATGACGAGCCCAACATGCAGCCTTTGACAGCCAATGCGACGGGCAAACTTCAGTGTGGCTGCGACGCAAACACCGTTGGCTGCGCCCAGCTAATGATTGGGTAGCAACAAAGCTCGCCGAATGTTCCAGGTACGTAGGTTGCCGCGCCACTGCTGACCCCCGGCGAGCGGGTACACCGCCAAGAGAATCCACCCGCCCACAGAGGGTAGTGGAAGCCCCGCGAATTGTCGATTTGGAAAAATTTACGGGCAGTTGGGTCTCCCTATCCGCCTGGGTAAAGGTTGCCTCATCAGGGGGCGGAGCAAGGGACGTTGAGGAATCGAGAGTGCGAGAGCGCCAGGGCCAGTGCTGCATGGTGCATCATAGAACATCCTTGGTGGACGAAATGCATGATGGCGTCTACACTTTTGTTGCAATTACTGTACCTCACATTATCTGCCTACCTAGCTTGGGACCTGCCTCGGGACCAACGGATCAACGCAACCCAGATGTACACTTGCACGGCGGTCAGATGGAGGCACAAAGCGCATATAGTAGTAGTACGTGTGTCTTCTCTGCATAGAATTGATTGATTGCATTCACTTGTTTATCACATTTAGTTCATTGTGATACTGGAAACCATGAAGCACCCAACTTTCGACGAATAGAATTTTTTCTTTTCATTCGAGTGAGGGGCAACTTGACTGCAAAGAAACTATGAAGGGTGAAGGCAAAAGATACTAGTCCAAGAATGGCCAAGAGTTGTGGGGCTGGGAGATTCATGGAGGGAGGTGCGTGGTGAGTTTCGTTGAGGATGTGTCGCTGTCATCAATGGGGTTTGGCCGTGTCGAGCTTGGTTCAGCGGAAGCTGCGATTTGGGTTCTGGGGGAGGTGCAAGACGTGTGCGAAGGCCATTCCAACGCCAAACTAACACATGTGAGGATGAGGTGGGGGGTAAGCGTTCTCCGAAGCCAAGCAAGTACCTATCAGGCACTAACTCGACATTGGCGCCAGCCTTGTTCAGCCTGGCTGAGGCCTGCGGACACATGTGGATGGATGGGCGCCAAGTGGCCAGCAGAAGGAAAAAGAAGTGACGGCACAAGCAAGTAGATTCTGAGTATAGTAGCATGGCTTGAAAACAATAGACCAGGTTAAAACGAATATTAGATTGATTATAATCCATTTAGTTCTTTATATTTATTTATTTATATTTATTTTACTTGTTCACGGATCTAGGTAGTGTTTTCGTGTGCCATTTTTCTGGCCGCTGGCAGCGCAGAAATCAGCAGGCAGGGCATCTAAGCGCCAAGGTACCAGGCACTTCTGGGCTCTGACTCCAGGATTGCACTGGCCACCAGAACCCCGCCTGGTGCCCCGCGATGGAATTTTTCTGAGATGACATCAACGAAGAGTTAAGCCCTGAATCACAAGCAACAGCAGCAACATGCAGAATTGAGAAGAAGGTCGAACAAACGATGACAGGGGGCCAAAACTCGCCCCTGCAGGCAGGCAAACGGCAAGGCACCCACTTGCTTGGTTTCGCAGAGCCTTCCAGCACTCCACATGCTGTTCCAGATGCTCATAGCTCGTTCGTTACCCTGCCAGATGATTCCTTGGCCCCTGCGCACAGAGCTGATGTGGGTTCTTTGGAACAACGCAGAACCGTATCGAACCTTGACACCCGCCTTTATTTAGATGCTTTTCCTGCCGGAACACTAGAAATCCGCCATTCCAAAACATCCCACATACGAATACCCCAAACAACGAAGTCTTCACGCTCATCTGCACACTTTCTGAAGCAATCCTTTCCTTTCTGTTTCTTCTGTTTCCTTGACGCATATTCCTTAACGCAAAATGGGTCCCGCCGTCGGTATCGATTTGGGTACCACGTACTCCTGCGTGGGTATCTTCCGCGAGGATCGGTAGGTTCTCTGTTCTCAGCCCTTCCAGGGTTTCCCGTTCACATATCCGAACTGTCTCTGACTTCTTCTTCAGATGTGATATCATTGCCAACGACCAGGGCAACCGAACCACCCCCTCTTTCGTCGGTTTCACCGACACCGAACGTCTTATCGGTGATGCCGCCAAGAACCAGGTTGCCATGAACCCCCAGAACACTGTCTTCGACGCCAAGCGCCTGATCGGCCGCAAGTTCAGCGACCCTGAGGTCCAAGCCGACATGAAGCACTTCCCCTTCAAGATCGTCGACAAGGCTGGCAAGCCTGTCATCGAGGTCGAGTTCAAGGGCGAGACCAAGAACTTCACTCCCGAGGAAATCTCCTCCATGGTCCTCACCAAGATGCGTGAGACTGCCGAGGCCTACCTCGGTGAGACCGTCAACAATGCTGTCGTCACCGTCCCCGCCTACTTCAACGACAGCCAACGTCAAGCTACCAAGGATGCCGGCCTCATCGCCGGCCTCAACGTCCTTCGTATCATCAACGAACCCACTGCTGCCGCTATCGCTTATGGCCTCGACAAGAAGGTTGAGGGCGAGCGCAACGTTCTCATCTTCGACTTGGGCGGCGGTACTTTCGATGTCTCCCTTCTCACTATCGAGGAAGGCATCTTCGAGGTCAAGTCCACTGCCGGTGACACTCACCTTGGTGGTGAGGACTTCGACAACCGCTTGGTCAACCACTTTGTGAATGAATTCAAACGCAAGAATAAGAAGGTTAGTTTTTTCAAAAAGCCCCATTGTCCCGTCTATGATATGTCGTGTCGAGATAATGCTTCGCTTATGCGGCATAATGAGACCCCACCACAGGAGACGTGTCGAGATAGGCAACGAGCCGTTTCGTTTTGCTCCCTGTAACTTTTCTGTAAAACATCAGTCTGATTTCAATCGTCATCTCGCAACAAAGACGCATATTTCGAACACAAGTAACTAACTTTGCTTTATAGGATCTTTCCACAAATGTCCGCGCTCTGCGACGTCTCCGCACTGCCTGTGAGCGTGCCAAGCGTACTCTGTCTTCCTCTGCTCAGACTTCGATTGAAATCGACTCTCTCTTCGAGGGTGTTGATTTCTACACTTCGATTACTCGAGCCCGTTTTGAGGAGCTTTGCCAGGACCTTTTCCGCTCTACTATTCAGCCCGTCGACCGCGTCTTGTCTGACGCCAAGATCGATAAGAGCCTGGTTCACGAGATTGTTCTCGTTGGCGGCTCTACACGTATCCCTCGTGTCCAGAAGCTCATTACCGACTACTTCAACGGCAAGGAGCCCAACAAGTCCATCAACCCTGACGAGGCTGTTGCCTACGGTGCTGCTGTTCAGGCTGCTATTCTGTCTGGTGACACCTCATCCAAGTCTACCAGCGAGATTCTCCTTCTCGATGTCGCTCCCCTCTCTCTCGGTATCGAGACTGCTGGTGGTATGATGACCAAGCTCATCCCCCGCAACACCACCATCCCCACCAAGAAGTCCGAGGTCTTCTCCACCTTCTCTGACAACCAGCCCGGTGTTCTTATCCAGGTCTACGAGGGTGAGCGTCAGCGCACCAAGGACAACAACCTGCTCGGAAAGTTCGAGCTCACCGGCATCCCCCCTGCCCCCCGCGGTGTTCCCCAGATTGAGGTCACCTTCGATGTTGATGCCAACGGTATCATGAACGTCTCCGCCGTTGAGAAGGGCACTGGCAAGTCCAACAAGATTGTCATCACCAACGACAAGGGCCGCCTGTCCAAGGAGGAGATCGAGCGCATGCTTTCTGATGCCGAGAAGTACAAGGAGGAGGATGAGGCTGAGGGTCGCCGTGTCTCTGCCAAGAACGGCCTTGAGTCTTACGCCTACTCTCTCCGCAACACTCTCAGCGACTCCAAGGTCGAAGAGAAGATCGAAGCCGCCGACAAGGAGACTCTCAAGACTGAGATCGACAAGGTCGTCGCCTGGCTCGATGACAACCAGCAGGCTACTCGTGAGGAGTACGAGGAGCACCAGAAGGAGCTGGAGGGCATTGCCAACCCCATCATGATGAAGTTCTACGGAGCTGGTGGCGAGGGTGGCCCTGGCATGCCCGGCATGCCCGGCGGTGCCCCCGGCGGCTTCCCCGGTGCCGGTGCTGGCGCTCCTCCCCGTGGTGGTGATGACGGCCCCACCGTTGAGGAGGTTGACTAAATTCTTTGATGCTCCGATAGCAGTCTCGACTTCTAGATTGGTCAAGCATCTGGTGCTGAGGTGGAGGCTGGAGGTAATCAAAGGATGATGAGATGATGAGATTTTTTAATTTTTTTTTTTGGCACGCATTATGCGGTAACGAACAGGGAAAAGCTTAGTGGTCGACACAGGCCTGTACTTTAATTAAACAAGGGATCAATAAAAATTGATGAACCAAACATCATTGCTCGTGCCTGTATTGATTTTGAAATATTGTGCTGATGCAGAGACTATAAGGGTGTGTAACAGAGGATGTGATGATTGGAATTTGTATTTTTGTTACGCATTTCACGGTTAGGAACGGGAAAAGCTCGGTGGTTGACCTGGATTTGTACTTTGATAAATCAATGGATCAATAAAGATTCATGAAACAAAAATTGTTGCTTATGTGCATTGGCTACGTGAAATACTGTCTCTGAAAAATATAAGATTCATTATATTTATGCTTTTATTTATTATCCTACAGGAAGCCCTAAACAAAACTAGCGGGCTGTGATTCAGTTCGTGATTTCGTCATCCGCCTGGCTGCGTCACTCACTGGACGTAAACATGGTTGAATTTCCGGTATTCCATTCCTTTCCATACATCCCGTGTATTAGTCACAGCCTTCGAACTGGAACAGCCCGAAGGACAAATGTAAGAAGAGCTGGAAGACGAGCACTATTTTGCTGCCCGATTTGGGTAATTGCAGTGGAATAACAAGTTGCTGACTGTAACTTGTTCTCATATGCCTCGGTCGAATCACTGTTACTCATTGCTCTTTTCCTCAAATGATAGATGTCTTTATGCCAAGGATTTATTGACATATGTTGTTGGATGTGTGTGGAGACGTTGTGTCATTGCCTAGGACATAGCGTTCAACTTTGCTCATTGCGAATGCTTACTTGGATAGTATACGTTGTGGTGCATATTTGACTCAAAGTCTGATTTCTCTTTCCTTTGGCTCTGGATGAGAGGTGTTGCTGTGCACTCAAACCGTAGAGTATTTTTATTTTTATATTCTTTTTTAAATAGATGGTATTCTGCTTGGCTTGTCCTATTGGACAGTTTCCGATTCGTCCAAGCCCACTCTCTGGCTCTTGGAAAGGGTATGTTCAAGAGCTACTCAGGGTTGTTCAGGATGGGGAAATCCTCCCATCTTGTCAATCTGTCAAGTTTTGATCCTTGGATATTGGCTAGCAAGGTGTGTAGCCATCAAACAAAGGGGACGGGGAAAATAGTTACCAACTGATCTGCCTTGGTATGTCATGTTTCCTGGCCCCTGCGTAATTACCATTTCTGAATTTGATGTGTCTGATATCATGAAGTAATGTATCGAGCGGTATTTTTATCTATGTATTGGCAATAGTAAAACCAATATATAATCCGTCAAAATGTCCGTTTTCCCATTCTCAAGCCATGTTTAATGGCGGTAATTGAGCAATGTATGGTGTCCCGCCTGGCGGGGTGATTCGCTCTCCTCGTATTGTACAAAACACCGACGCCCAATCCCTGAGTAGCAAGTTCATCTCTAGTAGACACATCTAATCGTGGCAAGTAAAACACCCCTCTCCTCTAATTTACTCAATGGGTTCAGTAAAGACAGTCTCTGATTCCACCTTTTTGTCGCGACTTTGCCATATGTCCTCACTGTTGGGCTTTCCAGGCCCGTACTTTGCGTATTCCTTATTGCGGTAATGGGCGCGAGTAAGCTTCTCGCGCATCTCGGGCCCATGGCTCCTGGTGCGCATGCAGAACCAAAAGTCGTCCCAATGTTCGCTACAGGAGCGCATCTCGCCGTAGCGGTAGACGGCGTTCCACTGACCGCCCATCGAGTTGCAAGCCCATGCTTGGTCAAATGCCTGGCGACAGCTCATTTCGGCGGGAAGAAGGGATTCGGAAAGCTCGTTTCCGACGGGGGCTTCAACGAGAGGTTGGCTAGCAGAGCGCGAGGCAAAGCCTACGGCGAGCCATGACGATATTGATGACTGATCGGAGGACTTCTGCGCCGAGGACGAGGACGGTTTTGGGTCGGAGGGGTCGGGCTTTGAGTTTAGGAGTTCGAGGAACTTTTCGATTTCGGGATCGGAAGATGGACTGGACGTCGAAGGGCCTGAAGCTGGGGACGGTGTTGAGGCGGAAGGAGGGGCGGGTTCCTTGTCAACTTGCGGCGCGGGCGCCTTTTCGGATGATGATGACGAATTCCAGAGCCAGCCCATTTTGAAGTTCGCAAGGGGCAGCCTTGTACGATTCGACGATGTATGCTTGGCCAACTGATGGGGAATCGATGTCGTTGGGCTATAGTCTATTCGCGAGATCGTTCCACAAGAAGGAGATAAGAGTTTAATTGCTTGGCATGGAGGTGTATTTTTGGGCGCACAGTTGGACACCGGATTGCGCGCAGGTTGCGGAACAACAAAAGCAGTGTCAATGGCCTTATTACAATGTGAGGCTATTCGAGCGTTGCCTTCTTCATGGAAGCGGCGCGCGACTAGAACTATTGGTGGCTGCTAGGTGATACCCGGAAAAAAAGTCTGCCGGGCTCCCGTGGGGTAATGGGGTTTGAGCTGGGATTATGGATGAAGAGCGGACAGGGAAGGCCTACGAATCTAATCGTTCACAGAAGCGTTGTGGATATTTGGAGAGGGCATTTGAAGATCGGATAAAGATGGTGACTGGTGCTTTTGAATAAATTTTCATTCATTGCAGTTCAAACCATCCGAATCATACATAGTTGCTATTACAATCTCAAACAGGGTCTGGTTCTCGAATAGTGGACTGGTCTGCTGTAAGCGAGCAGTTGAGCTGCAGTAGCTTGATCGGCACCCAAAAATGGAGGCTGCCTCAACTGCCTCCTTGGATCTGCCATAGGCTTAACCAGCATTGCTACCCAATGAGTTGTCAACTGCAACCAAAATTCGTGTGTGGTCTTTACCGGCTGTTTTAGGACGTTCGGGTGGGGCAATTGCCCGGTTTTACACAGTGGATAAGAAGTTCTGATCAAGACCTGGTACCAACTTAGTGTAGACGATGCGTTTGTAGCAAGAAATGGCAATGAAAAAAATAGGGATTAAGAGCATAGTTGGACGACAAGCTAAAAGACATGGCTGGATGACTATATACAATCTTTGTTGGTAGTTTTTCAATTGGATATATATTGGGTTGCTCACCTTGGAATTTAGCCCGTGGTAAGGGAGTACATTGATTCTGGCAATACGGATGCACCTTATTCGTTGGTATGGGATGATGATCTCATGTCAGGAGAGGTAGCTACCTAGCTACCTGAGCTCTAGCTAACTTCCAATTCCTACCCACGAACTAAATTTTTTTTTCATCTTTCGCCGTTTCAATTATCCGAATCACTTCTCGCCCGCTCTCAAGCGCCTAGAATGTGCACGCCCGTGCCTCGCTCGTAATGATTTCTCGACGAGGCCTGGCGCTCTTGGCAGCGCGGCGTTCACTTTTGCTATCTTCCAGAGCTTCACCAGCTGCCCCATCCTCCCTCGCCGTTGGTCTAGCAGCAACCTTGCTTCCCCGCTGTCATAATGGTTTCCCAGTCATTACTCGACTCGGAGCTACTTCTCGTGCCTGGGAGAGCACAGCAACATTGAACCAGTCGTCATCCTCACCTGCTCCACCGCAATCGTCCGAACCTGATGGTGACAAGAGTGGTCACATTGCAGTGTCTACCAATGAGTCCATCTTATTCTTCGACAGTTAGTTTCCAAGATTCATCCAGTATCAATTCATTTTCGTTGACACTGGCCAAGATATCTTCCCTCTCAAACTCAATAGCATACTCTTTCGAGCTTGGGACACAGATCGCGATGTTGCCGACTTGCTAAAACGCTTTGAGAGCTCTTCCTTGGGCGTCATGGATCCAATACGTCTAGTTAAAACCGCGATACCGGCGGATCTACCCATAAAAGTCACCGAAATTCTGCCCCGTCTCAAAGATGGCGGTGCCTACGTCAAATTCAAGCATGATAAAAGTGTCGACCCTGCCGAAATCGAGGGTATGTCCCTGCTACCGATCCTCATATTTGCACTTCTAAGGACACTTTACTAATATAAATCTAGCATCCGTAATTAAGAAATTGAAAGAAAACCCCATAAAGCCATGGTTCAGTCTCTGGCGTGGTGTATCCGCCCGTCTCGTCCAAGGGACCCCATGGCTTGAAGATCTACATCGTTACCCCACTAACCTCCTCAAGGTTGAGTTCGTCCCTCCCAGCCCCGGAGTTACTCCCCAAGAGCTCTCTGAAGAAATGGTATATACCCTCTTCCGTAAATACGGAAAGATTGCCGACATCATCCCGCAACCCACGGATTCCAAAGTCGTCCCGCGATACGCCCACATAGGGTTCTCACTACTCAGGGACGCTATCATGGCCCGAAATTGCTTGCATGGCTTTGTAGTCTCAGAGGCCCTGGGTGGTGGCATAAACGGAACTTTGCTTCGATTGTCCTACGAAAAGCGCGCCAAAACTCACAGTATTTGGGATTGGCTGAGCAACCACCCTCGTGTTGTCCTGCCCATCCTTGCGGCTCTGCTAGCTGGTTTCTCCGTCATTATTTTTGACCCCATTCGTGAATTCTTTGTTAAGCTTCACATTCAGCGCTCCCTCGATATTACAGATTCCAAGATATACAAATGGTTCAAGAAGCAATCCGGAAACTTCTCTCTGGGACCCAAGAAAAGGGAAGCCGGTGATTTCGGCACTGTCTGGCAGCATCGGCGTGAAGTCATTGACCAGGTTCACTCGTGGCTAGACGAAACGTCTGATACCTTTATTGTTGTGACAGGTCCCAAGGGATCGGGCAAGATCGAAATGATCATGAACCAGTCGCTAGAGGGACGAAAGAATGTTCTAAAACTGGACTGTCGGCCGATCGTTGAAGCTAGAGGCGAGGCCGCCACCATCAAGAGGCTTGCTGCCGCAGTTGGATACCGTCCCATCTTTTCATGGGCAAACAGCATAAGCAGTATGGTTGATCTCGCCGTTCAGAGCACCACCGGCGTCAAAGCCAGCTTCTCAGAAACTCTTGAATCCCAGCTAACCAAAATTTTGCATACCACAACATCTGCTTTGCAACGGGCGGCTGTGTCCGATCGGAGCAGCAAAGATAGCGACGCAAATGTAGCCGATGATTCCTACCTCGAGGCCCACCCAGAACGCAGACCAGTTATTGTTATTGATAATTTTCTTCATAAGAACGAAGAAAATGTGCTGGTATATGACAAAATTGCCGAATGGGCCGCATCTGTTGTTCAGAACAATATTGCCCATGTCATCTTCCTAACCACCGACTCGGCCTATTCAAAGCCCCTCTCCAAGGCCCTTCCAGATCGTCTCTTCCGCACAGTATCTCTAGGCGACCTTGCACCTCATGTGGCTAAGAAATTTGTGCTTAGCCGCCTCAGGGATCAGCTTGCGGACGAGGCAAATAAATCAGAGGGTGAAAAGACTGAGAAACGAGTGGTGCGACGCCCTGACCTGGCGGAATTGGATGAGTGCATCTCCACGCTTGGCGGTCGGCTCACTGATCTCGAGTTTCTCGCCCGCCGCCTCCGGACTGGCCAGACGCCGAAGGAGGCTGTTAATGATATCGTCGATGAGACTGCGACCGACATAGTTCGAGTATTCCTTCTCGGAAAGTCGTCAGATTCGGATGGCAAGAAGTACACTTCCCAACAAGCCTGGCACATTATTAAATCCCTAGCCCAGAACCCCAGCCTTCGCTATAACCAGATTGTACTGTCCTCGCCGTTCGTCTCATCTACAGTTGATGCCGACACAGCACTTGACAGTCTCGCCAGCGCCGAATTGATTACTGTCAAGGCCTATCAAGGTCGTCCCCAGACAATCACTGCTGGCAAGCCCCTGCACCAAGCGGCATTTGCAGTCTTGTTGCGCGACCGTGTTTTGCAAGCCAAGATGGATCTTGACATCCTCACGGAAATGACAAAGACCGAGGTTCGATCGATCGACAAGGTCGAGACTGAGCTGTCACTCCTGGGCTCTTTGCCACGCCAGACGGGCGAGACGGCTGGCCGAATTACATTCCTGCTCAAGAAACTCGAGACAAGCCAAACCAAGATTGCTCAATGGGACAAGGAAATAACTGGACTGAAGAAGATTTTGAACGAGGAGTATTAGAAAGATGCGTATATCAGCCTATATATATACCTAGTGTCCCTGGGAAGCTGGGCCAGACTAAGCCATGCCCAGGGTCTAGGCAGAGAGCCCTATTAGATGAGTACATTGTGATGCCGTTCACAGGAATAGTTTCATGTCTCAGGGACATGGTCAATAAAAACCCTGCTCAATTGTATTCTTGGTTTCAGCCACCATCAGTTTGAAGCCCACAAATGCCAAAAAAAATAAGCACAGCTTCAAGTGGTTTCGTCATTATCAACTCTTTTTTCCATGGTATACAACAGGCAGAAAAAAGAAGCAATCTCCCCCACACGTAACGTAACATAAATCATAAGCTGACTCTGCCAAATGAGCCAATGTTCAATCATATGTCGGGCCGTCCCTTTTGCAATCTCGAAAAAGCCGGCTTGTGAATGAATGCTAGCCCAGAAACTCCCCATCAATGAATTGATTAAAAAAAACCAAAAAACCAGAACCAACTCCCTCCATCCATTATCGCCCGCTACGTGAATGAATTAATGAGTTGGATGGAATATGTACACGAAGTGCGTTGGTCACCTGTCCAGCATGCGAAAGGGGGGGCGTTATTGGCTGTCCTGACTAATTCTGTTCAAGGAGGTAATATATCAGCCAAGAGCCATGGTGGAGTTTTGTGACATGTCAGGATCAAAGGCTTGGCCCGCTGAGATTTCGCATGCCTGGGAGAAGAAGATGCGGCATGGATTATCGTAGTCGTTGGTGATGCTGTAGTAGTTTCCTGTTAGGACAGTTAGTCGCACATCATCCCAGGCCTCAAGTTCAGGTGTAAACAAACCTCTGGGCACAAACCACATGCCTCCCGCAGAGATACGGAATTGAGTGTCGTTGACAGTGACGTGGACCTTTCCGTAGTGTACAAAGAAGACCATGTGCATCTTACGCGAATTCTTTGGTCTCTTCTCGGCACCTGGCGGCAGGTCAACGACACCAGCGCCCATAAAGGGCGTGGTGAGCGTCTTTGCAAACCGAAACGTCGCGTCGCGTGTGTCGCGAGTGTCAATGCCTTCGGATGAGACGGCTACACGCTCTTCCGTGAAGTCGTGAGGCTCGTCGTGGGCGGGCGGTTGATGCTCATACTCTGGCTCCCACACCATAACCTCTCCTGATATTGTGCCAGGATCAACTTCCCAGTCCTCCAATTCTTGCACTGGTTGAACTCGTTGCGCTGTGCTCTTGGGGCGGCCTTTAGATCGAGGCCCTCGCTTCGAAGAGGGGGGAAGTTCTTGAGGTACTCGTTTCACTTCCTTGATTGTGGGAAGATTGAAGCGTTCCTTTCCAAACATGTCTTGCATCTCTTCGTCCTCGCGGACCACCTCTTCACCTCTCCACCAGTCCAATGGTCTGTAAGATTGTCTACCAGACCTAGTTGTCTTCATCACGTCTTCATCTCGGCGCATAGACATGAGACCACGAGCCTTAGGCATAGGTGGGCCTCGCTGGATGGCAGCCAAGGATGTGTCCCCGACATCACCTTCGCCCCCACCCTCTGCTGCGCTAGCTTTGGGTTTTCGGCCGGGCCTGCCTCGAGGTTTTGACTCGGCCTTCGGGGTGGCAGCTTTAGCAGCAGCTTTTGTAGGGGCCTTTGCAGGAGCATTTGCAGGAGCCTTTGCAAGAGCCTTGACGGGAGCCTTTGCAGCAGCTTTGGCGGCGGCTGGCTTGGCAGGGGCTGGTGGTTTTGGAGATTTCTTCTGTGTGGTCTTTTGCTTCTTGGATTTTGGTGCAGGCTCTTCCGGCTCGTCGTTGTCTTCTTCTTCACTCCCCATTGAGTACCCAGCAAGCGATATACCCTCAGATGTTCGTTTATTTGACGACTTGGCCGGCTCTGGATCCGGCTCAGGAGCTTTTTGCTTGACGTCTTTCTTTGCTGGGCGCCCTCTCCGCCCAGATCCTTTAGCCGGTGCTGATTTCTCGATTGTTGAGGGCTCTTCTGGGGGATCTTCCGCAGGTGGCTTAGATGGGGCTTTGGGTGGTCGTCCACGCCCGCCTTTCTTTGCAACGACCTTCTGAATAATAGGTGGTTCTTCTTCTTCTTCTTCCATTTCTTCCTCCTCCTCCTCCTCCTCGAATTGAGGTACTTCAGGCTCCGGCTCTGGCGTGTCTCCTCCCATATCTTCAAGCAACTGCAGTGATTCGTTTAGGAGATCCTCGTTGTCGTCGGTTTCAGGGTGGCGCACCACCGTGTCCTGGGTGTCATCCGCCCCTTCGTCTTCGTCTTCGTCCTCTTCTTCTACGCGGCGGGATCTGGCGACACCGTTGGCCTTGCCTTTGCCTTTACCTCGTCCCTGTGAGTTACCAAAGTCTAGTTTCCGGGTTACCATCGGTTCAACATCCTCCATCGTCGAACCGCGTGTGGGAGACGAGACACGTTCGAGGTGTGGATTTCTGCGGGCGGGCGAGTTCAATGTGGTTTTGATGGGCGACCTACTTCGGGGAATGGGCATTTGGAGGCTATGACGCTCCTTAAGCACCGTCCTCGGACCAGGTCCAATACCTGTGGTCATGTTAGATTCTCCCGAGGGCTCGAATTGGGGTCAGAAAAGCTCCGCACTTGTCTCAAGATCCATGGCATCGCTTCCAGAGTCGTCATCATCGGTACTCGGATCTCTACCATTGGTGGCGGCGGGTTCGGGAGACGAAAGGTCTTCAAGCGGCTGCATGCCAAACTCGTCGCGTTCGCCAGTGTCGCGCAAGACTAGGCCGGTTTTTCTATCAATGCTCGGTTAGAAACCCGTGTGACAAGGGCGCATTCACGAGGTGCCCTCTGAGATGTTGTTGTTACGACGTACCGACCGCGAACGCCGAGCTCGTGAAAGGCCTGGGGCCCATCGTCATCGTCGGCTGCACGCCGACTTCCTCGGGGAGCCATGTCTTATTGAAGGATATTCCTTTTGGTTTTGTTCGCGGCCAGAATGAAGGGGAGAGGGGGCCTCATAAACAAAGAAAAGCGGTGTTTCGCTGGGGTTGCGCGAGGTTGCAGGTTGGGATGCGACAATGGAAAATACGACGCGATGGGGGCCCAGATGTAGACGCGGTGCGTGCTTGGAGAAGCTGCGACCAGGTGCGCTGGAAGCTCGTTGAAGACCCTCGCAGGCCCACAATTTGCCTCGTTTGGGGGTTCTTATAGGGTGTGCAGGGGTGTTTACCGCCTGGTCATGTTTGCGCCAGCACTGGATGCGTCAACGTAAATGCGCTAACTAACTAAACAAAGCCCCTCTCACTACCGATCATTCCTCCAGTGCCAAGAAGCCAATTGAGCTCAACGCGTCCCGGCTTCAGCAGACGCGTCGAGGGGTCCTTCATCCATATAATTTTCCCATGTCCGTATCGCCTCTGTATAATTCAATAATTAATGCCACCAGCATCGCAATAAATAACAACAGTCACGCCGAAAAAAGAAAAAAAGGAGGGAAAAAAAAAACCTGCTGCGGGTAGCAAGCAGATGATTGACATTTCTGCTTTTTTCTTCTTCTTCTTTCGAGGTTACTAATAGCACGTTCATTATAATATTAGTCCTCACCGTTACATTACGCACCACCACCACCCTTCCTCTCTCTCTCTCTCTCTCTCTCTCTCTCTTTGCCATCACCACTTTCACCATGGTCGCCGCTCAGCCTCCTTGCGCAACTTTCATCCCCCCCTCCGTCCATCGCTCCGATCTACTCTCAGGGGCCTCGTTCTCGCACTTCTCTCCCATCCCGGCCTCCCTCCAGCCCACCGACCCTTCCGAACCCTCCTCGGCGCCGGCATGCTGCCTCGGTGTCGATGAGGCCGGCCGTGGTCCTGTCTTGGGCCCTATGGTCTACGGCGTATTCTTCCTGCCATTGCCGCTCTCCGACTCTCTTCTCCGCGAGGAACACCGCTTTGACGACTCCAAGGTCCTCACAGCCGCCGTCCGTTCCGATCTGATGCGCAAACTCTGTACCGAAGGCTCAGACCTGCACGCCTCGTGTGGCTGGGCCACAGCGTCCCTCTCTGCAAGAGACATTTCCGCCAACATGTACCGTCCCGCCGCGTACAACCTCAACGCCCAGGCCATGGACGCCACCGTCGACCTAATCAAGGGTGTGTTTGCCAGAGGCGTCAACATTCAAGAGATCTACGTCGACACCATCGGCCAGCCCGCCACCTACCAGGCCAAGCTGCAGCGCATCTTCCCCACGACCAAAATCACCGTCGCCAAGAAAGCCGATAGCTTGTACCCCTGTGTCAGTGCCGCCTCCGTTTGCGCCAAGGTGACTCGCGATGCTGCCCTCGAGGTGCTATACGAAGCGCGAGCGGGAGAGGGTGTCGACAATGGCGAAGGGATGGCTTGGGGCTCTGGGTATCCCTCCGACGGCCGCTGCGTCGGATGGCTAAAGGGCAACATGCACCCTGTGTTCGGCTGGGGCCCCGAGTGTCGGTTCAGTTGGGGCACGGCAAAGGATATGCTAGAGGCCAAGAACAATGGCGTCAAGGTGGAGTGGCCGGCCGACGATGACGGCGAAACAGCCAGATTGACAGATTTCTTTTCTGCCGGAGACGCAGACAAAGATTCATCCGAACTGGGGGACTGGTACGGTACATCAGCAGGGCTAGAAGCATTCTAAATGTCATTTATTTCTTGCACTACGATACAAGGAAAGGGTCTATTAGGGAAGGAAAGGTTCACATGCACGGCGCACCGGATGTTCTATCATGTTTGGTTTCAGTAGACATTATATCCTGTTTGTTTTCGCTACAGCCATACTGCAAGGTCTCAAAAATACACATATATATCAAGGCATCGCCATCAGATGTCGTCAATGTCGTCCGTCTCTGTCGAGTTGGTCTTCTTCCCTCGGCCGTCCAGCGTGTCCATGCTGATGTCGCTGTCGCGGGCAGGCATCGACAGCGCCTGGCGTGCCGTGTCCGAGTTGGCAATGAAGTCACGCAGCTGCTGCTTGGCAATATCCACGCCCTGGTTCATCGCAGCGTTGGTCATCTGAAGCATGGGACCAAGGAGGTTGAGCGTATATGCGATGTAGGTTCCACCTCCCATCATGAGAATCAAGATGACGAGGAAAGGGTTGCGCAGCACTAAAAACATTAAACGTTAGCGAGCAGCCCCGATATTATAAGTGTGAGGCCTCAACTTACCCATAAAAATCTCGTTCCAGCCCAGAGCCAGGAGCAATGCGTAAAAGTACCATGGAATCTGGGCAACCCCACCAATTGCGCTTCGCTTAGCCTCGACATAAACACCATCAGCAGTTTTCTTGAATCGCACAACAAGATCCTGTCGCTTGCTCTCGGAAAGGACAGTCATTTCTTCTTCTAGGCTCTTTCCATCCTCCTCATCAATACCTCCAATCGGGGCAAGGTCCTCTTCATCACCAGCCTCCACGCCCGTGGGTTGGTGGCCAATGAAGTCGAGCAGCTCCGGAGGTGCATCCGTCTCAGAAAGGCGGAATCTTGAGAGAACCGGAATGAGCGTGAGCGTGGATTCCCTGGCTTTTGTGTAGACGCCTTCGATATCATCAGTGGGGCGCCAAATGCGAGGTACACCAGCCTCGTCATAGCGGAATTTGTCTTCAAAGTTTTCTCGGAGCTTCATGAGGATATTGCCTTCCATGACTTCCTCTTCAATCTTCTCGCGCAAAGCGCTCCAGCTCTTTCGACGAAGTCGCCAGGTACCCACGACGACCTCATCATCGCTGGCATCGAAGCTCTTGGCGCGCTCCACGAAGCGGATCTCGGCCTCCTTGATAATTCCGGTGAATACATTCCAGATTCGATCCCAAAGGTCTTTCTCGGCCAGAGGCTTCTCCCCAGTCTCAGGGGCTCCCGAACCTCCACGACCAGAGCCAAGCTTGTTGAACTCCAGGCCAACAGCGTCGCCAAGTCGCGACTTGACCCATCGCTCCACACGTGTTGCAAGGCGGCGCATCTCCTCCTTGCGCAATTTGCCACTGACCTCGTCAAGGTCTTTCTCGAAGAGAGAGAACTGGGACTCAAAATTGGACCACGACACGCTCTCAATGAGCAAGCTCTGCAATTCCACTTTGAAAATGTCCAGTGTCTTGCGCTTCTCATTGGCAACAATCTCGGCAAACTCATAACCGCCGCCAGCCTTCTGTCCAGCTTTGACTTTGTTTGTGACGGCTTCGCTGAAGGCGGCAACGCCGGCTTTGTGCGCAGCGGCAAGCTGCCCCTGGTACAGAGCCTTGAGGCGGCTGTCAACTTTTGCTTCCAACTCTTGGCGTTTGCGGCCATAGACACCCTTGTGGTACCGGCTGGCTTGAGATTCAAAAGCCTTGATGCACTTTTCACGAGCCTCCTTTCCAGAGACACCCAAATCAGGCAGCACGGTTGGTGTTCCCAGCCTGACAGCCTCGGCCTGCTTATCCTCCAGGGGGGCGATTATGAGGTCGAAATTGACCAAGACTTCCCGAGAGATTTCATCGCAGCGGAATTGGGCCAAAAGCTCTTGTTGAGTGGGGAGATCAAGGTCCTTGTTGTTGACAATCTGGTCCCAGATTCCTTCAGCGTATACTGAGAAGCCGTCCGCAGGGATCCTTCGGTGGTACTCGGGGAGAAATACTCCGCCCTCGAGCTCCTGGTCGCCCTTGCTATTGCGGTTGCCCGCAGTGAACCTCGATCCCAACTTGCCGACTTCTTCGACAAACTTGTCACCCTGCAGGATCTTGTGGGGAAGAGCAGCGAATCCAAAGTCAAAGTAGTCCTCGATGTGCGAGTGCTCCAGGCCCTGAGGCTTCGAGATGGAGGACCAGATCTTGGTGAGATCCTGGGTAAGGGTAGTGCGTAGGTTGGCGAGGGGTGTGGTTCCGAGGTGATCGCGAATGACGAAAAATAGGAGGGATCTTGGCGTAGACCTAGAAGAGGACATGTAAGCACCATGCAGGTGGCAAGGGTCAATGGCAAGGGGTGGAGACGCACTGCTTGTCCTTGAGGAAAAGCTGTAGGTTGACCTCGAAGACGGTCTTGAGCAATCCCATGTTGGCGCCCTGATACAGGCCAACCTGGTGCTCCCAGATGTTGACAATTAGCACTTCACTAGTGGCAAGCGCAAAGAGGGCGCTCTTGCGCTCAAAGTCCTGGTCCTCGCCACGCTCACGACCATCAGTACCCTCAACGTCCATAACAAGGATGTTGTTGGACATCTTGGTGCCGGCGCTCTGCTCGCGCTTGTTCTTGGACATCCAAATACCCTTAGTGGTCTGACGGCGCTCCGTCTCGGACATGACGGAGAATTCGGTTCCAAAGAGGTTGTTGAGGAGGGTGGATTTACCGGTGGATTGGGAACCGAAGACAGAAATGAGGTGGTAGTCGAAGCCGGAGTCGGCGACATTGGTGAGCTGGAGATATTCATTGATGTTGGTGCTACATGGTGGAATCTGAGGTTAGTAAGTGGCAATGTTGTCATGTTGGATGTTGATAGTGGATGATATCATGGGCCAGCACCAAGCGAGGAGAAGTAGGTGGGACGGTGAGATAGGGATGTATGAGCATACTTGAACTCCTTTTCTTCGTCAATTACTTGAACGCCATGTTCGTAGCTGCCGGCGCCCGGCTGTTGGCCGACGGCAGAAAAGTGGCCGTTCATTATTGCGTTGGCGGAGTATCAGATGGTGGGAGAGATGGGGGGGCAACGAAGCGGTGGAGGAGCTAAAGGGAAAGCTTCAGCAACTTGGGGGAAGCATGAGGCGGGAAAGGCTGGCAGAAGCAGCAGTTGGCAGGGTGAAGTCGGAGAGAACGGTGTGCGGGGGGGGGCACTGGGGATTGATCTATTTTGACGGTCTGGTGCGGATGAATGTTGTGCGTGGGACGGATGAGTGATTCCAAAATGTTGTGAAGTGACCACCTGGACAAAGATGCTAGACCCTTGTGATGTAGTGCAGCCGACCAACCAGGTACGTACCCCCACGGGACTGGCCTCTTCACACAGGGGGGGTGTTTGCACATGGAAGCCACAAGTCCCAGTGAGAGGGAGGCACGGCCACAGTGAAGGACAGAGTGGCAGAGTGCTGCAAGCAGCAAGGCAAAAAAAAGAGTGACCGCCAACCAGCCACCCCGAGACCGGGATGAAAACGTATATGTGCACTCCAATCTGCTGTGTGCGGTACCTACATTAGCCTCTTGACACATGTCACTACCTACCTACCTACCTAGTATGCTTGATCATCTACGTACCTAGGTAGGTATCGCTTCGCTTCTACCTGGCTACCTGACTACGGATACCTGGCTACCTGGCCCCCCAGATGTGCTGGCCCGCAGGCCGATCACTTCTATTGTCCAACGACGAGAGTTCGTTTTCCTTTACATTTATCCACTGCGCGCAGGCCTGAGTCCTACCGCTGCCTCGTCTTGCACGCGCTCATTGCAGGGCATCCGCTCTTGATGGGTGCGTACCGAGGTGTCGTGGTAAAGGGAAGGGATGGGCAGGATGCGTAACTGCCCTAATCCTGCCCGACTCACAACTTTGGGGACGAAATGGTTGAGACCAACCAACTTGGCCCTCGTCGGAAATTCTGGTATCACCGGCTCCGGCTGGCCCTCGCATGTCCAAGCTTGTGAGTCCCGTCCCCTAGCGGGAATCTGTGCGTGCCGTCAATGAAAATCGCCCCTCAATTGTTACTCACTCTAGCAGGGGATCTGAACCTAGAAATCTGCCAATGGCCTGAGTCGATATTTGCATTCCCTCGAATTAAAACAGTTCTCCCATCTTGGCTTCAAAATACCACCTCGTCGGGTTATGGCACTTGTCGCGGAGTGGCGCATTGCGCGCCTTGTCAAATTCCCTCTACGCTCAAAGTCGCATCTCCCAGCTCAGAACAAGCGGAAGGGAAAATTATAGGATCATCGCAGCCAAGAGTGGCATCATAGTTTGTGTATCTTCAGCACGTAAAGAATGCTCTGCGGTGAAATTGCCCAGAATCCGTCTTAGCTGAATGATCAGGGTTCCTGTACCATTTTATTCCGTCACTCCCAAAATATTCTATGATTTTTATGCGTAAATAATTTGCCATGTCAACGCCCGATTTTGAACATAAAAGCACAGTCTGCAGCAGTTTATGCGTTTCGGGCAACTCAATCGGGAACTTTGGCTGCCATGCCCTCAGGATATGCTTTAACAAACACTCTTCCACATACCATGGCGGCCACTTTTAGTTATGAAGCGCATATGCGTTTCCGTAGCCACGATACAAAAAAAATCACTGCGAGCCTAGAGCTAAGGAGTGGGTATGATTCAAGCCCGGGCCTAATACTTCCAGTTGTATCAGAAAGGAGAAAAATGCAGATTACCGTTAGGCATCGTGAGAAAGCAAAGCATAGCGTAGTTTTTTATCACAGTATGTTCCAAACACTCCAACGCCCAATGTAACACGGGTGCTTACTAGCTATAAACTGGGCGCTCTAGGGGCTTATAAGTTGGTTATTATCAGATGCAATAGACCTAATGAATGCGGCAACTGCTTTTATTGCTTGATCTTTCGCCTCAACGGTAACAGGTCTTTTGTATATTGGAAGAAGACCCTCTTCCCATGTCACATGGCGTCCCATTTTACCAAGCTAACAGTGTCACTTGGGCGACAGTCACGAGTGGCAGGTGGTGTTGATGGCTTAACCCTTGATAAATAATAATCACCGGCCTGTCCATTTCGCGCACTCGGATCTCCGAAACCAAAATCTGTAGATTGGGGCGGCAGCATTGAGGAACAAAGTTCTCAAGTTACTTCTGAAAGCATGTGACAATGTCATCCATTATAACCAACAGCTGAGAAATAATCACTCCCCTCTCAGATTTAATTTCGATGCAGTAGTACTGCATTGCAGTTGACTGCCATCCATGGCTGTTCGGGCTTAGTAAAAGAACTAATTGGTCTTGGTACTCAAGTGAACGCCTGGGCCTTATCTACTTTTTGCAAAGTAGCTGTGTAAGGATAATTGGAGCAGGGTAGACTGGGTGTGATGAATTTTTTGTTGCAAGACGGGTCTCTGACGGCATAAGTTGGTCAATGTCAATATATCACATGAGTGAAGTTTGCTTGGCGAGAAGAACTTGATGTTATTGCAAGGTTGCCCCAAGAGGTTAGATATTGGTCAGAGGTTTCTATAATTTTTTATTAGGAGATTAGCCGCTTATGTGATGACAATTCCTATATAGTGCCGCAGTGTTTGATGACTGTTTTACAAAGGTTGGGTTTTATGCGCAAGTGTCATTTACACGGGGTAATCGATATTGTTGTTGCTTCGCTGCAGGATTGGAAAGCAAGATCACCCTACCAACCAAGGCAGTTAAACAGATATAATAAAAAAATCCTTATGCCCTAAATATATTGTCAAGCTCAATGGAGCAATTTGCCGGTGCCATCCATCTCCATGGGCATCACGACACAGAGGTCAAATATCGCAAAAGTTTGCGGGTATTTCAGACACCCTACGAGATTACAATGATCTCTAGGTAAAAACACTGCCTCGAGCTCCATCAGCTCAGTATATTCTGTGCCTTTGGAGCTTCCTCCACAGTTTATGGGTACATATACGGGATCTCGTCTCTTCGGCAGAATTGCGGCAACGCGTCTCCTTGAATCAGTTTCGCTCCCTTTTCGATTAGACGCCCTACAATACTGACACCATGCCTCGGTCTTCCCCCCATTTGTTGATACATGTGAACCAGCACCAGTTGCAGTCCCGTGGCTTCACCGTCGGTGGTTAGATAACGACCCAAGCAGTTTACATGGTGCATAGCACGGTATTAAATCAATACATCATCACTATAAGTGCATATTTTTTACAGTAACGCATTGTCAATTATTACGACAGCATCGACGTCATGGCATTGTCATGGTAATGTTGCGGCATTTCAGTGGGGCCGCGGGTGGGGCCGTCCCGCGTTCTTGGTGGATTGCCAAAAACGGAACACAAATATCACGATTCAGAATCAAGACGAAGAATTGAAGTAATTTAACAGTTTCTGGCATTAATCATTCGAAGCCCTAATAAAATCAAATGAAATCATGTAAAAATTGGTAATGCAGTAACAACGCCGCTCCTTCCGTTTCCCATTTCGTTCATATTGTATCTCTTACTCGTCGTAGAGCATGATGCCAACGGACTTGTTCTGGGTATAGTTGGCGAGGGCAGCCTCGTCGAGTTCTCGGCCAATTCCGCTCTCTTTGAAGCCACCGAATGGGAGCTGGTGATGAAGTTAGTATTGGCGACCCATTGTAGGTCAACATTATTGAACCAATTGGACAGCCAAGTCTCTGTGACCATCAAATACAATAGGCTCCACCGCGGTTTCCAAAGAACCCTGAAGCATGAATATCTTCAACAACCTTTGAATCAAGCGTTTGAAGAAGCAACCAATGCGTTGGATAACTATCCGACAATGATGAATTTACTAACCAGATAGGTAAGATGAAGATTCATTTCTCCCTAAATACAGCCAATATTGTTCATACCATTTTTTATTATAGTACATTGTTTTTATTGTATTACATTTCTATCGGAGAAAGCTTCAGAGTTTTTATTTTATATTACCTTTAGGCTTCAAAAGTGATTGTGGGCACAAGGGCTATTGTACCACAATATTTGAAAGTCTATAGGTTTGGCCTGCTTCTTGGTGTTGCTACCTTGTTGAGCCGTCCCTCTCCTCAGGGGGACACAAATCACTTTTATACCTTGATAATTGATTTTTGGCACTATTCAACCCGCAGAAAAGTTACTTGTAATATATGTATGTCGTGGGGCTGCAGTCCTTGATCTTTTCATGCTTTTTTTTCTCTTTCTTTTCAGATACGTTACATTCGAATACAAAGGCATTGTTACGACCGATCAAAACAGCCATGGTCTCAGTAGTAGCTTTGATAAGGCTCGTCGCCTTTTTATTCTTTTCTTTGATAGGCATCGTTCATGGATTGCCCAATACCTTCGAGAAATGCAAACATGTATGACTCCCCGTTATTGAGTTGCCCTGGTCTATCTGGTTTCACTCTTAGTACAAGAAACCTGCCAAAATCTGGCTTACACCCTGTCCTAACCCGTCACCGCCATACCTCCACTGAAAGTGATCTTTCAAATCTCTTCGTCTATACTCTTTAGCAATATTCTAACTTTTCATCTCCAGTATACCTCCGTTCCTTTCGTGTCTGGGCCTGAAAATCAAACATCACCATTGAATACGACACTTCCAAGAGTTCCGTATACTCCCTTCATCTCAAAAACTCCCGCGCAAATTGAAAGCTCCATGGAATTATACCACACAATTAATAAAAAAGGTGGGATCAAGATGCGCAAGAAAATGGTAAAGGGCTATCCTCAGTTTTATGCCAACAGGGGCACGCCGAGAACCCCAAACGACTGGACTACAGTCATCACTGTCATCAACGCTACCCCGTATCGCTGGCGCAGAGGTTACATTCACTCCTACCAAATAGACGACTGGGACGATGACTGGCCGAAGTACATCGAGCCAGGAGAATCTTTCCAGATGACCAGCTTCCGACTGCACAACGGGTTTTCCAAGACAGACTCTGCTGCCGAGGTTGTCTATCATCTAGTTGATACCTGGAGGCCTGCTTCCTTCATGATTGAGCGGCGAAGTGGAAGAAGGCGTCACTTGTTTGCCAAATTTCTTGAGAATCTCGAGACGAAGAACCTCAAGAGAGGCGCAGAAATCAATCTAGACTATCACCCGTACCCCGGCGGCTCTCAATTTCTTCTTGCCGGATGGGAGGGTGAATTCATCTCCTTGGAATCTCCAAAGGGCTGGATGCACGATTCTCTCCATGACATTGGCAACCTCACCCTGAGAGAGATCGTCCTGCCGCGGTCGCACCACGCCGGCATGTCTACTGCTAAGAAGACGTTCGGTGTTGCTCGGCCTATAAACACACTTACACAGACAAAGAAGGCATCTGAGCAAATCGAAAAATACGGAATTCGCGTCTTGGATGTCCGTCCGATTAAGCATCGAAGGAAATTCCGTGCAGGCCATGGTGCTATGGTCATTGGATCTTACAACGGCATGCTAGGGGAGGACATAGAGGATATTGCCAAGGGGATTGGCCAGTTCCACAAGAAATACCCTGGAGAACTTGTGATAATCGACATCCCAGCTGGTGATAGCGGGAAAGTTGACTTTGGATGGGGCAAGTTTAATAGCCAAGAGTTGGGGCAACTCTATCAGATATTCATTGATCACGCGAAGCCCTTAAAGCTGCCTGACAACCAAGACATTACCAAATGGCCCCTTCATCGTTTCATCGGAAACCACAAGCGTGCCACAGGAGGCACCATTATCCGCGTTGACCGGGAATGGAGTGTAATCCCGGGGTTCCCCGGCGCCAAGAATGGCTTCATCTCATCTGACAATCTGCCTCTCAACCATCGATGGTCGGACATGAACAGGGCCGAAAAGGTGGCCGCTGATCAGATTAAGGCAATAAGAATGAACCGGCCACGGCGAGACTCCAAGTTATTCTTCGCGGACTGGATCGCCACGCAGTCACAATCAGAAGCCATCCTGCCGATAGATTCCATCACTAAGATGGCCCTTCCGATGTACAATGTTCTCTACCACGAGCTGTGGAATGTAACAACCGATCTCATGTATCCAAACTGGATTGCCATGGATCATATTCATTCAACAGGGTTAGTTGCCTTCGTCAGGACATTGAATCGATGTTTCGTTGCCAGGAGGTGTGGGCAGCTGGGAGGAAAGGTGCCTGTCCCAACGAGCCCTGTAGATGCTAGATATGTCGACTACGAGGAAGAGATGAAGAGGAGGGAGAGGAAACAAAAAGAAAGAGAAAAAAAGCAAGCTGCGAAGGAGGACCAGGAGAGGCTGGAAGAGGAACGAAAGGAAAGGCAGAGGATGGACCAGAAAATGAGGGAGAAGGAGAGGAAGAAAAAAGAAGAGAAGAAAATCAAAGAGAGCAAGAAGAAAGAAGAAGAGGAGAAACGGAGGGAGAGGAAAGTTGAGGAGACTATAAAGAGAAAGAAGGCTGAGGAGGAGAAGGAAAGGCAGAGGAAGGAGAAAGAGGGGAAGGAGAAAGAGGGGAAGGAGAAGATAAAGGAGGAGGAGGAGAAGAAGGGGGAGGAGGAGAGGGAAAAGAAAGAAAAGGAGGAGAAGGGGGAGAGAGAGAAGGAGGAGGAGGAGAGGAGGGAGAATGGGGAGAAGGAGAGGAATGAGATTCTGGAGAGGAAGAAGATTGAGGAGGAGGAGGCAAGGAAAGAGAAGTTGGGAAAGGAGATTGAGGAGATGGTCAAGGAGGATGAGAAGGTAAAAAAGAAGGAGTGATTCTAGGGATAATACAAAAGATTCAATGGCTGCTCATGTTTCAAACCCGGCGCTAATACGAAGACCGACGAGTTGTGACAATCCCCACTGACTACTTTAAAACTTGCCACTAACTTGGTCCATCAGCCCTGTAGTTCCCCCGGGACTCGCTTTTCCATGTCCTCAATGGGTCCCTTCTTCTCTCGGGGCTGCAAGCCTATGCCATTGCACGTCTTTCACAATCACACTGATATCTTCTTGTCTCATTCGAGACAATCAAGAACCACTACAATTTTGAATAGCAGGTCAAGTGAAGAAGAAAGATGTGTCCAGCATCGGCTGCCAACTCTCGACACTAGCCTCTGGTAGCTCAGGATGCCATCGGTTCGAGACAAATTAAATCGCATTTCCTTCATTGGAAGTTGAAGGGTACTGACTCCCCCCATATCAATAATATCATGAAGCTCGGCGTCGTTTGCAAGGTAAATCAATGCTCCTCGCCGTTGCGATATCCTTCTCAGGAACCGTTGTCACGACAGAGAAATGCATCGGGCCAAGGAAGAGCTAGTGTTCGGCACAGTATTCCGCAGACAATACCTTGAAGATTAGAAAATAAGGAATACTACTCATTGTAGCCTTTCCCGCTCTAATCTATGCACAGGACTCGCGATTTGACGGGTCGGCGATTTATAGGCGTTGAGCTCGTGGGGTGCGGACCACAAGGACTTCAATGCGCTCTCGGAGGCATCCAATTCGAATACCTCATTCACCCTCATTCCTGCATTCTAATGGGCCAATTCTGTGTTCAGAAATCATATTTTAAAGGTTGGAAGAGAAGGATAAATATCCTCAACGTCGGAAACTTCAAATGACTTGCGAGCTCTATCCACACAGCTTGGAAGGCTTTCGAAGCTCGGATGTTTTGTAAAAATGAATATATATATATATGACATTGTCTATGGGTATGTAAACAGTCCCGCACCGTCCAGTACGCCCTCCCTACTTTACCGCCTTACTTCTTTGCCCAGTTCCTCCAAAGCAGCTTCATACTTTTGCACCCGCTCTTCATCCATCTCTTCAATCCTGGTTCTCTCAACCTTTTGCGCTCTCCTAACACCAGCTCCCTTGGCAATCTTACCCCAGAACCAACCACTCTCTTCATCGCCAACCAGGGTCCAAGCACATCCAGACCTTCCGGCTCGAGCAGTTCGACCAACTCGGTGAACGTAACCAGCAAGACTTGCGGGCAGGTCGTAGTTGATAACATGGTCGAGGTTGGGCAAATCGATACCTCGGGCAACGAGGTCTGATGCGATGAGGAGGCGTAAAGGCGAGGATGGGGCTGTGAATGACCGAAGCGTCTTGCGACGAATATGTGTCGGTGTTGTGGATGTCAGTGTCCCAATGTGCGAAGACAGGGAAGGGTCCAGCAATTGCAAGAGTCGTGCAAGTCGCAAGGCGGATTCGTTTGACTTGGTGAAGATGAGAGAAATGGGAATGTTGAGTTTTCGTGAGCGGGTTAGCGGCAATTCTGAATCTGAATCTGAATCCGAGTCGGAACTAGAGTCAGAGCTTGTATCCGAACTGCTGTCAGACGCAGAGCTAGAATCTGAACTAGAGTCTGAGTCCGAGTCTGAGTCTGAATCTTCGCTACTATCGGAACTAGAATCAGAGCTAGTGTCAGAGCTAGCATCAGAATCGGAAGATTTCTTAGGCTGCGCGGACGTTTTATCGTTGGCTGGGCCTGCAATCAACATGTGCTGGCCCTGGAGTAGCTCCAGTAAATAGAGGGGCTTGAGGTTGGTGTCGTGCACACGGATGGCGTGCTCTCTCAATAAGACGGGCAGAGAGTGCTCTGCAATTTGGGTTTCACCATCATTCTCCAGCACGATGAGACGCGGCCGTCGCAAGGCCAATTGGTTGAGAAGACTTAGGTCTCGTGTTAGTGTCGCACTGAGAATGACCTTGCGAACACCAGAGAGATCAACGTCCGGGAAGTCTCGCGCGCTGAACTTGTTTACGCGAAATTTCTCCATGGCCAGATCCAGCCAGCCCTGGAAACTTTGGGCAAGAAGCTTGTCAGCTTCATCGACTACCAACCATCGAACGTAGTCGAGACTGAAGCCTGGTGTCTGTTCCATGTGTTCCACAAGACGTCCAGGAGTACAAATCAACACGTCGACCCTGGAGAAAAAGTCAACGACATATCCTTCCATGCTGCTGAGTCTGGGGTCTGCAGCATCCGAATCAGGGTCTATCAAGTCATCATTGGCAGAAAGACCAATTCTCTTTTGCTTGAGCTCTCGATTTTCCTCTTGTAGCTTCTCATATGCATCGGGGTCATATCGCGTCTCCCGCTCCATCAAATTTTCTTGTTCGTTTTTTAACGATTGACTTCCGATGGACACACCTATCCGTACGCGCTTGCGCTCGCCACCTTCAAAGGCCTTGGCGCAGAGCTCAAACGCCTCCTGTGCTTGCTTGACGAGTTCACGAGTAGGAAGTACTACGAGGGCCCGCAGTCTTGTCACCACACCTCGGCTGATGTCTCGCGTGATGGGAAGGGCATAGGCCAGCGTCTTTCCGGATCCAGTTGCAGCAGAAACCAGGACGTCTCCGGGTTGTTGCTTGCTCGTAGGTAATAGCAGGGGGATGGCTGCAGTCTGTACCGCAAATGCCTCTCGGAAGCCCTTCTCCTCCAAAACACGGGCCGCCTTGGGCAACACGCCAAGCTCTGTGAAGGATGCGCGGGTGTCCTGCGCAACTCGAATAGGTTCCGCCAACCATGGCGGCAGTGTTTCGTAGGCCGGCCGCGAAGTGGTGAGAGATATCGGTTCAGGTTGTGGAAGGGGTTCGAGGCCATGTAGTTCGCCCACGTCGGAGTCGTCAGAGTCATTCTGGGCCATCTCACTAGCTAATTTTAGTGATTTGGCTTTGCGCTCGAGAACCGCCTTGTGTCTTTTGGCAATTTCGTCGTCATCTTCACCCTTGTCTGGCTCGGGCTCCTTCGTTTTCTTCTTTTTCTCTCTTCTTTTCTTCAGCTTGTCTTCGGGTTCCGTCATATTCTCCATTGTCACTGATGAGGCGTCCAAAGAATCACCAGCGTCAGCCATTGATACATCGTCCTTTTCGGCATCGCCTGATTTTGACTTCTTCTTTTTTTTCTTCTTCTCCTTCGTTTCGTTTTTCTTCTGCCTTTTCTCATCCTCTTCCTGTTCAGCATCGTTCTGAAGGTCCTGAGGTTCGGGTGCCGGCTCGGTTTCTGGCGCGGAATCGGGCTCTTCAGGCTCCGTAGCACCTGTTCGCTTTTTTCCTCTCCTGATCTTCTTTCTCTTCTTTTTCACCTCGGGCGGATTGTCGTCTCCATTTTGCGCAACCACATCTGCCGTTGGGGAACCTTGACTCTTCGAAGTTTTCGACTTTTTACTACCAGGTTCTGGAGTGTCGCGGATTTCCTCTGCGAGATTCCGCTTTCGCTTCCCCTTGGGAGTGTCGGGCTCATCGTCAAAGCGCTGGGTCTTGCTGGCGCCCTCGCCTACGGGACCGGATCTCGAAGACATGATTTTGAAGCCAATTGCTGTCGCAATACGATAAACAATGGCCGAATGTCTGCCGTGATGGGGGCGCCGAGAGCTTCTTACAGTCCCACACAAAAATTTGGGCGGCTCGAAGTCTTATCGTAGTTCTGCCAATATTCACCGCCAACCTTATCGCTAAGCGCCAACTCTTGGCACAGCTCTTCTGAGAGTGTACTTGCACGTGGAAGCCGAGTTGATGATGAGATTACGATGCGATGCGAGATGAGAGATGAAGCATGAGGTGTCCCGAAGAAGGACAAGAAAATGGGATCAAAAAACAAGCAACCCTAAAAAAAGCATTTACAGCCGTTCGCAGGCGTCTCTGCTTCAGCCAGTGCTGGATGACGATAGAGAGGTCGCCCCCTTTCAGCCATGACGGCAGTTCTCATCACATTAATAACGACTCTGTCAACGCTGCCACAATGACGCGCCGCACATACAACATCGCTATGGTTAGCGATTTCTTCTTTCCACAGCCTGGAGGAATTGAGTCACACATCTACCAGCTGGCAACCAAGCTCATTGACCGGGGCCACAAGGTTGTTGTTATTACACACGCCTACGACGATCGCAAAGGTGTACGTTTCCTTACCAATGGCCTCAAGGTCTATCACGTTCCCTTTCTCGTCATCTACCGCAACGCAACGTTCCCGACCGTCCTTTCCTGCTTTCCTATCCTTCGCAACATTTTTATCCGCGAACGCATTGAGATTATCCATGGCCATGGTAGTCTCAGCAGTCTCTGTCACGAAGCTATCCTTCATGGACGCACCATGGGCTTGCGAACCGTCTTTACCGACCACTCATTGTTTGGCTTTGCCGACGCCGCCAGTATTCTCACCAACAAGCTCCTCAAATTCATTCTCAGTGACGTAGATCACAGCATCTGTGTGAGCCACACGTGGTAAGTAAATGAGTCCATCTAATTGGATCCTTTCGTTGACCACCTTTTCCAGCAAGGAAAACACTGTACTCAGAGCATCCCTTGATCCCTTAATGGTCTCTGTCATCCCTAATGCCGTCGTCGCGGACAACTTTCGCCCTCGCGACTACCCTGCCACCTCTCCCCAAGGATCCAGCTTTGACCCAGCTCAGCTACCACCTCCACAGCGGCTTGGGCCCCGCGACATGATCACCATCGTCGTCATTTCTCGTCTTTTCTATAACAAGGGAACCGACCTCCTCATTGCAGCTATTCCGCGGGTTCTTGAAAACCACCCCAACACTCGGTTCATCATTGCTGGCTCCGGGCCAAAGGCCATTGACCTCGAGCAGATGATCGAAACCAACGTCTTGCAAGACCGGGTTGAGATGCTCGGCCCTGTTCGACACGAGGAGGTCAGAGACGTAATGATTCGCGGTCACATCTATCTTCACCCCTCCCTCACAGAAGCGTTTGGCACCGTCATCGTAGAAGCTGCCAGCTGTGGCCTCTACGTTGTCTGTACACAGGTTGGCGGCATTCCCGAAGTCCTTCCGTCCCACATGACCACATTCTCCAAGCCCGAAGAAGACGATGTGGTCCAGGCAACCTGCAGGGCCATTACAGCCATGCGAGCTGGCAAAATCCGCACCGAAAAATTTCACGAGCAGGTCAAAAAGATGTACTCGTGGCAAAACGTCGCCATGCGTACCGAACGAGTCTATGACGGTATCTGCGGTGCCATCCCGGAGGATGAGTTCTACGGCACCGACCCGGGTGGCTACAACGGTAGCAGGATCCGCAACTTTACCCTTATTGACCGTCTGAAGCGTTACTACGGCTGCGGCATCTGGGCTGGCAAGTTGTTTTGTCTCGTCGTTGTTGTCGACTATCTCTTCTTCCTCTTCCTCGAATGGTGGTTCCCTCGAGAGAACATCGACATCTGTCCCGATTGGCCTCGCAAGCAGCCTGCGGACGATGATCTCGATTCCAAAAAGAGCGGGCACGGCAATAGGTCTAGCATGTCACAGGCTAGCACAAAGCTTGAATAATCATCACCATTGTCTGGCATTTACAAGACAACGTGTATATTGACACGAGCGGCACATATACTGAGCACGGCGTTAAAGATTTAGGCATAGGGCACCAGGTTTGGCGGACATTTGAGGCGTCTGCCTGTATTGTATTTAAAGCATGGCATTGCGTAAGCTCAAAGGATGGAGCTTGTGAGGGGGTTGTTATAAACATGTAACAGGTCTAGACGCTATACACAATCAAAGTACAAGCTGCGATTCATTCGCAACGTTCAAGATATCATCCAACATAACCCTGATTCATGCCATTTATAGCAATAAATCAGCCTCTTCCCACACGTCTCCTCTTGCCGGTTCCAGTGCTAGCATCACGTTCACCCGCGGCTTCCTCGTCCTCTTCTGCTGCCGTGTCTTCAGCTGGTGTAGTCACACTAGCAGGACGGGTAGCTGACGGAGGCGGAGCACTACGTTCCTTCTCGGCACTACGGAGATCACCTAGAAGCTTTTCGACCTCGACAAACATGCTACGAGTGTTTTTTACGATGCCGTTTTCATCAACTCGATATCCCACATTTTCCTCTTCCTCGTCCTGGGAACGCTTCAAAAACGTGGGGCCAGGACCGCGGTCTGGATCGGGATTGTACATGATTGCATTGCAGAACATGTGCACGAGTTCGCGCTCAAGCTGCGCGCTGTTGATGATACCCTTGGGAGGAACAAGCTCCTCTGACATGGGAAGCCAGACATGGGCGGTACCCGGGTCACCACCAGGGAGGCTCCCAGCAGCCTGCACAGCAGCCTTGTTGCCATGCTTGATAGCTGAGCGAATCGACGTTATGTCTTGCGGTTGCAGGACAATCTGACGGTAGTTGGGAGCATCCTTTTCACGAAGTGCAGTGGCAAACATGTTTGCATCTCGGTGACTCGAGATTTGGTCCAAAGCGGAGGATGAGACCTTTGTGAAGCCGCGCGTCCACAGAACTTGCGTCGCCGGTAACGGGGGCTCCGAAGGCGAGTCCTGCCTCTTGCGCTTCTGGAGTCGTGACGAGACACTGCCTGGCGTCACAATTTGTGGTCTGCTAGGGACGCTCTCATCTGCGGTCGTATCACCCGTCTCCTCCGCAGGTCTTGGGGTAGCCTCCTCATCCTTAATCTTTGGAGCAGGTTCCGAAGACTCTGTCATGGGCTCATCAGTGTGAGACATGATGGATTGACTTCGTCTAGTCCTAGGAAGAGATGGAGTCGCGCTAACTCCGCGAGCTTTCGGATTAGTTCGGGCTGTTCGACCGCGCCCAGACTTTGAGGCATTGGGTTCCGTCTTAAGCACCGGCTTGGGTGTCTGCTTCTTAGTCGGCGGCCGGGGTGTGGAAGCCGCAGAACTAGCGAGGGTAGCTGCCTGTTGCGGTGGGCTCACTGGTTCATAAGCAGGGCTCTCGGGCTCCACACTGAGCGGCTTTGGAGTAGAAGGAGTTGATTGAGACGCCCATCTAGTTCCGAATCCATGAAGCAGATGCAAAGGCGCTGCCGACACCGGGGTGTGTGGCGTAGATGGAGTACCAAGCCTTTTTGTGGGTGTGTTGATGACAGCTTGCCGAATGACACGCTCAGGGATTGCAGGCCGTGGCGGTTGAGCAACATACGGCGAGTTGTAAGACTTGTCTTTTTGCGAGGCCGCAGGAGCTGGAGACGCTGGCTTGGGCGCTGCTTGTGGTTGCGGGTGCGCCTGAGGCCATCGCTGCTGAGTTGGAGTTGGTGCAGCGGGACCAGCTGCTGCCACAGGAGGTGCGGGTGAAGCCGAGGCAATTGGCCGAGACACGTGCTGAGCCGGAGGCTGAATAGGGCGCGACGGAGGTGGCACTAGGGTAGTTGAAGGTGGGCGTGCCTGAGGAGCCTGAATTGCTGGGGCATCTCCCGCTGGACGGGGTGGCGCAGGTTGAAGAGGAGGAGCCAGTTGGCCAGAAGTCTGAGGAGGCACAATCACAGGCTTGACGGGCGTAGTACGGGGAGGTTGAGGCGGTTGAGGCGGTTGAGGCTGCTTGGGGGGTAGTGGCTGCGGAGGCCGCTGAGCCTGAGGTGGGGGCTTCGGAGGCTGAGGATGCTGTTGAGGTATCTGCTGTGGTTGTGGAGGTGGTTGCTGGGGCGGCGGCTGAGATGGTAGTTGTGGTGGTTTCTGAGGATGCTGCTGTGGTTGGCGTTGGGGTTGCTGCACAGATTGTGGTTGTGGCGGTTGCTGTGGTCGTGGAGGTTGAGGGTGCTGGACGTGTTGTTGTTGCGGTTGCTGCTGAGGGCGGGGATAGTTCTGTTGTCCAGGAGTTTGCGGCGGGTATTGAGGAGTCGGTTGGGGGTGCCATGTCTGTTGCTGCGGCGTATGTTGCTGTTGTTGCTGAGGCCCTGAGGGTGTAGCCTGACCTTGCTGGGCAGGAGACTGAAACTGCCTTGGTGTTGGTGTAGCGGGATGCGGAGGCTGATATGGCTTCTCCCACTTCAGAGGAGCCGCCACCGAAGTAGTAGTTTGAGGGGTTGCAGGTGTGTCTTTTGGCTTGATACCAACTTCAGTTCGAGGGGTGATGGCTTGTTTTGGAGGTTGCGCTGGTGCTTGCAACGGACGAGGTCCAGATTGAGAAACTCCCGCCGGGGCCTGAAGCACAGAACCGGTTCCGTTGGGTGGCTTTGCAGCTGGAGAAGGACGAATGGGTGTCGTTCCAGATGGTAAATGGCTCGGAGGAGCAATGGTCGGGGACGCAGCATGTGGCGTGGGAGGTTTGGGTGGGATTACTGGTGTATGCGATATCGGAAGTTTACGAGCGGGTGTCACTGCAGCGTTCGGCAACGGCGTTGGAGTTGGTCCATTCGATGCTCTCGCAGATTTGGATTCCCGTGGCGCAATGGCGAGTGTTCCATTTTGGCTGGCAGCCCTTGCACGTCTCTCTTTTTCTGTGCGCTCGAGAAGTTGGATTTCGCTCTGTACCTTGGTAAATCGTTTCTCGTCTTCGCGAATTTGATTGACAACGTTGTCGCTATACCGCGCGTAGAGTCGATCGACTAGGACGGGAATTTTTTCGACATTTTCGTACACGTCCTTCAGTGTCGGCAACGGTGGAGTCTCCAACTTTCTCTTCTTCGATGGCGACCCATTTGCCCCGTCAGCCCCATCCACTCGCTCATATTCGCTCTTCAGTTCATCTCGCAACAACAGCAAAAACAAATGCTGCAGCGCGTCTGGTTTCAGTCGTGAGGGATCATATGTGCTCCCCTCCTTGATGAGGGTGTTATTGGTGAGTAGCTCCGATATACGCGTGAAAGCCCCGTTGTCGACTCCGTGGGTCAGCAGCGACTGGAATAGGAACAGCGACTCGAGGGGCGTGTAGGCGGCCGGTTGATTCATGCCCCGCGATCCACCACGCCAGCTTTCCAGAGGCCCTTCACGTCTCGGCAGAAGATGAACCGGCGCCACGGTCTATGGAAAATCCCAGTTAGATGTCGCGAGCATCTACAGGCATGCGCATGCCAGCAGGACTTTATCAATACGTACAGGCAATCTTAGAAGGCGAATCCAGATCTGGCAGTGGTGACCTTGAGGCCTATCATCGGGTTTAGATGGCGTTTGAGGCCTGTTTCGTGATACGCGCTCGCCACCTGAGCGTGGTGTTTTTTTTTTCTGGGTCACGATTGTTTGGCCAGATGTCACGTGACAGAAATGGCCGGAAAAGTGACGCGAGTGGGCAAAGTTCAAAAATTTCGAGGATGCAGAGAAGAAAATTACCTGCGGCCAGCCTGAGCCGCAAACAGCGCTAAGGCATGTAAATCACGTGAGACCCCTGAACGTCAACTCACTCTCAAGCGCCGCGCGCGAACACGATCATTGCCAGTGACGACAATGATTATTATCCGTACACATTGTACAATTTTCACCATCACAGACATTATTCAGAGGCGAATTGCTCTGTCGTAGTAGTAAATTGCATACTAATCAGCATATATGATATGCTGAATATAAACTCCGTCCCCTGTGGTATCATGATAAACAAAGCGAGCGGTATAGGCTCATCGCTCAGCTTCTGTTCTATATCCTCCCAGCCCCAAACATAAGAAAATTCCCAAGTCCGCAAACGCCTGTAACCAGTTGATCCAAGTAAACAATTACCCAGTATAATAAAACATGTGACGGAAAGATACTAAGGCGAAAGGGAGCTCGAGGACCCTTCTCCATCTCCGCTGCGCTGCCCGTCGTCGTCAGGACTGTCTCCACCCCGTTCCCTCGGGTGGGTAAGACGTAGTTTTTCATCTAAAAGGGTGACCAGCCGCTCTGAATATTGGTCCAGTAGCCCACTAAGCACTGTCTCATTCATCGCTTTGCTTCGAATTGCTCGTTCACCGAGGGAGGCCGCCGTGAGGCGCAACTCCTGGTCTAGCTCAGACAATACCTCCTGACTGATGGGCTCGGCAGAAGCAAGCTTCTTTCTATAAACTCGCAACGTGCGGCATGTTTGCTCCGTTGCCATATTCAACGAACCAAATCCGCGCAGGTTGGAGGACGACGTCTTCTTACGAGGGCCTCCGCTGCTCCCCAAAGCTGGGAGCGAAGGTTTGCGAGTAATTTTTGATTTTGGGCTAGTAGGTGGGCTGGTCCCGCGGCTGTCAGCTGAGGGTCGTCGTGATGGTGTGTCCCCCATCATGATGCTGGTGCTAGGGCTTGTCGGAAAAGTACCAGTGGGCGTCTTCATAACGCTAGTTGCCAGGTTAAATCGAGATGTGCGGCGTCGAATAGTGCGCGGTGGTGATTTCCGACCAGTCGAGGGTGACGGCCGTTGAAACTCAGCCAAATCTGCCTTTGACAACACCTTTCGGAGGGGAGGCCGACCGACAACAGCCTCCTTGATCGGCGATGGATCCCTACTTATCGAGCCGGGAGGTGGATCATCAAGATCAAGGGCCCAAATCATCATCGTTCCATCCGACCCAACACTAACAGCCCTGCGGTTACCGTCTCCATCCTCGACCAAACACACGCCGTTAATGGCTTCTGTGTGGCCCCATTCTCGATCCAAGAAACCGCCTGTTTGGGCGTCATATAATCGGATGGATTTGTCTGTGTTTGACATGCCTAATAGGAAATCCTGTTCCTTTGGCAACCAATTGCCAATAATGAGTGAGTCAAGCACAGCAGACTCCACTCCTCCCTCATCCATACATTTAAAACAGTTGAGCTGTCGCCCAGTATTAAGATCATACTGACAAACAGATCGATCTAGAAGGGAAACAAACACTGTTTTCTCGTCTATGCCAAGGACCATAGACGATGGCGAAGCCTTTAATGAAATTACCCGTGAAGGAATGGCGGCGATCGCATCGGGATCGCCCTCTCTCGTTACGAGATCGTGAACCTGGAGTGTTCGGTCAAATGAGCAAGTCAAAACCTTGTCCTCTGATGGGATAAGCACTTGGACGACCTTTGCGGCAAACTCAAGTGTTTGAAAATGCTCAATTGAACCATCCAACCTTCGATGGAACAGCTGCGTCGTACGGTCGCGTCCGCATGATGCCATGAGAAACTTGTTTTCGTTTTCAAATACATCAACGGAGCGACACTCCAAGGAGTGAGCCTTTATGTCCAGTAACAGCTCCTTAGAGTCGATGCCTGTGATTCTCAACACGCCCAGACGGTCGGTAGTGATAAGATTGCCGTCACGGGTGGTGCGAGCACATGTGAGTTGATTTATTGGGTCAAGCTCGTTTTCCGGCTCAGTTATTTCAATGGGCACGGTTACAGAAGTCTTGACATATCCATCAAGGTCCCAAAACATTACGTTGCCTGAACCAGTCCATGTCAAGAACGAGGCCCCCAAGT
This sequence comes from Calonectria henricotiae, assembly GCA_020623695.1. Taxonomy (NCBI): domain Eukaryota; kingdom Fungi; phylum Ascomycota; class Sordariomycetes; order Hypocreales; family Nectriaceae; genus Calonectria; species Calonectria henricotiae. Next base: position 51,908 of record JAHVYB010000228.1, read on the forward strand.
CATTCGGCTTATGGAGAACCTGAACACCCGTGACGGGGTCGCCGTGGCCTGGGATTGGGATAGCAGCGACAGATTCGTCATCTTTGCCAGGAATGTGATCTGAGTTCCAGATATCGATGGACTGCCTCGAGTCGATGGTGACTAGTTTATCAGTTAGGAACCCGAGAGAAACCAGCCCATTTGGGGACTCTGTCACTTCCAGCACACAGGAAGCACGGCAGTTCAAGACAGCCTCTACATCGAGGATAGCAAAGTGACCATACTTTCCACCCACATAGGCTGCATTGTCTTTGACCGTGATGCTCGTTATCGAAAAATTGAGTCCGAGTACTTTGAGAAGCTTCATCTGCTTGTCGTCGTCATCCAAAACGCATACATCGCCCATTTCTGAGCACATTATCAGGTTCTTGTCATTGACAACGGCAGCACAGCTCAATGTCGCCTCCAAGAGTGGGCCCAATATGATGTTGCGCCCGGGAAGGGTTCTTTGAGAGGGTGGAGTAGAGACAGGCCGGTCATCGAGAAATTTAGACTTGGTAGGTGAAGTGGCCTGCGATTCATCGATTTTCCACATTTTGGCATGTCGAACTCCGAGAGTGACGAGACAGTGGCCGACCCAGACCATGTCTTTAATGTACGATGTGCAGCGATTCTGCTGAAAAAGTTTGGCGGCTCCCGTGCGGGGGTCAATCTTCCAGACGTAGAGGAACCCATCGTTAGCCGCGCCCAGGGATGCCAAAAATCTAGTGTCCGACGACCATGCCACAGCCTTGACTCCAAAGGCGTGCTCACTGATCGAGACGATGGGTGTGTCGGAGGACGAATCTCGGAGGCCAAAGACCAAGACGCGGGGCGCGTAACCGGTCTCCCCCATGGCCAAATACTTGCCACATCGACTCAATGCCACACAAGTGGCGGCCTTGATCCTCTCCCGGCTCGTCCATGTCCTACTTCCGGGGGAATCAGCCCAGTCCGGGTGGTTGTGAGGGGAGTCCCTAAAGCTGGGGGCCACGCGGCCACGGCTATCGTTGGCTTTCGGCGTCGACGATGGGGCCGAAGGAGAACTCTGAAAAGTAGTTACGACGTAGAGGGGAACAGCAGTCGGACGTGCACGGTAGAAGCGCTGGGTGTGTTGAGCGCCATTGACATCGACTACGACAACAGCGGCGCCGGCAATATACGCGAAACTGGAATTGACTGTATCGAATCCGGTGGGGGAGGAACAAGTGGTGCCAATGACACGCTTCAAGGATAATTTGGACGAGTCATGATAGGAGCGACCGCGCATGGGAGACCGGGAGGAACGAGGTGGGCGGGAAAGAAAGGGAGAGTTGGACGGAGTGAACTTGAGCCGACTGTTGGAGGGAGTCGCCGCCATGTCGCCGCCATTGACAACCGATTCAAGGACGAGCAAGGGAGTCGATCGGGGTGTGGCGGAGAGGAACAGTCGGGCCAAGCGTCTTGGGTTTTGCCAGGATGGCGACAGCGGGTTAAAAGAACGGAAGAGAGCACGGCTCGGATTGGGCGCAGACTGAGAGGCAAGAGTGGTTTTTTTTGGTGTGTCCGTGGTATGTATGCGGAGTCGTGCCCGGATGCGGATGCGGGATGATGCTTGTGCGCGTGGAGGGCGGTGTAAGTGGGAGTTGCTGCAAGCTGCAGGCGAGACTCGATCAAGCTATAAAAAAATTAAAAAATTAAAAAATTAAAAAAAAAAGCTGACCAGCAGCGTTAGTGGATAAGGTTCATTGAGGCAAAGTAATCGCAGGCGGAAAATTCTCACAGTGACGTAAAGGAAAAAGTAAACGGGTGGCAACTGAGGGATTGCCGGGAAGAGCGACACAAGAAGTGAGGGAGCGAGTGAGTGACTGGTGATGGCGGTGGTGATAACCATGGGAGGAGGAAAAGAGAGGCGGAAAAAAGGTCATGGGGCCCTGTCAATGAACACCACCCGCCAACCCATGGCATTTTGTTTTGGTCCTGCCAGCCCCATCCATGATGGTTTCCCGGGGGGGCCAGCCTGCGAGCTTGGACCATCCCACCAACGCTTCAGTGGGCGCTCCAGTGTGCGCCTCAGTAGATTGTGCCGTCCCCGACGGGTGCGCTTCAGCGGCTTTTAGTGGTCACCACCCGCCTCGTAAACGCCCCGGTGCGGGCGCCTGACGTGGGAGGAGGGCATGTATCAGACAGATTGGCACCTCTAGGACTGACTAGTTTCAGCGGGACATACTGGACAATTCCTTATTCTGATGCTGAGAATGGATGTCGAGTTGCTGGGTATACCCACCCAGGCTCTCTCCTATCCATCTCTCCCTCTCTCTCGCTATCTCGCTGTCTCGCCGTGTCTTCCTGTCGTGTCTCGTCTCATAATCACAACTCACAATCCGACCGGGATTGGTAGCACTGATCAGATCAACCGGCCCAGGGGCCCCCCATGGGCGGCCCATCGTCCCATGCGTCTGGCGCCTGGAAAGATGTGATGAAAACTCAGCCAATCTCTGGAGGCGCCTTCCAGGGAGACCCCGGGCTGTCGACATGTCACCCAGTCCAGAACCGGATGCTTCTGCAACCCAGGCGGACGCGCGACGGGGAACTCTGATGCTGTCGGCCGGTATTCCCGCACGTCATAGCAAAGTAACGCCGTGCATGTCGAGCGAGCAACCAGCCGTTGCTGGTTCGCTTTCAGGATGCGATCGACTGCGACTTGCAGCAGCAGCAGCATCTGGAACCCAGCCGCGGTTGGCAGACCAGCGACATCAAAACAGAATAAAATGGGTCGCACATGCGCCAACCCCAGCCACGCGACGAACTTATCACCAACAAGACTTGACCGAGAAAAAGCAACGTGATGGAAAATTCTCCCTCCCATTGTCGACCCAAGTCCAGTCCAGGCAGTTCGGTGCCCCCCCCAGTTCCACCACCACCAAAGTGCATAACCCCCCTTCCACACCCACTCACGCACCCCGACTCCGGTAGCCCAAGCCAATAGCGCCATCACCCATTTCTCCAGACCCCAACCATGCCTGAAAAAAAAAAAAAACTTCTGCCCAGCCAATCTGCTGGGCAGAGCGGGAACGTAAAATGAAGATGCTCCCGCAGCCCTGTCGCCGCTTCCTGCATAGTCGCGTGGTGTTAGCCCTTTACCTCGATCACCGCCCAACCATCTCCCTACTTTCGGTACCCATTAATCCCAAGGTACTCGGTGAGCCCTGTCTCGCTCAGGGTCCCAAGCTCCACTGCGCCAGAGCAAACACGGGAAGGGGACGGTGAACAAAAAGAAGTACATACATTGCAAAAGGAAAAAAGGATGCGTCAGTCGTTTGCCACGCCACATACACGGTTACGTACCCTGAGATTACGCCAAATCGGTCTAGTAATACCATCACCTACATAGCCTTCACAAAGCATGGAATCATGAGGAAACTCAGCCAATATCCTCTTTCATACTATCTTCTCCCAGTCTGGCGTAGCGGCGGCTGGGTAATACAGCAGCACCCCGGCTCACCGAATACCTAATTGTGGAATACCTAATTGTGCACCCCCCACCCCCCCCAATCCCAGTCGTGCACCTCCACTAAACCAAATACAGCAGTATTAAGTTCCAAATCCATACCAGATTTCTTATTATTAAGCTACAGCAAAAGGGGCTCTTAACAAAAATGGGAACCTCAAAATCTAATAAGGGCTTTACTTGCATAGCTTAGGAGGAGACAAGGCCTTATTTATATATTTGACTAATAGCTATATAATTATTGGGCAATTTAATCTTTTGTATATATATATATAAAGATTTTTATTAAGGCCTTCCAACTGAACTTGGTAGAAATTGAGCTGTTATATCATTGTGACTGCGGGTCTGAGTATTAAAGGTGTTAGTTAGTGCCTAGCTCCTTTCGGTTCAGTAGGGGTGCAATTGGGTATTCCGGCTCATCACTCTTTTAGAACATTTAGAACCAAATCGAAATCGTCAATCATCTTAAAGCCACCGTACTTTACCAGGGGGGGTCACGACGCGTACCCTTGCGACCCACATGTTCTCCATCTCCTCGTGATAGTGGCATTTATCAGTGATGCAATTCCTAATTTATATATACACAATACCATACCATACGCCAAGCTCATATTAACATATTGCCTTCATTATCCAACATGGGTTTTACACTATGCTGTCCTATCCGATTGCCATGAGTTCTTATCAGCCAACTCACCCGTCCCATCTACAACGCCTTGAGCCTGTAATTGATACAAATCCTGCATATCGACGGGCAACCCCTGTATATTCATAGGCGATCTGCAGGTCCTGCACAGCACCATTTACACGACGAGGCCTTCCTCGGACGCCTCGTCTCGCTCCAATCGTTCCAATCCCGTGCCGACGGCTCCATACACGCGCAGCGGCACGGCAATCTCAAAGCTCTCACATACCAAGTTTTCCACAGCTACAAGAACTTGTCCTCCTTTCTCATCTTGAGATATTTGTTCAAGCAGCGGGTGACCAGGCGACCTCTCGCCGGACTCTACGTCCTCACCCCTTTGGGTTTGTGAAGGTACGACGAATTCAATACGGATCTTCCATTCCAGGCTGACTCCGCTAGTCATAAACTCTGGCGTTGCAGTAATTGGGATTGTCGGGTTAAAAATAACCCGTCGAGAGTATAGGGCGGCCTCAGACGAGGCAGCATGCACCTTGCGTGTCACCCGGTGAATGCTAGACTCGGACCGCACTGCCAACGACGGATCTACCTTTTCTGAAGTCTCGAGAGTGGCATGAATGGCGTAGCATGGAATGTCGGCATCTGCGAAATCAATCGCCATCGTCACAACTTCTCCCAATCGGTAAGCTGGTCGAGTTACCATGACCACTCCAACCCGTTGCCCGTTCCGGGCAATCTCAAATCGGTTTGGGCTTTGCTGGCCGCCAGATGTCACGTTGCTTCGCATGATGGCAAGATGGATAGAATCTTGCGTTGTAGAAGCCTCCTCGAATGCCGAGGGCCGTCGCGAGTTTCTACCATCTGTTGGTGACAGTACTATGCTGCCATTCTCGTCTCGTGGTCTCGAGACCAAATCATCCACATATGATAAAAAGTCACTCATTGTGGACGGCTGGGCTTTGGCGCCATTAGTCTTCGGTTCCTTGGCGTCGTTGGGAGATTTGATATTGGCCAGATCGCGTAGGAGCACGTATGGGTTCATTAAATCATGGCCGAGGATTTCTCCGTGACTATTGACGCTGCCGAGCACACGGAAAGGTACCTCAACAGATCGTACCTGCTGCTCTTTGGCACCACCAACCCTTTGTGTTCCCACTACCAGGCTGTATGAGATCTTGACTGCCTTTCCGCGGTGAGTTGGCGGCAGGCCCTTTGGAAGTCGGAAAGAATATTCAAATACCCGGCTCTCTCCAGGAGCTAATTGAAGATCCACGAATAAAATCGACTGCGGCGTCGTCAATAGGGGAATGGATTTCGAGTTTGCAACTCCCCGCATCTCTTTGATGGTACTCAACTCCCCGCCGCTGAGGAAGTCTCCCAGAGAACTGCTAATTTTACCCCAGCCAAATCCACGTAGAAGGCTACTGTCACGTTTTGAGGTTTCCAAACCAACCACGCCACCACCTTGGCCACCCACGATTGCTTTCTTTTTGACTTGTTCAAACTGTCCCAGGCTGACCAACGACCCGTCCAGACTAAACGAGCCTTGCAGCTGAGCGTAGCCCATCATTAGTGACTCTGGTGCCCTTGCTTGCTGTGGTGGCATGCCCAGACTTCGCCTAAGTGACCGTGATTGGCCCCGGACAGGCGGCTGCGTTACGTATTCTGAAACGAGAGTCTCTGATGAGTTGTTACTCACAGAGTAAAACTCCCCACTACTTCGAGGTGTTCCTCCTAGTATGCCAGAGCTTGCGAGAATTCGGGCAGCGGGGGCAGGTTGCTCGTTAATGAGGGGAACAGGATCTTTGGAGCGAATTGTGAGATTGTTTGAGTCTGCAAATCCAACCCTGGGGATGAACATTTGATCCTTTATTGCCCGCGACTGGCTCACCGGTGATTCAGCTGTTGGGGAAGGTGCGGCAGGAAATCGAAATTCTGGCATTGAGTTAGGAGATGTCCTCGGTGACCTGCGCTGATTGCCAAGGCGGGGTGTATTGGGCGCCGTTGGGGGCCGTGACATCCGGCCGAATCGGTCAGGAGGAGGGTATGATGCGTGGAATAATGGTGAACTAGAGAGTCTTGGTGAAAAGGAGGCTGAGGCTTTGTCCTGTCAGCTTTCAAGCCACGTTCGAGAGATGTACAATACATACCGGAGTTGGGCCCAGAGGGGGGCTGATTCTGGGCTCGCGGGACAATTTGCAAGCTCGACGCCCGTCCGTGTCCGCGGTTCGGCCGTTGTGGGCGCGTAGGGGGCTCATTGCGATGGGAGTGGTCCTCAACGGTGCTCGTTGATCCGATCGAAACGATAGAAATAGATCGCTTATGCGCATGTCCTAAGCCCGAAATAGGCGGTCGGTCGCTCGTGCTGGGCGAAGGTGCAGGCCATTGCACAGAGCCCGATCTGCTATGCGCACGGGTCGATGGAACGCTCAGCGACAGCGCAGACCGGCGATGTCCTCTGCTCGATACAGCCAACGGCGGCGGGGTTAAGCCAAAGTTGGCCTTGGAACGGCCTTGCAGCGGCGTGGCCAAACGGCTGCGATCCAAAGGGCCTTGCTGTTGCTTCGAATGGTTCGAAAAGGTCGCGACATTCTTAAAAGTGATTGTACACTTAACCTCTTCGCCGGCAAAGACAGTCTGGTCATGCCAGCGAATGAAGACGCGGATGTTGCTCGAAGTGTCGGGCGCCATGGCGACAGCCCTCAATGACGAGCGCGTGCGATGAAGCGGCGGCTATGCGGTGACTGATATGGCATTTCCGTGCCGGAGCATTGTTGAAATCGTGCGCGAGATGGTGGGTGCGGCTCGGAGGCCCTGGAAGCGAGGATGATGGAGAAAGACGATGGATAAGAGCTCGAGGTTCAACGTCATGGGGAATCGTTGAAAGGAGAGGAGGAGGTTCACGCTGGCGTCTTGGCAGGGAGCTGCTGCACCAATGATGGCTCGGCTGCAGGTACCGTGTGGAGGCCAGACCGGGCTAGAGCTTCGACCACCCGCTAACTAATTACCTGTCAATCCACCAGCCAAATACGAGGGTCGAGCTGACTAGCGATCACAAGCCGTAGGGTAGGTAGCCATTGAAACCTGTTTTGTCTATTTGGGGAATTTCTCTTTCCCCTTTGACAGTTGTTGCTATGCTGTTTTCTCCATATTCATGTGTCGGGCATCTCCTTCTAAAGAGTTATCTCTCGGATTTCCCCCCCACATCTTTACTTCATGTGCTGCCACCCCTCAATTCCCATAATTTCATCAATCATCGGATAGATCAATAACCTCCATACCATTATCTAGCTTCACTGTTTTCCATTGTCGCGATCTAACTGGCGGAGAACTGGCTTCCCGTTTCAAGAGCCACTGGCCTTTAAATTCACTCTGTCATAGTTGTCAGTTCATCGCAATCCCAGCCGAGAAGAACCTCTCCCATGACACTTCTGCAATATATCCTTGCAGGACGGGGGAAGAAACCATACTTTAATATCCTGTAGCCTTTCTTTCGCAAGCCTGCGGATTTCGGATTCCGAAAGTTCTTCTAGTTCATCGACGGGAGGTGCTGTTGACGGGGGTAAAGGATCACGAGGAATAATCGTTGCGCGCTGAAGTGCATCTGAATGAACACAGTTAGTATCCCTCTTCTAGCACGATTAATTCACACACCATGGGATCTGTAGAAGAAGTCAAATATGGCAACCTCCTTGAGATTTGTACTCTTAACCCATGTGGGGGGCCTTTCAAGGGTAGCAGGGGACAAACTACTGATCATCAACTCTCAACTCATGTTGCATTTACCCAATTAGCTTACGATGACCCATGGGACAAATCTTTCCCTTTTAGAAGCTTTTCGGGTACTTCAATACTATCATTTTGGCTGAAACTTTTCAGATAATATGGTGATGTGGTATCTGATGCTTTAGCAGTCCTAACCTCGACTCTAATTTCTCCACAGTACTTTATCGCCTGGTCATTGTACGTTGAAACACCTTCTTGATGGTCACCTATACTTGATGATTAGAACATCACTACTGTAGAGTTATATGTACTCCTACTGGATGACAGGGGAACAAAAATGAAACGTCGTTTCTCAGCCAGACCTGAGTTGGAGGCAGTCCACGTCCCCGAGCAGACAATAGTCATCGGTGCCAGTATGTGGGTGTTAAATTTTTGTGTCGTACCGCCCAAATATCCACCGTCGACATATACGGAGACCGTGACTGAGTTACAACCGTATGGCATCGTGAATTGAGAATCCACTATAGCTTCGATGGCGTATTCTGACCCAGACTTGGATTCAATGTAGCAACGTGACATTGGCAGCGAGGATGAGGTCTCGTTGACGCCATCTGTGTCCGGATACTCGGTGGCGATCTCTCCAGCAACTCGAATATGGACGGTGAGTCCAGGTACAGTGGGTAGAATGGCCATCATGCGTAGCGCTGCGGCTATGGCCTTTAGTCGTCGCAAGTGATGGGGTGGATGGTAAAAACTGAAGAGAAAGGGAAATTGGGCATGAAGCTTCAAGATTTGTGTCCAGTGTGCCTACATCGGAGCCTGTTCACTGTCAACGGATGTTAACAGCCGCCGGTGTCCACTTTCTGCCTTGTTGCCTGTCATTAGCTGTAGCGAAGATTCACTGGTGTCTACCTAGATGTAGATGATGTTTTTTTCTTACGTCTAAAATGCTATTCAAAAGAAAACCAATTTGGTAGTTTTTTTTTGGTAGTATTTTCTATAAAAAAACCAAAAACAACAGCAACAACAACAATGAATTGTTACACCGGAATTGACCAATTTTCGATCGTGGCATGGCTCCATGAATAATATAATGATATTTGATTCCTGGCTCATATGCATGCAGCCAATTAATTCGCCAGATAAAATTGCCCAAATAATGAGAAACCACGCGGAAATGAATGTTTAACCCCCCCCCCCCCCCCCCGCAAATGAGTTGAAAGTTATGCTTGAGTTATAATCTGTTTAGTTTTGCTCCGGTGGCTCCAGGGGTAGGAACAATAACCACAAGATGAGTTGTTCTAATCACCTCGTCTTGATTAAAGAGACACGGAGGACGGGCTACAAGAAAAAAGAGCACGCGAGGGACGAGCCGGTCGGCTTCCGGACAGTCGGCCAACGCTCTAGGGCAGCCCTGGTGCACAATGACCAGAGTCAGAGGATCGGGGAGTGGGATCGAGGGGTAAAGGAGATTCTGGGGAGAATATGGGGACTGGCGCGATGCTAAGGGGCCGGACCAACACTCTGCAGCCTGGGGGAGTGAATCTGGGGCACCAAGGCCTCGATGCAAGCGCGGGCCCCGAAGTCTGCCGCTGCAGCTCCAGCTGAACTATACCATCCCCATCACTCCAACGAGCCGCCGGCCCAAGCAGGGGAACTCTATTTTGGAACTCGATGGTCAGCCCCGACAATGCAGAACGGCTCCGTGACACCCGGGGTGAAGGGGGTAAGCAGGACCATGTGGCATGCCGAGTAAGCGGAGCAGGTAGTCCAGATGTACGTTTGACCACTCATCCTCTTGTCTGGTTTACGCGCATAGGTTCCTTAGGTTTGAGAATGAGGCCATGCTGCCCCTGCTCCTTGGTCCCCAAATGCGGGGTAGTAACCGATTGTATGTAGCGTCGCTACTCTAATAATACGTATCTGATATCCAAGTAAACTTTCTATCATAATCTGGCGGGGTATTGGTATGAACGGTTCGAGGGTAGAGTTGGCCAGTTGAATGGTTAGGGGGCCCAGAAATCCCCAATCCCAACAAAACGCAGTTCTCCAAGAAACCACCAAAATTTTTCCTTGGAGGGCGACTGGTGACATTCCATATATAACTGTTTTCGAATACCGGTTGGTGGACCAAAAGATGGGGAACTAGGTGGCTCTTACTAAAGGAGGCGGGTTGCGGAGAAGCAACAGGTCCCCACGTTGAGGCGGGCGAAACTAAGGGGACGCGGACCATATGAAGCTTCCTGTGATGAGGATTATTTTGTGTCACAGTCAGCATGACTGTAGTACGGAGACTGGCATCACCATGACTGGTTACTTGGTGATCATCTAGATGGATGGATGATGAGTGGGCCATTCCCCGCCATGCCCGGCGGGACGGAGACGCAGCGGAGCCGCAATGGACCAGAACGCTTGCGGGTCCGCCCAAACTTCAAGGTGTCGGCCAAGAGGAAGATGGGTCGGGATGTCACGGGGGCAGTGAGGCTAGGACGACCGGCGGCAAAAGTTGGAGACGTCTGGGCTTATGCGTGGGTTCCAGTTGAGGGTGGCATTGTCCGGGGGTCGACTGGGGAAAGAAAGATTTGGCGTGGTGTCGCCTGTAGCCGCGGAGTTCAGTGGCTGTTTTTTTTTCCTGGTGCGGGGTCATGGCTCGCTCCCCTTTACGCCGAGGATGCCCCCAGATAGACGACAACTCGCGGTATGCAGCAATGATGGATTCCCCTCGGCGTGTAGCTCTGTCACAGGCCAGATACGAAAGCTCCTCTGTGGAGGTAGCTGGTTGGCATAAGGCAGAGCGAGAAAATACCAGCGTCCCAGAACAGGCGGCAGGCATAGATTGCCGGCTTGTTTTGGCAAGCGTGAACGCAACGGTGGATGCGGGTGGATGGGCATTCAGGGTCTCATTGTCCATTCCAAGCCAGTTTGGGATTCCATGTCCCCAGCAGGAAATCAAACCGTGTACAATTCAGATCCACGACGTCAAGGCGTATGTGGGGCCAAATATGGGTGGCGCTGCGCGATTGCGGCAGAGAGTTGACTGCTTGGTAAGAATTGGGGATGGAGGCAATTCAAACCACACCCTGACTTCTCAGCCCAGATAATCCGACTTCCTGTTCCAGATGTACTGAAGTATGCACTAGTACGGAGTACGTGACGATTGCTGGGGCACGAGGCATGAGGCGCGGCTCCGGGACTACCGCAGAATCGTCAAAATAAATTGCCGTCTCAACTAGGTGCCCCGGGCACTAGAGTTAGTACAGTCGCGTTGGGGGGGGGAGGGGAGGAGGGTTGGCATCCAACGAGGGGTGGTGAGAGGCCATCGGGGACCAAAGGAAGCAACGGGAGCCGACGAGTGAGTGATGGGTGGGTGTCCTTTTTGGGAAATGGTCCGGTGGTCTTGGCTTTCATGGCTTGGTCGATGAAGAAAAAGGAGAGACAGCTAGGTGGGAAGGGGACCATATTGCTTTTTCGCTGTAGTAACAAAGTAGACTCCTCGGAATAGTTACATAACGCCATATAGCATCGGTACACACATCTTGAATGGGAGGGCGGTTAGAGACTAATCACACCCGAAATGGTGACAGGATGCCGGCAAGGTGCCGACAAGGTGATGACAGGGACGACCACCCAAACGCCAGAGCAACAATGCAAAATGCAATGGCACTGGAGGGAGGGTGGAGAAAATGCGCTTGGCCAATCTAGGTTTCGTTGGCATCGCACTCGAACTGTGACGGTACCCAGATCGGATCCGGGGCATTGCAGCATTTGTCATGAAAAGGTGACTCCACCAGCGACAAGGTATGGTTCCTTTGAGCGGGGAAACGAGGCAACTGTGCGTGGCAAGCCGTAGTCTGTATCCGTCCAGACGAGGGCGTCATTCACTCGCTCCCTGTTCGTCGTGAGGCTGGACACCTTTCCTCTGACCCCTGCGCGAAACCTGCCTGTTACCCTCCGTGATCCGTGTCCACCAAGGTCGCTTACCTCCATCACTATTGGTCGTCGGCTGCGGGGAAGCTCACGGTCGCCGTGGTGCCGCATGTCCTTGTCCGCTCCGGCCCGGCTGTGTGATTCGCAGAGCCGTCCTGGTTCCCTCCAATCCATCCACTCGAGCGCGGCGGCGTGGAGTCGTGCAACATCCCAGATGCAGTGAACGAAGCCAGCAGGGGTTTTGGTGCCAACGCCAACCTCTATGGGTTTTTCTAAATGGTGGGTGGAGAGTTTGAGGTTGTTTTACTGATACCAATTGGAGACACACGTTGCCAGAATAGGAAAGAAAGTGAGAGAAGAGCCAAAAAAAAAAAAAAGGGCCAGAGAGGGGATATGCACATCGAAAATTCATCGAGACATACATAATAAATCTGGGTGCTGAGAAGGCCGGTTATCAAGGGTAAAATGAAGGAGGGGTAATTTTGATATGCTGTTTGGCCCTGTTCTGTGCCGCTCTTTCGAGAGGCGTCGAATGGGGAACAAGCTGATACGCCTTTCGCAGAACGTTCCATGCGTACCGTGGTACTTTTCCCATGAGGCCTTGTTCCAAAGCCGACTCTGCTCATTCTGTGCCTCAGTATGCATAGCGCGGTGATCCGCCGGTCCCCCCCCCTTCATTCATCTATCCTTCCCTCCCTCCATGCGGACGTGGTGGTTTCCATTGCTCCATTGCTCCATTGCTCCAGACCCCACGCCGCTGCGCCCACTTGCCCCATACACTGGCCATGTTTCTGCTGTGCTCCGTACTAAGGCACGCACGTCCGTACTATGCTACGTAGACTGTCAACGGGATTCGGTACGTTGGGAGGCGAGGCGAGGCTGTTGCGGGGAATGTGGGCGCCACTCCCACTCCACACCACACCCCCCCCTCATCCCAATCTTCCATCTGCCCCCCAAAGTAAACCCCGCGTCGATTTTCAAGATTAAATACGACGGTCCCGTCGCCCAAAAGATTAATTTTCGTCTCTCCAGTTTCATACTCATCTCTCAACTCCTCTTTTCTATATAACAGCCTCGCTTCCTCTCCTCTTGATACCCCATCCTCCCCTCTCTCCCACACTTACAGCAACACACCAGCCACAATGACTTTGACCGTCGAGCTCAACACCCCCCTCACTGGTGCCTACCAGCAGCCCATTGGCCTGTATGTCTTCGATGTCCGATATATACACACTTCTAATTCCAGTCACTAACTGCTTAACAGCTACATCGATGGCAAGTGGGTTGAGGGTGTCGACAAGAAGAAGTTTGAGGTTATCAACCCTTCCACTGAGGAGGTCATCACCTCCGTCTGCGAGGGTACCGAGAAGGATATCGACCTTGCTGTCGCCGCTGCCCGAAAGGCTTTCGAGGGTGTCTGGAAGACCGTTTCCCCCCATGAGAGGAGCGTTTTGATGCTCAAGCTCGCCGACCTTGCTGAGAAGAACAAGGAGCTCCTCGCCGCCGTTGAGTCTCTTGATAACGGAAAATCCATCACAAACGCCCGCGGCGATGTAAGTGCCGTCGTTGGCTGCATCCGATACTACGGAGGTTGGGCCGACAAGATCGAGGGTAAGACGATTGATGTTGCTCCCAACATGTTCCACTACACCCGCCCCGAGCCTGTAAGTTGAAGCTCCCCACACCGCGCTCCATTCTGTCAGAACTGCCGGCGCTAACTCCAAATTTTCCAGATCGGTGTCTGTGGTCAGATCATCCCCTGGAACTTCCCCCTCCTTATGTTTGCCTGGAAGATCGGCCCTGCTCTGTCCACCGGCAACACTGTTGTTATGAAGACTGCCGAACAGACTCCGCTTTCCGCCCTTGTCTTCACCCAGCTCATTGAGCAGGCTGGTTTCCCCCCTGGTGTCTTCAACCTGGTGAGCGGTTTCGGCAAGACTGCCGGTTCCGCCCTCTCTTCCCACATGGATGTTGACAAGATTGCCTTCACTGGCTCCACTGTCATTGGCCGAACCATCATGAAGGCCGCCGCCGCCTCCAACCTCAAGAAGGTCACCCTTGAGCTCGGTGGCAAGTCCCCCAACATTGTCTTCGAGGATGCCGACATCGAGGAGGCCATCCATTGGGTCAATTTTGGCATCTACTACAACCATGGCCAGTGCTGCTGCGCCGGTACCCGTATCTTCGTCCAGGAGAGCATCTACGACAAGTTCCTTGCTGCCTTCAAGAAGCGTGCTGAGGAGAACAAGGTCGGCGACCCCTTCCTTGAGGAGACTTTCCAAGGCCCCCAGGTTTCTCAGCTCCAGTACGACCGTATCATGAGCTACATCCAGTCCGGTAAGGATGAGGGTGCCACTGTTGTTACTGGTGGTGAGCGTCTCGGCGACAAGGGTTACTTCATCAAGCCCACCATCTTCTCCGATGTCAAGCCCAACATGAAGATCATGCAGGAGGAGATCTTCGGACCCGTCTGCGCCATCTCCAAGTTCAAGGATGAGAAGGAGGTCATCGAGCTTGCCCACGACACCAACTACGGTCTTGCCGCCGCCATCCACACCAAGGACGTCAGCCGCGCCCTCCGTGTCAGCAACACCCTCAAGGCTGGTACTGTCTGGGTTAACTGTAAGTCCCCTATGCCCCGCTTCCCGTGCACTCCCGCCCATTCTTGCTCGCTCTGTCCAAACATTCCCAAACATTCCCAAACCTCCCCAAAATATCACACAATCATCACTATAACCCTCCCACTTCATATATTGCTTTTAAACTAACCATTTGGCCTCCTCGCCGCGTTTAGGCTATAACCAATTGTCATTCCAGGTCCCATTCGGAGGTTATCACGAGAGTGGTATTGGACGTGAACTTGGTGAAGCCGCACTTGCGAATTATACCCAGAATAAGTCGGTTGGTATTATGCTCTCGAATGCGTAGATGTTATGGAATGAGAAATGAAAGGGTTGGCGTTTTCACTGGAAGTTTGTAAATTCTATCGTATAGGTTATCCAGAGTTTTAAACATTTTAATATGCTGTAAAGGATGTTGGCTCTTTTGACTTAGTTGAGGGCTTGATTGTCTGTTGCCAATAAGTGAGGATATAAGTGTAGCAAGATCTAGTGCAGGCATGCCTTCGGTGTTGAGATTATTCCCTCGGAGAGCAAATTTGTCCTTCTGGGTCTCCGAAGCGTACGCATCAGGAGGGAGCTCCGTGCCAGTGGCCGACGCTCCTCCCAATGGCGACGTGTACACATTTTCCACGGCAAGGTGTAGAGGTAACAAAAATGTGCCTTGCAGCGATAAGCTGGGAGCAGAAAAATGTTAGCTGTAGTGCGGGATAAGAGAGACGCTGTACTTACTAATGTAATAACACCCGGTGTTGAGTTCAACGACCGTCTTGCGGGCATTACATCGGATCTTGCTCAGATTAATACCCTCTTTTCCAGGGGCATCTCTCTAGTCTGAAACATCCTCCGCAGAACACTTGAGGTTAGCTATGGTGGGTGCTGAAGCCTTGGGCTAGTTGTAGGTTGGAAGGAAGAAAAGAATCGGTAGACTATTGGGCGAAAATGTGCACAGCAAACATTGAAGCTATTTGATTCTGGGGGGTCTCCTGGGGGGTGAGAGCATTCATTATATGGGAGCAAGAAAACAATATTCTGAATCGGTCACCTGCCAACAGGTGTCGCAACCCCTCATCACAAGGCCTGGGGTTCTGTTTGTAGCTGGCTATAACAACGCACAACCATCGGAAGCCCTCAAGCTCACCAAAGGGGTGGTTGCATGCTAAACGTCGAACTGCGTTGGTGCAAAGGGAGGCCTCTTGCCCTCTGATTGTTATTTGCCTTGATTCACTTACCTAGCTCTCCTTTCCTTTTTAACTCATCTCTTGCCAACATATTGCCATTTTTTACTATACTGGATCATACTTTTGTTACAGTGAATCATACTATGCCTATAAATACGTACCACGATACGCATAACTAATCGCGCCGCCGCCAAACAGACTACAATGACAGCTGCTATATATGCTGTTGCAATATACATGTAAGCCGGTATTCTTGGCTCTAGCGTCGAGGTCCCTTGAGCGTCGAGCTCTATTGAGCCTTGAGCTCCTGCTGTTAATGCTGTTGCGAGATGCACGTAAGCCGGTATTTTTGACTCTGGCCTCTTGAGCTCTCCAGAGCCTTTCCCGGAAAACTTTGATGGAAATGTCGGTATCGGTGACCTCACTGTTATGTCGGTCGCCTCGAATGCCCTGCCCCAAAGTGTCGAGATCTAGCTTTTTATTTATTAATTTTTAGTTTTGCTCCGGGTTACTGAGACGGAAAGATGCACGAGGTGTCGATATTTGGAGTGCTTTGTTAATGGGGAGAGGAATAATGGCAATATAACCATGCCTAGGCTGCGGGAGAAAAAAATCCTCCAAATAGAGCCATAGTGACATAAAGCTCCACGAGTTGACAAATTATCCGCCAATAATGCATTTACATATGCCCGTTGTATGATGGGGTTTCAAGGTGAGTGCGCAATTTGGGCGGAGATTTGCTGGCATAAGCATATTTTAGTTATTGCCTATAACTGTGGAGAGTGGAGAAGAGAAGAAGAAAACTGATCACATCTTACATTTGTACAATCCCGAAATGGTGTGAATATGCGTGCGAATGAGGCTGGTGTTTTTTCCGACATCGATCTCCTGCAGTAAAAGTAAGTTTCTCCAGTGAGAAGGAAATTGTGAACCATGGCACCAAGGTCGCATCTCTCTCTCTCTCTCACACACACACACACACTCTCTCTCTGTGTGTGTGTGTGCGTGTGTAATGAAAACTTCTGCTCGGCTTTTGACTGACCGTAATGTCCGGAATACTTCAGTTGGTTCATGAACCTTATTGCCCGCCTGTCGAGTCAATGGAAGCCGTTGCGGTCACTAAGCCGCCAAGCTTTTCAGGATGAGCTCATCGACGAAAACCATAAAAGTTAACATTCATCTGAAACAAAAGGCGTCGCGTGCCTTTGGAGCGTCATTAATTCAGTTATGTCAACTTATCAACAATATGGCCATCATCCAGCAAGGTGCAGGAGTCATGTTCAACTATAGAGGGGAAGCTTCAGCGAACTTTCGTTCTGTCGACCTTAGCCTGCCCTCTTCTTACCTTGGTATAGTTTCAAGGCAGGAGTAATAAGCAACCCGCGTCGCTTTAGTCGTATAAATTCCGTAAAGTTCGCATCTTGGGAGAGATTTTCGGCTTTAAATGTCAGATAATGATGGCAGGGCGAAGGTATGAGCTGACTCGAAGTTGTCCAAGCCGCATCCCTCTTCTAGCCAGCGGTGGGCCAAGATCCAGGCACCTCCGCACTTGCAGAAGCTGCGCAACCCCGCGCAGAACAGGGGCTTTACCCATAACTATCACACACAACCTTCGATAAAGAAGTGTATTGAAGTTCACACTACGACTTTTGTGAGTCTTTGACATTCAGTTTACGGCGAGTTGCTGACTAGGTTTCAGTCCCAATCTTATAGGCTTCCTTGTCACAGCTTTCCCCGAACAACTATCTTGTTTATTTGTAAAAAAAATCAACCGTGGGCTCAACCAGGCAGTAGACCTATGAACGCCTTTATAGTACAACCTTGAGACAACTATCTTGTTCATACCCCAAGGCTCGCAAGCATTGATGTCGTACTTGTGGTGGTCGTTTTTAACTTTATTTCAGCTCTTACGCCTCGATATAACTGGCCTTGGGAAAAGAAATAGCAAAGCCTTGGACTCTTCTCGGAGCCCTTCCGGAGCATCAAATGTCGCAAAATAGACCCTCGTATATGCCTTGTGCCCCAAAGCTGCCTCCTTAAGAACTGAGGTTGAGACACGACAGAGCTGTCCTCATTCACTACCGACCACAAGCCCTCTGGCTGAGCAGCGCTCCCAGCCTCTGCAGAGAATCAGATCGCATTACACCCGACGTTAATAACAATGGTCTTCCTGAAACCTTCCGGCATGCTGGCGCCGGCGATACTGATTTGCTACTTGACAATCCGGAGGAAGATCACCGCATGTCCAAGAAAATAGTGCAATCTCTTACCCTTGCTAGCGGAGTTCCTGGAACGGATTTTCATTCTGCCCTGTGGGTGAACAGGTTTCAAAGATTCCGCCAAGTTACCCTTCGCAGAGAGTAAGTTGCCCATTTATCCCGTAGCAGAAATAGCTAACATGTCAACAGTCCAAAGGCCACGCCCACCGGAGAAGAGATCCAAAGGTTCTTCGTTGTTGCCCCTAAGTTAATTCGAGGTCAAGGCTCGGACGAAAAAATAGCTTACGACTACTTTGAACCCGAACAATTATGGGCTGGCACGGATGGGTCCTGGCGGGCAGGGGAGGTTCGGGCATAGTTGTGCAAATCGCAGGTTTGAGAAAATTTGGAAGATTTGAGTTAAATTCGATTTTATTCGCTTTAAAAATTTCCTTCCCGATTTCTTTACATCTTTAGTTTCCTTTCCTTCTACAGCTCCCATACACAATTGCGCAATGGGGTAGGTCGATGCGGCCCTGTTATTACACTCACTCCCACCTGCTCGATTGTAAGAAATTTATTCTATCTGCTGTGAATAAGCTACCTGTGACTGATTTCACTGTGTCAGAATTTTGGAAGTGGTGTTCGAATTGGATGTCTATGGGAGCGCATCATTGTCCTCACAGTCCTCGCGGTTCTAGGGAGGGCCCTCAGAGACGTTGAGGGTGTGGTGGGAGGCTGTGGGGCTGTAAATATGCTGTAGGTCAGGCGCTATTTTACGACGGACCTCTGTAGCTCAACCTTCTCCCAATGTACAAAAATCAGTTGCCGCCGAGGTAAAACATCAAGCCATAAAAGTAGTTACCGCATTTATTAGATCCATTACATCTGACTATAACCACGTTATAAGCCCCTAGAACGCTCAGTTAATAGTTAATAAGCATCCGTGTTATATTGAGCGTAGAAGTGTTTGGAATATGCCATTAAAAGGCTGTTAAAAGTGATGGACACGTTAGTTCGAGCGCTTTCCAGATTTACTATGAGAGGCATGTAGTAACATAAGAAAAGCCTTAAAACGCCCAGCGGCAATTGACCCCCCCCCCGACACCCCCCTCCGTTGCCACACCCACGCCCAAATATATATTACATCTTCATCACTGCGTTACGGTGATGGTGATTGCGTGTGGCTTTTGGTTGCCGCTGCACAGCGTTGAACGCATGAGATCATGTGTACCACCACCGATGACGGTTAGCTCGTCCACAGACAGATGACACCACCCGTATCG
>JAHVYB010000229.1:0-70632 GCA_020623695.1 Calonectria henricotiae
AGAAAGAAGATCGACTGAGCTGTGAGAAAAAAAAGGCGAGTGATGGGGGGGATTGGTCGGGATCCGTGCTGTTTGGGGTGGGGGTTTTTTAAGAAAGGATCAAAAAAAAAAAATGGGCAAAGAGTTTGAAGTGTCGGGAAAACGAAAGAAAAACAAAAACCAAAAAAAAAGAAAGGAATTGGGGGAACATTCAGCCTTGGGAATAAAAATAATAAAAAAAAAAAAAAAAAAAAAAAAAAAAAAAAAAAAAAAAAAAAGAAGACATCGGCCCATCTCAGTGGCGGGGTGTCCCATGCTAATTACATGAATAGTACGCTCATCCTATCCGTTTATTCCCAGCTATTTGGGGGGGAGGGAGGGGGAATCCCTGTCGTGCGCCATACATACATGTCGTCACCAGCGTGCGAAAGCTGTTGCAACGAGTATCCTAGAAACTTGGCGTCCATGATGTCATTGGAACGGGAGGTGAATTTGCAACGAATTTGCAATGGCTCAGACGTTCACTAGCCCCGGCAAGGACCAGGCGAGCACCCCGTCCCGTGTCTTGGAATCGAGATTTGAGACGCAGGCGCGAAGCCAAGACCAAGATATCCACCTGGGGAAGAAACCCAACCCCCCCCCCCCCCTCAATCCCTGCTCCCTACGAACATTCCTATTTATGGGATTCGCCTCTCAAGTTTTTGCCATTTTCAGCGTCCATTCCATAACTTTGCTAAAAATAACTACCCCGTCAATCTCTAATTTGGCCCGGGCATTGAGTAACTAAGACGTCGATCTCGCGACCAGCTGGTATCCAAAAATCTGCACTGCGCTTGCTTTATTGTCCAGCCTCATTTCCATCTGAGCCAGAACCCCCAGTTGCCGCCCAAAGGGCCTTGTGATCGGGGTGGCTCCAAAATACGTGGCGCATTGGTTTTGGCCTGTGTCGATGCAAGCTGCAAAGAATAAGAGACATCATATACAAGCTATGTATTATGTATTCGAGTGTTTGTATCCAAACCACCATAAGCTCAAGTCATTAACGTTACTCCGTAACCAAGCTCTCGTTTGCACGAGCCGTCTAAACTACCAGGGGTATTTCCACCGCCATTCCGCATCCATGCCACGCAATTCCTACAGCATTCCAAACAAGTCAAATGATCATAAACTCTTCCTCCTTCAAATCGTCTCGCTCCAAGGTCTCGCCATCCATCAACCCGTGCACGTAGCATTCGCCAATCAAGATCCGCCCCTCCTTCTTCTGCCGCAGCACAAACAGTGTCCTGCCTCCGTACAGCATCATAATTTCATCCCCCGGCTGCAGAGTTTCCGGTCCCATGAGGAACAGCCCGCCTGAAGTTACGGCAAACTTGCGGTGGCGAGATACCAGCGTCGCCTCGTGGCTCCATTTGAAGGCATCCCCCCTGGCCGCCACCTCCTGTACATCCTGGGCCACCGCATCCGGGTCGCCTTCGACACGCACCAGGTACGCCGCCCCGTTGGCCAGCCACTCGTCTTTGGGTATTGTGCTATAGTTCCTCGACCTGTCAGCTCCAGTGCATGCATTTGTGAGTGTCTGCACGAAAGCAAAAAAGGCTGAATCGCCATTGTGATATTTCTGCTCTAGATCGAAACGTCCAAGTCCACACACATCTTGCCATAGAACTTCAAAAGGAAGGCGGCCACTACGCATCTGTCGGAACTGGAACGCCTTGCCGTAAAAAGTCCAGGAATTGGTGGCAATGGTGTCAATTCTCACACCTCGGATATGCAGGCTCCGGGTCGCCTCGTCTATGCGAAGCCGTGGAAGGGTTGCCCCCGAAGCCCGGTGCGGGGTATTCGGCGAAGCAAGGAGGTGCAGAGGCAGAATGCGCCAGTCCGGGACCCAAGAGGGCATTGCTGTCTTTCCTTTGCCCTTCCTCTGCGAAGCCTGGGGTTGTGGGTGGCAGGCTGACAGCAGCAGCAACGACCTTGCCCCCGTCAACTCCCGGACAGCGACATCGTAAAAGATGTCCTCGACGTTAAGGTCATAGCCCGCCGTGATATCCGCGAGGTTTTTACTGCCTGCGTGGATGGAAAAGTGGCATAGAAACGCGTAGACGTGGTCGCGGGGGTCCTTGGCGAGCAGGTGTCGCGCCCGGTGGAGTTCATAGATGAAGCTGCCACGATTATGATGAACGTCGTAGTCCTCTTGGGGCTCAACAAAGCGACGGTACAGGTACCGAATGTTGGGGGTGAAGATGGAGAAGCGCGATCTCAAAAAGTGATAGTGCTGGTTCAACACGGCGACGACCTGCGAGAGCTCTTCCCAGTTGATTTCCGCATCGCCCCAGAAGAGCGTTGCTGAAGCCATGGTGCCGATTTCCTGCACGATCCAGATGCGATTGAACTGTAACCATGTTTCTTGTTAGAGACACGCCTTCTCTCACTACTGGGTTTCTCAATAAAAACTCACCCAGGGTAACATGGTCAACTTGGAGAATGGTACCCAAGGGTCTTGATCCTGCTGCATAAGCCCCTCCGAGTGAGCCAGCCGGAAGGCGGCGTGTTTTTCCTCATCCTCAAACACGTCGTGCAAGTGATGGATCATCTGGACAGCGTCCTGTGCTACTCCGTCCTTGTCGTGGCCCAGCCAGACCAGGATGTGCTTTGCGCCCTTGTAAATGGCATTCATCAGACTGACTTGCTGGCCCCGTTCCGCAATGTCATTTTGGTTGATGCAGACTTGGTCTGCCCACAGGCGCCGGGGGAGAGCCGGGTGGCGAATGCGCCGGAGCGCACTCTGGATGCTCTTTGTCAGCGGAAGCAACCTGCCATTACAGAGCATCGCACTGGAGCGGTCCTCGTCGCCCCAGACATATGAGATGGCCTCGTAGGCGGGGCCAAAGTCGAGCTTTTCCGCGGTCAGACGGCCGACCAGCGGGCCATCCCCCGAGCCGGGCTCCAACGTCAGGATGCGAATGGAGAAGCTGCTGTCAAAGGGTGCATACTCGTAGAAGTCGGGATCCTGTGTCCCCCGAGCATACCCCGATGCAACGTCAAGGGCCATGAACAACTGAGAGGCTGATGTTGAGCAGGAGGGCCGCGTCGGGCACGCTGTGACCCCGCGTGGATGGCGGAGACACCCCCGACTGCCCCCGGGACTTGGGGGTCCAGTTGGCTGCGCGACGCAACAGTGAGTGGGCTGATGACCAGAGGGGTGGAGGCTGTGGGGGAGAGCGTTTTCGCATTTCGTGATGCCAAGAGGGCTCTGGCTTGTATAACCATGTCAGCTCCGTGACGAAGAATTCGAAGCGTGATGCACGCCAGACGTCAGATTTCCACCCTCTCCACACTCTGAAACCAAACGACCTGCATACGCCAATGGATCGTCTTGGAAGCCGCCATTTTAGCCCAGACTGGGCAGCATCCCTGTCAGCGATGACAGACTTTGGTCAGCCCCAGATCATCATGGCACCATCATCCACAATTATGCACGCACACATTCAAACACTTCATTTGCTGCAACTTTGCTTTCAGAGATTTGAATCGATTCTTATCGAGTGGCGGCAGGCCAGTCTATCTAAAATATACACAAACCATCCTCGTGTCATCACTCATATCCGCCCGGTATCAATCAAGCAAGCTATGCAGAAGCATATAGCACAAGTAATCCAATCCGTTGATCTTTGTCCCAAAACGCCAAACTCGTTCCCGATCCCTAGTTGATATGCACACATATTACAAAGAAAATTCTTTCGCTAGTTTTTGTCCTCGTATGGAGGAGAGAATTCATCCTCTTCTTACGCCAATAATCCCCCAGTCTGTCTTTTACAAGTCCATAGTCATAAGCTCCAGGCGTGACACAACAGAGTCCATGTTGGCACTGATGCGTTGCACGCGGGCCATGGCCATGGCAGCAGTAGCCTCCTCTTCAGTAGCATCCACAAGTTCGTAGCGGGCGAGGACCTTCTCGGACTCGATACCAGCGAAGAGGCCGACATTGGAAAGACAGTCAGTGTCAAGCTCCTCGGCCTCCTCGGAAGAGATGACAGGCTCCGAGTGGAAGAGAGCGAACTCAGGGTCAGCCTCGAAGTCGGCATCAACGGGAGCAGCCTCGAGAGGCTCTGACACCTGAAGTCTCTCGGCGGGTCGCTCAATGACGGGCATCTCAACCTTCTCCTCGTCGGCATCGAAGGACTCGACGAAGTTAGAGGTCTTGCCAGAAAGGACAGAAGCATCAATAGGAGCAGGAACATCGGGAGTGTCAACGACGAAAACCTGGGGCTGGAAGTTGTAGGCAGAGTTGTCAACGTTGAGCATGGAGAAGTCCATGTTCTGCTCAGGAATCATGGCCATGCCAATCTGTTGCTGAGACTGCTGAGAACCATAGGGGTTGACGTCCTTGGGCATTTGGCGCTGCTCCTGCTGGGGCTCCGTCTTGAGCTGAGGGACCTGGCTAGCACCGGTGGGGTTGCTGCTGAGGTGGTCGAGGAAGTTGGAGAAAGAAGGAGACGAGAGAAGCATGCGAGTGAGATCAGACAGGCGCTTGTTCTCATCCATAAGAGCACGGTTCTGGGCGCGAAGGTCACCGTTCTCATTGACCTTGTTGGCGATCTCAGACTCAAGCTGAGAGATGTATTCTAAGAGTTCAGGTTAGCATAGCAAATAACGAATCCTGACAGTGTAACTTACCCTTTCTGCGAGATCGGAAAGCGCGGGCGGAGACCTTGTTTCGGAGCTGTCTGCGCTCCTTGGAGCTGAGCTTCTTGCCCTCCTCACTGGCGAGGAGTCGTTCATCCTCGTCCATCTCCTCCTCCTCCTTCTTGGTACGGGGGAGATTGGAAACGTTATCCTGGCCCTGAGGCTCAGGAGCAGAGGGCTTAGCACGCATTGAGTTCAGGAGCTGGGTGATCTTCTGCTCGACAATGGGGTCAGCGGGCTGAGGAGCCTTGCCACGTCCCTTGGGCTGAGCGCCCTGGCGCTGGGCTTGTTGCTGCTGCTGAATGATCTGCTGTTGCTGTCGCTGCTGGGCCTGAGCCTTGGCCAGAGCAGCCTGAGAGTGGGCGCCGGGCCAGAGGCGGCCGACGTTGTTGTTCTGGGTGGGGAGAACAGGGGGAGAGGGGAGGCTAGCTGAGTCCTCAATGTTGCTGGGATTGACAGTGAAGAACTGCTGGGAGTCAGGAGACTCGAAGTCCATTTCCATCGCATTCTGAGATGGCGAGGTGTTGAAGTCAAACTCGTTCTCGGGGCTGAAGGTGGATAGGTAGTCGAGGTTGCCAAAATCCTGGTAGCCGGTGTTGTTGTTTTGGTTCACAGCCATGGTACTGGCGATGGCGCCAGGCACGAAGCCGGTCTGCTGTCGGTACATGTCATAGTTATGACTGGGGCCGGTCAGGGCCTGTGTGGTGGTGAGCGCGGGAGTTGAGACGGCAGCTGTTACGGGGCTGGTAAATGAGGCCTTCGAGGTAGCGGCGGGTGATAGTGAGTTGGCGGGTGACTGGTAGTTTGACATGGCATCGTACTCGGTAAGATCGAGCAGGGCGTCAATGTCGACATTACTCTGGGCCGGACCCGACATTTTGATGTGCTAAATGGAAAAGATGTAGATGGATAGGTTTTGTTGATATGCGCGGCGATGTTCGGCCGGAAGCGGATGCGAGTAGAAAAGGACGACGGTCGGATAAGAGCAGGCGCAATCAGATAAAAACGATTCGAATAAAGTTGGTTAGGTCGGTTGATGGTTTGATGAATGAGATGAGGTTAAAGGCGATCTTGTTGTTGGTAGTGAGGGATGTCAAGTTGGAGTTCTTGGAAAATGAGGAAAAAGGAAGAGACCAGATCAGACAGAACTGGGGGGATAATGTCTTTGAATGGAATGGATGCCTTGGCCCCTTTGAGGTACGTACCTCGGGAGACCGGGGTCTGTCTGCTAAACAGGCGCCTGAACCCGCTGGGGAGCCACCCAGGAGAGCCACCAGAGGAGCCACTGACGGCGTGTGGAAGGTCCTTAGAAGCCCCCAACCTGGCCGAGGTGACGGGCGGGTGGTGAAGCAGCACAGGCCAGGATGCACCAGGATACGGCATGTTTACACCGGGGGTGCGCCGGGTGTGTGACGCTGGCCAGGAGCCCCAGGGCATTGTCCGGGAGAACAGGGATCAGCCACCGGGGACCCAACGGAGGACGCGTCAGCTCTTTCGGTGGTGCGTCCCAGGCGAGTCAAGGGCGAGACTTGACGAGGTGCCGAGAGCGACTGAGGGCAGCCAGCAAGCCGACGGGTACACCCACCTTGTCCACAGGCAGCATCTGGCGAATGAGGGTGCGCGGCGACGGCCTGCCTCTAGATACTGCGGCCTGAGGGTGACGACGACTGCTGCCGCTTTAGGACGATCACGAAGGCTGTGTGTGGTGGTGATGGGCGGCATGTATGGGTAAGTGGTTGAATTCGCTCTCGCGCTGCGTGCCATCATGAGAGATTCTGCGCGTGTTGCAACGCTCTCGCCTACACGAGCACACTCTGTTTGTCCGTTTTGTCCGATAAACAACATCCATCCCAACCCTATCATCGTCAAGCAGCAGGCTTGTTGTGCATTTTCTCTGCAAACGCTGACGACGTCCCCATCCCTCAAATCGTCAAAGGCCACGAGGCCTGCATCTTAAACCGGTCAAGTTCCACGAGCCCTGTGTCGAGGATTGCACCTCCTGGTCCAAACCCGCTGCCAATCCACCGCTCAGTAGTATGAATACTATGCGATGCGCCTGCCCAACCCTCGGCGATAACTCTGAAAGGAACCGCCTCTTCAGGCCTTTCTGACACTCGCTGAGCTCGACCTGACCCTCTGGTTCTGACTCTCTGCCACCTGCGCCCGCCCAGCTGGATGGAATGCAACCCAGCAATAGCAAAACCCAGGCTGGCGCTGGCCTGATATCGCTTCGTATTATTCCCGACCTCCAACCGTTGCTGTGAGCAGGCCGAACAGCCGATCATGCGAAGCCTAGCCGCTGTCACAGGTACACACCCACCTGCCCAAAAGTCTGGCGCCTCCCAGGAACTGTACTTTCCATGCGCCGCTCCTGACAGCCTGCCGGCTTCATTCCGCCGATGCCGACTGTGGCTGCAATGAGCCAAAACTCTTTTTGCTAGGGAAAAACCACTGTAAACGTTGGATCGTCTCTGTGCCGGCCAACCGCAATCCTACTCGTCAATTAACGTCAAAGCTTCTGTAATTCCATAATCTGTTCACTAGGTATGTATCCTCCCAACGTCCTCCCCACTCTCATAAGTTTACGCGGGGCTTCTTTGGTGCATGCTTTGTTTTGCCGCCAAGCGCTCAACCCTATCCCGGTGTCCTCCCACATCCCTTGAACGCCGGCCCCGCTCAAGAATTTCCGCGCAATACCCACAGCATTCATCATACGTACGTAGGTAGTGCTGCAATTTTTTTTCTTCCTATTAGCACAGCGAGGGCCACTTGGCTTGCTGGAATTACCTGCCGCTGAATTGGGTGTGTGCTCGCCCGACGGCTAGGCATGACGAAATATGCTCTTGCAGGGAAATTTGTCGATCAAAAAAATTTGGCCGACGGTAATAAATTTCTAAGCCGCCACCGATTCCCAATGTGTTGATGCACTGCCACCACTAGCTCACCACCAACCGCCCATTCGCCATGGTTCCTCGTGTCCGATCCGCTCACATCAGAAGAGGTGGTGCACCCAGTACGAGGGATAATGTCCTGGTTCTCTCACTGTGCCACGTCTCCTTCCAAGGAGGAAACTAACAGTACAGTGCTGCTGGCCTTTGTCCGACAATTCAAGACTTCTTCGCCGGCCGTCAGTTAGCTCCCGTCATGTGTCAAACAAGGAGACGTCGATGGATCGATGGAGCGGGAGGTGCCTTCCCCAGTCATTGGTCGATTGCAAGAATACTATGGGTAAAACGGCATTAATGAAACACTTCAAGGCCCGCCTCACCTCCCAGTGTGGGCGACGGCCATTGCACGTCTCAGTCTTCCCTCATGTGCTGCACTCTCTTGCCACGCCAAGGTGTCGACCGCAAAACAGCAAGTGCTCCGGCTCCATGATCCCTACAAAAATAGAACGGTCCTTGCTGGCTCCAACGCCCTGAACATCAATCTCCATAAAACTGCAAGATCCCCACTGCCCCCTGGCGATGGCCGCCCCAGAAGAGGGCAGCCTTCGTCCAATGTGTGCCCTCAGCTGTCTGGCTCCCACTTCCCGAGTCCTGCATTGATTCAGGGGACGTTTCCAAACATTTTTCCTTCCCCAGTGGGTGCCATCGGCTTCATCCCGCCCTATCAGCCAGTTCATGTACACAAAGCCGGCATCTCCAAGAGATGGCCCTTGCGACGGCTTTACCACAGTCAAACTCAACTGTGGAGAGGGGTTCCTAACACCAACCAGCCAAGGCCGCCATTATCGGCCCCCTACCTCATATCCGGCCTGTCATCTCATCTGGGATCTGGGGCAGACCCATGCAATAATCTACT
This sequence comes from Calonectria henricotiae, assembly GCA_020623695.1. Taxonomy (NCBI): domain Eukaryota; kingdom Fungi; phylum Ascomycota; class Sordariomycetes; order Hypocreales; family Nectriaceae; genus Calonectria; species Calonectria henricotiae. The sequence goes on from JAHVYB010000229.1 coordinate 8,467, forward strand.
CTGCCACAGGGCTCATTTGACAGTCATCTCCACAGTTCAGCTTGTCGAGGGTGGCTTCTGAGGCATGTTCTGGCTGAATGTAAGAACCATTGGGGCTTATACAAGGGTAGGACGATAGTACGTATGCCTTTCCAAAAAAGAAGCCCCATTACATCTCTCGCTTGTCTTCCAGTCACCCCATACTAGAGCCATGCAACTATTTGTGTCGCCGTTCACCCTGAGACCTCGTTTGGTCACGACGGCAATTGCGAAACAGGGTGGCATTCTTGATCGTCCGTTCAGGGGCATGTAATGCAACGAAGCTTTGAAGCACATCATGCTATACTACTTCAAGCCTTCACCCCATCAGCCTTAAAGTGCCACTGCCTTCCGAGGCAAACCACGGTGGCAGTGTTGAAGGCAATGTTAAAGGCAATTTCATCACGTGCTTTGAAGGATATTGTGTTCACGTGACATAGCTCATGATCAACTCTACATGAAACCAAGTCCCGTGATTAGTCTGGTGACCGTTTCCAGCCTGATGAGGAAGACTTTCAGCCTGATGTGAGTTTGAGGCGAAAGTCTCCATTCGTCTGCATCTGCCTGCAAGTCGCCGGCGCCTTACCAGTGTGCGCCCAACTGTATGCAAGCTTGCCCAATCTCCCCTTCACATCCATCTTCGTCGGCCATTTCAGCGTCGCCAGAACGCGTCTCTAGATACTACTTTGCGTCATCGCGATCTAGAGAGTGCCCGCGCCTTGACGCGACTTGTGTCAAGCGAATCTGCCTGTGGCTTTTTTGCAGGCCGTTCAGATCAAACGCGATTTCATTTCTGCTATCTACTCGCAAGAGCAGCAAGTAGTGGGCCACCTCGCGCGAGGGGATTCCCAGAAAAAAACAAATCCCGAACCCTTCGTAAAAGGGTCTCAGAATTGCTAGTCGCGTTCCTTCCCACGCTATCTCATTTTGCATCTTCTACCTTCTTCCCGGATCTTGAATATAGTATTAGTCACCACCATGGTAAGCTGATCATAACTGCAAATGGGGAGAGAAAAGCGAGCCCTGCCCGCCTCGGTGACGGGAGGGGCCAAGGAAAAACACAAGCGAGCCGCCCTGCGGTCACAGTATGACCCCAAGGCCCCTGTGCCAGAAGGCTTTGTAGCCAAGCCTTCCATTCCAAAGTCCAAGCACCATTCATATTTCGAGTTTGTCGAAAACAAGGAAAAGAAAAAGAAACTTGAATTCCAGGTACAGAGCGATAGTACGCCGCCACGGGTTTTAGAATTACTCACCATCATCCAGGTTACCATCAATAAGACACCGCCGCCAGGCTTCGAGTTTGTCCCCATTGGAAATCCCGAACTAACTACAGCGTGTAAAGAGCTGTCCCGTGGAAAGGGTGCCATGATATTCATCGTATCGGTATGTGGCATTCACACTTGCTATCTCGAGTACATAACTCACATCGTACCTCTCAGAATTCAAAAGAAGCCGACTCAAACATTCTTGCTCACCAAGTGCACCGGATCGGCCACCACATTCGAGAGACGATTGTCGAAGAGGCACGAGCCTCTTTAGGACAACTCTCAGATTTGGTTGCGCCCATATCCGCTGGATCACCTGAGCCCATCCCAAAATCACAGGACGAATACAATGCTCAAGTTGATGCTGCTATTCGAGATCTGTTCCCACGGGTTCCCCATACAGATCGACAAATAATCATAGAACATGCATTTAGAATGGTTTGTTCCGCCCCTATCACATAGCCCCACTGCAAATACTTACGGACCTAGGGAACCAAATTCAAAGGCGAGAAACCAGTAGGATTGTCAGAAGACATAACGCTTGCCCGGCGAGTTCAGCTTGCAGTGCTCGCTCACATCCGCCATACTCACACCAGATATGACTACTTGCTAAAAGAAACCACTTGGCAGAATGCCCGAAAGGTCGTCGAAAGTTTATGCCTCGATACTCTCGTCAAGTGGCGAGGAGACGAAGAGACTGGCCGGGACCAGCTGGACGAGATTCTTCGTGAAGTGGTTGTGATTTCCGACTCCGAGGACGACGATTCCGACGAGGAGACAGATGAGTCTTCATTTGAGGAGGTTGCACCAACTAGGACAGCCGTGCCTTTCCGAGTTGAGAACAATGTCCCTGGCTCGTCCGGGCCCGGCCGCCGTCGTTCTCCCAAGGCAGCAAATAATCACAGCCAACCCCTAACTCCAGTCCGATCAAAAGGCAAGGTCAAAAAATCCAAGCGTAAAGATTCCGCGGAAAAGAAAGGGCAGAGAGGTTTTAAAAGATACAATGCCTGGCAAGAAGCTCTTCGTCGGTACCGGGCAGAACAAAGCCCGGAGTTCCAGGCACCTCCAATGGATCAACCACCCAGCTACCACAGGCCCGTTGCCCGACCTGCTGCAGCTTTCACGCCCCACGAGTTTCCAGAACCATCTGAGCTTAGGATTTCGTCAAATGGCGCGGGTCCTGCGCCCAACGAAAATGGTTACGTTGCGCAAGCACCTGCGTTCAGCGGACACCCCGTGAATGCTACGAGCCACTCGTATTCTCCTCCGCATGTGCATGACAAGGTAATGTCCCCTCGGGAGCTTGATGTTCCGATATCACATCGCCCAATCCCTATTAGTCGCCTTCAGGACATGTTGGTACCTTCTATTGAACTGGCCTCTCCCGAGGCAATGAGGCCATCCTTTATTCGTCCTGTCCCGCCCAGAAACCAGGAATTTGGGAATGGCTCTCCGCGTGGTTCTGGGATGCGTCATTCCCCGAGGCGGGTCTCGCCTTCGAGAGGGACAACCGTTTGGGGTGACCCCAGCTTCTCGAACCGACGTGTGGTCCAGAGAGATCAGTTCTTGGCTACCACCAGCTATGACGATCACCATGGAAATTTGGTAAATACATCTCGTGAACAGGAATTTGTGTCCACTCGAGACGGGTATCCTATCTCTGCTTCCCCCATGTATCGCGCCCGCGAGCGACTTCCTCAATCCAATACATTCCAGATGACTGCGGCAACACGGACAGTCGCCCAGGACACTGCAAGGCCAGGAATCCGCTCTAACCCCATTCTTATGGAGGATCGTGGTGGATTTTTCGAACGAGTCTCGACTCAGGCAGATGGTGCTCACCCACCGCCTCGGACTTCAAGGATTATCGAGCTTCGGCCCACCTCTAATGAGGTCCGGAGAATCTCGGAGAATCATCGTATTGCCTCCTGGCGCGAGGAGCCACATGCGATTCGGGAGACGCACAGAAACCAGGAGGCCAACATCCCCCCTATCACAAATATTCGACCTTCGCCCTTTGATCGCCCACCCGCTACTCTGGCAGAACCTGCGGTGATTCAGCCAAGAGCACTCGGCCATACAATGCATGGCAGAGATCGGTACCCCGTGTATGTCCAAAGACCAGGGCAAAATCCTCGGCCAGTGTCGGGTGATCATCCTTTGGCTCACCAGGAACCATACCGAAAAATGTAAGTTACAGTTTCTTCAGTCTGGCATGAGAATATTGTAACCTAACCACGAGCAGACAACATGATGAGCGGCTGTCAATTGCTCCTCCCCATGGCCAGCTAGCACAGCAACATTACATGAATGGGGCTCCTCCTCCACCGGCATTAGACAACTCCCGCAACCCTAGAAGAGGATTTCCCTTGCATCCTCATCGACCCGAAGACGTCATTGTCCTCGAATGAGCTCGAAAATGAGATCCAAGTAAAATTAAACCAGAGGCCCGTTGCTTCGGTTATTTGTCGTCTAGTATTTTCTCAGCATCACATAGAGATGGTAGTACCAGGTCACGGCGTTGTCGGCTTTTTTTCATATAGATAGCATAGCGAAGGCTGGATGATGTGACGATGATTAGCTTGTATATTTTTACTGCATTGTATTTGGGTCTGGATCAGAGGACAGGTGACTTGGAGGAATGATACCCAACAGGGGCGGCATGATTGATGTACGATTTGGATTTCTAGAGGTTGAAGCAAGCTCCAGCTTTAAAGACGGGTCATAAAATCCACCCATATTCACTTTTTACCCTGCCCGTGATTTTGTAGTAATCAGATCCCAGTATTCAAGATATTTGTGGTGTCGTGTAATTATCAAGTCCAATTTTTATCCCCGCTGCAGCTTATACATCAGCAAATTTCCTCCACTTCATTAAAACAAATAAATGCGTGAACACATACATGTAATACCATATCTTGATTAAAAAAAAATACACATATATGAGACAAAAAATAGTATGATGGGTTGTGGAGTGAGTCAATTGTTCAAGTCTAGTACATGTCCAGGGTAGCTCTGCGCTTGGTGTAAGAGACCATAATTTCACACCCAACATAGTCACAGGAGGAGGAAGGGAAAAAAGGATTAAAAAACTAGATATGTGCATTCATTGACGTGGATACCTACACAAACCCAAACTAAATTTTAAACACCTGCCAACTATATATAAAAAAGAAACTGATTCATCGAATGGGTATAACTGGGGCATCTTAGTTGCGCCCTCTTCCCTTCTTGCCCACGCCTCCCATTGACGACGGCCCGTGCCTCTTATCAATGCCCAGGCCCCTTCGGCCGGCTGCGATGCCGCCTTTTCCGCTCTGAGCACCGCCGCGACCCCCACGGAAGCCACCACGTCCACGGCCGCCCCGGAAGCGTCCGTTGCCGCGGGGGCTCATCTTGTTCTTGACGGCGGCGGCTTCTGCGGCGCCCATGTTGTCGCCATCATCTTCCTCGTCATCGTCGTCGTTGCCACGGCGATTGGAGAACTTGAGCTTGCCTCCACGGCCGCGCTTGGCGACGTCCTTGCCCTTGATGGCGGCGACATAGGCGCCCACGCCCGAGGTCTGGGGCTGATCGATGTCCATCGCCTCGTCGTCGTCCTTGCCAAGGATGAGCTTACCATCGAGGTCGACCTTGGCTTTGGTGCGTGTAGGCTTGCGAAGCTTCATTGGTTTGGTAGAAGAGATGTTGGCGAGAGCCTTCTTGTCGAGTAAATCGAGGGGCTCGTCCTCGTCTTCGACAATATATGTCTTGCCGCCCTTCTGGGTCTTCCTCTTCTGCCTGGGCGCAGCATCATCATCATCTGAGCCGCCAGACTCATCCGAATCGCTGCTGTATAGTGCCTGATCGAATTCGTTCTCAAACTGGCGTTTGGGTTGGTCCTCGTCATCGTCGCTCTCGTCCTCATCGTTAGTTGCCTTTGCGGCATCCTTCTTCTTCTTAGATCGTTCCTTTGTCTTTCGAATGTTGACAATCAGCTTCTTATCGGCCTCGGGGCAGTTCTTGTGGATGTTGTCATATCCGAAACGGCGAACCATGCGCTCAATAATATGCTTGACCTTGGCCTTGAAGTGTCCCTTGTGTTCGTGGCTCCACACGATGAGGTTGGGCACAAGAGTCGATAGTCGAGGCAGCATCAACTCCACGGGAAGGCCGATGACACATACCTTGACGAAGCCAAGGCAGCTCTTGACAATCTCTCGGTTGTTGGATGTCAGGAAAAGATCCATTGTCTGGACAAGATCTGAAAGTGTCTGCTCGCTGAGGGCTGCTCGGAACTCATACAATAATCTGCTGATGGCTGTGATGGAGGCAGAAATCATGTGAGGGGTGCTTCCTGCCAAACCAGCGCTAACCATGGTGAAGAATTCTTCAATGTTGGCAGTACCAGCGGGGGCATCCTTGGGCATGTGGAGAACCTTGGTGTTGTCAATGGTAGCACCGTTGGCATCCACCATGCGCTGTCCCATGCGGACTAGGAGCTCGTAAGCCGTCTCTCGAGCTCGCTCATTGTTCTCCTTGCAGCAGATAACGACCTCGCTGAGCACAGCAGGAATGAAGTGGAGAGAATTATCGGGAATAAAGGGCAGAAGTGCGGTGATGGCAGCAAGGCGTTCTCGTCGAGCAGGAGCGGATACCTTCTCGGTGCTAGAGAAGATGAGGTTCTGTAGCTCTGCGGTCCTCTCTCGGAGTGCATTCTTGCCAATCTCGGAGTCAGCCAGACGAGGAATAAGTTTGTATGCCTTCTTCTGCAACTGAGGCTCTTCCTGCTTATAAATGATGACCGCGGCAATCTCGAAGAGAGCAGAAAAGCTCTCCCGCGGGAGGTATACAGACATGGTAATGACGAGATCCATTAGAGTCTGGGCCGTTGATGGCATGTGGTCCTTGGACTTTTGGCTCTTTTCCTTGTCATCGGCCTTGGGACCCTGCTCCAACTCGGACGCAAGCATCTTGCTTACACGGTCAAAAGTCTCCATAAGCTCTTGGTTAGGGGTGATGCTCAGGAAGACGTTGATGGTCTGGAGGATAGGGCCTCGGGTTTGGGGGAGGGTCTGTGTATAAACGTTGAAGAGGACAGCAAGCATATTGCCGGCAAACTGTGAAAGGTACTCGAGGTTCTTCTTTGCGGTGGCACGAGATACTCTGCTCTGCAGAATAAGGTCCTCTTCCTCATCCTCGATCTCTGAGATAGCCTTGTTGGACTCAATCAAGGTCTTGAGGGCCCTGCAGATATCCAATCGAAGGTCAACTTGCTTGTAGAGAAGGTTGGCCAGAATTTCTGCGAATCCCTGGTCAAATGCCTCTGTCAAATCCAAGGGCAGGTCGCAGTAGCCAGGGAGAATCGACCAGATTTGCTGCACAACTGTCTCGTAGATTTTAAGCTCCATGGTCTTCTCGGCCTGGCCGTGGTCCAGCACCTTCTGGAACATGAGCTCGCTCAGTGGGATCATTTCACTCTTAAAGTGAGCCAGGTTGGTATTGCTGGTGTAGTCTCGTAGAATTGGGAACATCCAGGCTCGACCAGGCTGGCCCTTGGCAGGCTTCGCGAGGTTCAAGGGAAGAACTGAGAGAACAGCCTCAGGGCCCATTGCGCGGATGGCGTTTCCAATAACGTCGTCAGCATCCTTCTTGTTGCGGAAAGAGCCGTTTTCTCGGATTTCACCAATGGTCTTGGTAATGTTAAGCATAATAGGGAACGACCTCCAGCGGAGAGAATCAAACATGGCCCCCAAGACATTAAAGGTCTGTAGCCAGGCCGCTTGGAACTGAACAGTCAGCAATGATTCGGCGGTCTTGGAAATCTTTTCCAGGATTTTTTCGTCGTAGATTGAGGGTTCCAGGATGACTTGACGGGGGATACAGTTGGCCATGAATGAAACTAGGCACTCGGATGCTGAAATTCGAATGTTCTCAGATGGGGATTCGAGGAACTGGGCGACCATGTCGAACAGGTTGGGGAGATTTTGGAAAGTCTCATCCGGTTCAATTTGGGCCGAAACGTCGTATCCTCGTGAAAGAATTGCCAACCACGGGGGCACAAGCTGGGTATCGTTCGCAGCGGGTCGCAGCTCCGAGATGATTTCCATCAATCGGGGCAACTTGGCGGATGATACCTCGTCAGTCATGCTCTCGAAGATCATCTCAAAAATCTCAAAAGCAGCCATGGTCATGTACTCGTTTCCAGTCTTGGCAATTCCAAGCAACAACTCGCACAGGGACTCAATCTTCTTGCTGGGCCATCCACCACTGGCTGAGGCAACTGTCTTGATCAACTGCAGGGCATGAATCATCGCGGGTTCGTTGCTGGTATCGATAGACTTCTTTCCCTTGCGCAGCTGTGCAACTTGGCTCGACAAATCCTCCAGGCTCTTCATGGCCGTCTGGGCGCACATGTCGGCGGCGGGGTGATCCAGTGACGGGCTGGGGGGAGGGTTTCGCAGAACCTTCTTGAGCGCATCCTGCGACCTTCTTCGCACCTTGGGTCGGTGGTCCAGGGCCATATTCAACAGTCCAGCGACGGCGCGACGAGGTCCAATCTGGGTGACGGACAGCTCCCAGGACGAGGAATCCTGCGCAAGAAGGAGAGACTCGAGACATCCGATGGATGATCGCAGAAGGATGGGCTCCGCATCTTGCAACAGTAGCACAGGGGCAAGAAGGGTCAGGATCTGAGTGAACTTGGAGCGGAGGAGAGGCTGCGGGGCGTAAGGCGTGATGGTATCGAGAAGGTAGACAACCGGGGTCGCCAGTTCTGGGTTGACGGTGTCATTGGCGACGGCCTGCTGAAGAAGAGCCAATAGGGCGGCAAAGTATCCTGTGGGTGTCTGATCGGTGTTTTGCTCCTTCAAAGTCGACTCGACGGCTTGGAGAACAACGACGGTCTAATGTTTTTTTCCCCCATGTTAGCATATGCTGTCGAGTCAACTGGAATAACGAGGACAGGGGAAAATTTTGGTACATACCTTTTGTTGACTTTGCAGACCAGGGGACTTGATCTTGTCCAGCTTTTCAGCTAGAGAAGGGGTCGCCATCTTGTCGAGCAATTCGATCGCAAAACCAATTGTTGAGTGAAGCAGAGCCAGCCCGGCGTTGTGCAAAATCCCATTTTTTTTGCACTGAAAATTGCTTATCGCACCCCGCCAGCCCGATAAGATAAATGGTTCGGTTTGTGCCTGTGCGCTAACAAGGCTTGTGGCTGTGTGATTGCTGCGCCACGTTTTGTTTGCCTCGTTAGATCGGTACCGTTGTATCCCGTACATTACTTACCTGCTTGTCTGGGTGCCTGCCTCTCTAGCCTCGTGGAGCTCGAGGGGGTTGGTAGTAGGCTCACCATCTATCTAGATTGTGTCGTTGCGAAATACAGCACAGCCTTGTTTCTCTCAGCGCTCGAGAGAACACCATGGCTTTTCTAATTCTCGTCATTGGGGATTTGCACATCCCCGACCGGGCGCTGGATATTCCTGCCAAGGTACACTTGTCCACGCTCTCGTTAATTGTATCATCGCATCCTCTTCAGGGTAGCTAACATGGCCTCACCTCCAGTTCAAGAAGCTTCTCGCTCCCGGCAAGATCGGCCAGACACTATGTCTTGGGAACCTCACCGACAAGCACACCTACGAGTACCTGCGATCGGTTGCGCCCGACTTGAAGATTGTCAAGGGCCGATATGACGTCGAGGCGACCTCTCTCCCGTTGACCCAGATCGTCACCCACGGCAGCCTCCGCATTGGCTTCCTGGAGGGCTTCACACTGGTCTCCAACGAACCCGATCTGCTCCTTGCCGAGGCGAACAAGCTCGACGTTGATGTTTTGTGCTGGGGCGGCACCCACAGCTTTGACGCTTTTGAGTACATGGACAAGTTCTTCGTCAACCCTGGAACTGCCACAGGCGCGTATGCGACGGAATGGAACAAGGACGGAGAGGAGCCCACGCCGAGCTTCTGCTTGATGGATGTATGTGAAACCGTGGCGCAATAATTTTACGTGATGCGCAGGTGCTTACTATTCGATTAGGTCCAGGGCATTTCACTCACCCTATACGTTTACCAACTGCGAAAGGACGACAAGGGCAATGAGACGGTGGCGGTCGAGAAGGTGACATACACAAAACCTGTCGAGCCAACAGGCGGCTCGTCATAATATATACAAGACGGACAGCAAACGAATTCTCTACCGCAATGACATTGAGCAATGCAATCATGAAATCTATACCCACATGAGCCTTGAGGAATCACATTCAGGTTTCTCCCAGAGAGAGGAGGCGCACTTGTTTTTCCAAGAAATCATCATTGGCAGCCACGACGCCAACATTTCCAATTGGGTAGTGTGGGTGTGTCTGGCGCAGCAGCAACAGTACGTAGGTGTAAATACAATTATGAAACAACAACTCCCAATCGCTTTGGTATCTTGAGCATAGCCAACCAGTCTGCATGATGGCCATCAAAGTATTATCCGGGTTGATAAGACAACAAACAGACTCCCAAAAAAAAAACGCCCAGTGCTATATGCAAATCCCGCTTTCGCCCGTACGTGAGTGGTCATTATAGCATCATACTACGTCTTCTCGATGCCGCGCGCTCCTTGGCCGCGAGGCCCTCCTCACCATTGACTGCAGCAGAAACTCTCCGGGAGGCCCTCCGCCCACCAGCCTTCTTCTTCGACTCAGCGGCTGTCTCCTTCTCTGATTGGGGTGAAGAGATGGTAAACTCATAGATATCAACCTCGCTCACGCTTGAAGAATCGGGGTTGCTTGGCTCATTCTTCCCGCATCCCCTTCTATCGTTGTCAATATCTGTGAGTGTCTCGTTGACGAGCATTGATGTACGTCTCCCATTCTCCATAGGAATAAGTTGGGAGAGGCTAGAGGAAGGTGATCCCTTTCCAGCCAAGGGGCTGCCAGGGGCGTTGTCGGGTACGTTGAACTGAACAGGAGCAGGGGGCAGCTTTTTCCATGATGTTGGAAGGGCATTCTCCTTTTTCACTACGTCGGACTCGGGGGCGATTGGCTCAGCGTGGCTTGATCGTCGCACATATTTGCCTTCGCCTGCCACGGCATCAAGAAGCTCCTTGGTGGGTCTCCGCATCTTGTCTCTCAGGTTGGGCTCGGCGTAGCTGACAGCCGTCCTATTACGTCGGCTTGGCCTGGGTGCTTCTCGGCTTCCGTTGATATCAGCGGGTGGTGGTGTGCCGCCGCGGGAGCTTTCCATCGCACTAGCCGTCTCTGGCGAACACGGGGAGAGAATTCCGGGCTCGGGGGTTGCCAGCTCGCTGTGCAAACTCACAACGTTGGGTGCTGAGGGGTGCGGGTCGATTGCCTCAGTGAAGGTGATGGGGGGTGGGTTCTTTGCCTTTGATTTGGAACGTTCAAGAGAAGATTTTGATTTGATGAGATCTGCCTTAGCGGCCGCGACTTCGTCCGTAATCACCGGCTTAGCCATCTTTTTAGGGGAAGCGATGTCGTCGTTAGTGCTCTTCGCCGCGAGAGGCTTCCTAGAGGCCGTTGTTGTAGTTGTCTTTTCGCGAGACTCCTTTCTCGAGCTAGCAAGTTCCTTTAGTGTCTTGTTTCCAACCTTTTCACGTATGGACTGTTTCTCTGCAATTATCCGACGAGGCGCGTTTTCGTTAGTTTGTTGAGCGTTGGAGGTTGTCATGTCGTCTCTAGCGGCAAGCTTTCGTTTCGATCCAGTCTTTGCAGGCTGAGGTACCGGTGCGGGGGGTTGTTCTGATGGGACAGGCGATTTGAGTTCTTCCTCGACTTCAGTGGGCAAGCTTTTCCTCTTCTCAGGGGAAGGGGATCTTGACAGAAATTTGGCACTCTGAGGGGACTCGAGAGCAACTGGTGGCTCCATTTTGATTTTTGGTGTTTCCTGAGCTGGTGATTGTTGAGGCCGGCTGGGCGAATCAATCTTGACGGGATCCTCGTCTATAAATTGTGACATGGGAGGGGGTCCAAGTTCGGGGGACTCGATGGAATCGGCCTCGGATCGAAGAGCCAAAATTTGCTCAGGGCTATTATATCGTTAGTGGCGAGTCCTTATCTATCAGGGAGATGACTGACTTCATTGACATCCTTGGGTATGACTTTTGTTCTGAGATGTGGCCAAGTTCTTCGATATCTCGGGCAATATCTCGCAGTCGTCTTTGCGAAGGGCTTGGTCGGGCAGAGCTGAAGCTCAGCCTAGGCTTTATCGTTCGCCTTCTCACATTGGGAGAATGCCGCTTCATAGGCGGCTCCAGTCCCAAACCGGCGAGGAGGGTTCCCCATTCCGTCAATTGGGACTCTAGCTTTTCCTTGATCGCCAACGCATGGTCGGCGATACGGCGCGCATCGTTATCCTCAAGTTCTTTTTCCAGCTCGAGGATACGACTACGGAGCTCGAGGTTCTCGGAGAGCATACAGGCACAGTCATTCTCGAGTTCGCGGATACGAAGTGCCCGCACGTTGTTTGACTTTGCGAGGTCGCGGTTTTGTCGCAGAAGCTTTCTTCGAACTGGATCATGACTTGAGGTTAGCTTGTTGACTGCTATTAGGTGGCTGGGGGGCGGCAGCATGTGATGACATACGCGTTTCAAGGCTGTCCGCAGACACCGGGGGTTCGTTGAGTCTAGCCATAGCTCATAATGCGTGAAACGGGCAAGCTGAAAGGACTGTAGAGCTGTGGAGCTGTGGATGAGGATACCAAGAGTGTGCAGGTTGGAACTTGATGGGTGGTGTTTGTCGAGGGCAGTCGCTTTGAAAGTGGAAATTTTGGTGTGTCATTATTTACTAACGTCTGTTTTCGGAATAGTGGAAATTGCTCGCTTTGGCTCTGGTTGCCGGGCTGCAGGAGCTCGACCCCACGACCAAACCCCCACTACTAGAAACGCGGTATTCAAACATCAAGACACAAGCTGCAGAAGAAGGGAATTATTGCGAAAAAGAAAGACACCGAACCGACACCCGACCATCTTGAAATGTCGTACCCTACCAGATCACTGTCGTCGCACATGCGCGCGCCTAGCGCATCCTCTTCGTCCGCGGGACAGTCACCCGCGCTGCTCGCGCGCATAGAGGAAAAAAAGGCGGAGCTCGAAAGCTTGAAGGAACTGCGGGATCTGAGTGCCGCGGTGGCTGGTCAGATGGAGGCCCTGGAGAAGAAGCTTTTGACTCTTTCTGATGGTACTGAAGGTGTGTTTCTCTCTAGGTGAATTACTTGATTGGGAACTCACGCCGTGTAGCAATTGCTGTCGTGATGGGAAACTGGCACAGCGTGTTGCGTGCCATCAATATGGCATCATGTGTGTACTCTTGGTACCCCATCCTCATGCTAATTATCTAACCCGTGACCAAAAGCGAAACTTGCGAAGCCTGGTACCAATACCTCAACCGATGCACCCAAAGACGAGGACGGTCCCCTCCCTCAGACACTGGTTCGCATCCCTACGGAACACGCGCCCGCTTTACAAGCCCAGGCCGAGGCTGCAGAGGCTGCACTCGAAGAAGAGGACGGTGATACTCGAATGGGCTAGATCCAGTGATCATAATTAAAACGCCCCTCCTTTCGAGTGACTGTCCATGGAGCATGCTCATGGGGATGTCTATTGTGGATGACGACCAACGACCCTCGACCCTCGATAGTCCTCGCCAATTCTCCTGCTTGTACCTCCATCAAGTGTACATGCGGGAAATGCTTGTTTCGCCGTGGTGTGAGCAGCAAATCTTGATGTACTACACTCGCCATACGATGATGGTTTCAGCTATGCGATCAAGGGTTGATCAAGCGACCATTTGCGACCGTCGTAGCCATACGATTATGCTAACGATAAGCCAGGCTTTGCGGACACAGTATGCGCGTAAATGATGGATGCTTTGGCATGGCTTTGGCACGGCTTTGGCACGGCTTGTCAGATAGCTCGGTTATTGGCACATGACTCGATACTGTATTCATCCGTCATAAATTGCCATTAGCGCCCTGGTCTTGGACACAAGTCCAGAAGACATCACGTGGTACGTTATGCGAGCCTGGGGGAACTCTCTTAGATCCCGTTTTTCCGAGACGAATGTGCCACGACAATGGAGAAATTCCACATGTCACATGTTGAAACCCAGGGAGGATCAAATTGGAGAAATGCTGGGTTTGATTGGCTGGAGAATGTGTCGTCTATACATGAGCTTGGCCACGGCAGGGTCTACTCCAATCCTGGCACCAATCTCAACCTCTGGGTTGGCCAACAGTTTTCCACGAATTGGCTGTGGGGCGGTGGGGGATGACGACAAGGACAGAGCAGGCGCAGAAAGAGAGACATGGGTCGTTGGGAATCCTTCGAGGCTAGTAGATATTCTGGACGGCACAGAAGGTACATTCTGTAATTACTCGATAAAAGTGTAATTCGACTCATTTTGATCTCGCCACGCCAAACCATTACGGTGGACATAATGTATAGACAAAAGAAATTCTCATAGTCCTAACACGAGGCGCGGAGGTCTCAAGTGGGGCTGGTGTTCGCGCGGATTTAATTAAGAGTTTATTGTTCATTCTTACTGCAGGCTAGTGAGGCCCCTCCCTGTTGGAGGCAACTTAGCGTTCGGCCAATCGCATTGATCTCCGGGGACGCGACAACGCGCAGTGGAACTAGTTTGCTCCGGATTAGGAAGTGTGTGGATTTGCGTTCGGCGAGGGACAACCAAGTTGACAATAGTCAACCCGCCTGCCAACTTTACCGTCGGCCGCGAATGTGGACGGCGAATGTGGACGACGGGACGCGGTAGCCGTTTTGAGCAAGAGACGGCAATGGTGTCTGCCGTATCAAGCCGTGGCCAGCATGCGGAGTTATTATGACAGTCGATGCCCGAGGGGGCGTAGGCGTGGTTGCGTGGTTGCGTGGTTGCACGGCTTGCAGCCACCTGTCTGCGGTTGCGCACAATGAGGGGGAAGGTGCCAATCAATGACAATGATTCACTATTTACTTTTTGAGTTGCCCTGTGCCTGTTTGTTGACTTTGTACGGTTCAAGCCTCTTCCCTATTTCTTCGTCCTCCCGGAAACTCGGCCGGCTTGCCATCTCTCTCTTCTCTTCTCTTTTCTTCTTACATCACACCATCGCTACGCTACGCTACATTACACTGCGCACCCAATTTTTTTTTTTTGGAATCATCACCCTAGCCCAACCTTGCGCCCAGAACGCATCAGCAACAGCTTATTGCTCGCTTGAACCCGCCCCCCGGCCACCTTTGCCTTCATCCACGTCAAGGGCACCGCAGGCACGAGCAACTGGACCCAACTTTGGCTCACCAAGGAGAAACTCTCGTACAGACAGGCCACCGCGTCCCCCCTGTCGCCTTGCGAAATTGCACACTGTGCTATCGTCGATTTCAATTGCCCCATTTTCGTCGGGTGACGCTCGAATCTGCGGCCCCCCCAGTCATCCACGTTGACAGGGTTCAGCTGCATGGTCCCTACGCACGTCGGGGTTCGAAGCTCCATTTTGACGAGCTAGCTAGGGGTGAGAAGCCGTGGTCATGGCTCGAGTCCACCGTCCCATCGATACCCATACAACCTCTTCCGTTCCTTCAATCGGCCATCATCTTATTGCTTCTCCTACTAATAAACCGGCTGCGAACCTCAATTCCCTGATCGCCGTTCCCGCCCCAGCCCCCAGAAGGAAGCTCAATGAATTGTCTATTGGCCAAGTTCAGAACTCAATTGCGCACTTCAAGCCTCCGATTCCCAACCAGGTGATACTCAAACCCAACTGCGACAATTTCGAACCCAAGTCCGTCAGCGCCAAACATTCTTCGAGGGGCCTGCGACGCCGTGCCCCAATCGATCCTTGCATATTTGAACCTTTGGATGCAGTACAGGAGGAGTCATTTGTTACGCCTGTTGCGATAGACTCTACTTCCGCCTCCACTGCAGATCCTGGCGCATCGACTACTATACCTCGCCCATCTATTAAACAGACATCATCCCAAGGTTGGTCCAAGAGCCCTGCCCGCTCCCACGTCTCTCCAAATACCTCTTTTTGCCAACATGAGCCCCTCACGACGTAGATCGCTTGGCCTAAACATTCAAGTCCATGGGTTAACTCTCTGTCGTTTTGTAGCAGATTCTGACGAGGCACACCCACTCCTAACCGCGATACCCGAGCATCCCACACCAAAGCAAGTCGAAAGGCATTTCGCAGGTCAGTTTGAATGGCTGCTATCGTGCCCAGTGCCGGCCAGTTCTACCAAAGGCCATCCCTCTTCAGGAAGCGACGAGGATCGTCACCCCGCAGAAATCATGGTCTTTGGCTGCAACTTGCTGTCGCGCAAGCAACGATCGGCTTCCCAAAAAGCCAGCGCAATGTATCCTCAAGCTGACGTTTACACACTCGTAGCCACACCTCTCGAAGGCAATGCATTTTCGTTGCCATTCATGGACATTTCCCAGGCCATAGGTGATCAGGTCGATATGACTTCGACCCAACCTCCGCCATACGAGGACCTCGAGGACCATGAGGCAACCCCACTCAAGGTGCCCGAGGTTGCGGTGGAAATTGCGGAGATAAGGGAGCAGGCCGTCTCGCCATCCCTCACTTTTGTAAGTGACCGAAGCAGTAGCTATGCTGGAGGGTCTTCAAGGGCCGGCTCATTTTCCGTTCCTCGTATTGAAGATTCTCTGGAGGAAATCGACAAGCTCGAGGAGGAACTCGAAGCTGTAAATGCTGTCACTCGACCCGGGCGGATTACTTCACATGAGGAAGCAGCGGCGCCTACCTTGCCGCGTCTGGAGCTGCCGCCAGATGTACAAAAGCCCTCTATCTCCAAGCGGTCCTCAATAAGTGGCCTCTCCTCGATCGCTCGGATCAAGCAGACTGAAAAGGCCCAGGCGCCACTCCGAAGAACGACCTCTCTTGTCTTCCGCAACAAGAAGGAGGAGTCACAAGAAGCACCAAAGCTGAGATCACAGCTTTCGCGAGGTCAGCTCACCAATTCCAAGATACCAACGCCAAAGCCGGTCAAATCAACAAAACCAACTACAATTCCGAATTTTGAGTTGCCTGGTGAAGCTGTGTCGCGTCGATTGAAGGAACAGCGCGAGGCGCGTTTGGCTCAACAGGCCGATTCTCGGCAGGCATATGTTCCTCCCCCAAGGCCCAAGTCCAACAAGCCATTGACGAAACCCAATTTTGAGCTTCCCGGAGAGGCTATTTCTCGACGGAAGCGAGAAGAGCGTGAATCACGACTCAAAGCACAGGAAGAGGAAGAAAGAAAGAAGCGCGAGTTTAAAGCCAGACCTGCCCGTGTCAGTGTTGGGCCCACTGCTGTTCCTCGCCAAACCTTTACGAGCCGTGCTCGCCAGGGACAACTCGCCCCAGAGGATGATTCAGAAAGGAAAGTCCAAGAGAGGAAGTTGAAGAGGTACTCTCTCGGAACTCTGAGACCATCCCAGAGCGAGTCGGTGGACCCCAAGCAAAGCCAACCTCGCGGAAGGCTGTCGAATGCCGCGTCGGAGGAAAATTTGAGCAGGGCGGCTTCTGCTTCAACTGGAAGTAGCATTAGCAAGCGTCACACTCTCTCGTCTGAGGCATTTCAGCAACTGAAACTGAAGGGAAAGCAAATCTTTGAGCGAGACAACACAAGTTTCATAAAAGAGAGAGAGCGTGAGAAGAGGGAACGTGAGGCAGCGGCTCGGTTGGCAAGAGAACAAGCGGCAGAACGCTCTCGGGCTGCCAGTCGAGAATGGGCGGAGAAGAAGCGACGCCGAGAACAAGCCATGCTGGATTCGATGAAGCAAATGGCGAACCCAGCGGTATAATATTGCGTCACAAGCGTGTGAGCGACGGAATTTTGACATGGACCTTTTTAATGTGATTCGCAAGCCAGAAGGCATAATTTGGCAATTAGCTTTGGAGTTGGGAAAAGGAAGGCGTTTTAGATGCGCTTTTATTCGGGTGTTTTATGGATGGCATCTTTTGCGGTGTTGAAGCACTGTTGGACAAGTATTG
This sequence comes from Calonectria henricotiae, assembly GCA_020623695.1. Taxonomy (NCBI): domain Eukaryota; kingdom Fungi; phylum Ascomycota; class Sordariomycetes; order Hypocreales; family Nectriaceae; genus Calonectria; species Calonectria henricotiae. The sequence continues at coordinate 25,721 of JAHVYB010000229.1, forward strand.
CGAGGCATTATTCCACGCCAATACCAAGAGGGAAAATTAGGTCATTGCTAGTGTCGAAATGCTTCGCTTCTTCAACGGTACTGCATAGTCTACCAATATACTTAATTTGAAACTATCGACTGGTTTCTTTATCTGTGGATGAATTCAGGATCTTGCCATGTTCTATGAGGTAGGCCGTGCTGTGATATGAATTGCTTTTATGATGAAGTAATCTTATTACCGTTACTTTCTAGTGTTCCTGTTGCTAATATATTGTTATATGTGGAATATTTGATGTTCTTGTGGTATTGAGAAGCCTGAAGATAGAAACCCAACTTCATTATTATAAGCCAATGTTGGTTCTGATACAATGAGTCCCTTGCATTCTAGCAGTCTTCCACGTTCCCACTCGTGCAACTCTGCAGCTTGCTTCTATTATGAATTATATTACTTGTCGCAATGCGCACTTTCTGTGTCTATCTATTCAATTTTAAATACGTTAGAATGCGATGATCAATTCATTTTAACCCTTTAGTACATGTTGCTGACATTTTCTCCGTCGCCATCTATCTTCTTGGGTCCCCATCAGCTTGGCGCATATAGTCAAGTCGATTCATGTATCCCTTCTTGGACAACCGCAATAATCAATAAAGCAGATGCGACAAATGAATTAAACAACATGGACAGGGCGCGTACCCCCTATTTTGAAGCATAATGACTAGGTGGTGGAATGGATTTAATACCCCACCCTACTACTAGAAACGACTATAGACACGGCTGTAGATATACTTGATCTCCTAGCATTATAGCTTACTATAGAAGGCATTATCGACATCGTAATCCCCACAAAGCTGTGGTAACTTGTTCTGAAATTCCTCCCATCTTTTCTGACTCAGGATGGGAGCATGGGCCCATGGCTGAGCCTGTGTTTCGTGAAGCAATTGATCTAATCTTGGGAAGAGATTCTGGACAGCTTTTGCGTGCTTCTGCTTAATTTCGATGCACGAGAGGCCTATATTTTCAACATACCAACTCGCATCATTGAGTATACATGATGCTTCAAATAGCTCCAAAATCTCTGGATTGACGTTTGCGGCTTGGGCGGACTCATAGGCCATGCGCTGCCCTGTAGCAAGCACTATTTCCCTGCTCCGTGGGAGAATAAATGTGTTGAAGGAGTTTCCACGATGGCTACTATTCACAGCACCTGTATTCTTTAACAATTTCGCGGCATCTGCCCAAATACCGGCTTCATGCCGAGCCAGTAGAGAACCGGGATCTTTAGGTGCAGGTACAGTATATCGCCCCAAAAGCACTTCTGACACTAGTCCTAGAAATTCTATGTTAATATATGACATCACACAGATAATAAAAGACAGGTCTATACTTACTAATGCATAAAACCAAGACATCGCCGTCTGCAATCGCATTTCCACGTTGTACTAGCAGTTGGTCGATGATCTGATTCGAACTGAAAATGCCTCTCCAACCGCATCGATCCACCATTTCAAGTATAAGCGATGGGCCAGACTGCATAGCAAAGTTCTTGAAAATACACGCGATAATGTCCCTTTCAGTGGGATTTTTAGTCTCTGTAAATGCTTTCGAGGCAACTTTGGCTAGCTCCTCCATGACCATAGCATATGCAATGCCCATCAAAACTGGTGTGTGTTGAGTTGAGAATTCAATAACGGGCATTGTCTGATTCTGATTTGTTGCTGCTATTTGTCTCTGCTGGCTATACTTCCCCAAGATGTAGCTCGAGAGCTTCAGGCACGGAATAACAATCATGGACAGGGAGAGTGTTCCCACTGGAATGCGATGGATTTGGCGGAAGAAGTCTTTTCGGGCGTCCTGTGGCTTTTCCAGTTCGCCAAGCATATACGGTGCTTCCAATCGTACATGATTGAATGTGGTAATCGAGTAATCAGTAGTTTTGGTGATGGACTGTGGAGGCATCATGCGGTTGGTTACGCCCGGGGCCATTCGGCCACCCTCACTGAGGTGGACCAAGAAGGGTCTAATACCTCGACGCTCCCCCTCAACAATGAGCTGAGAATAGACAATTCCGACACGCGGAATCCCGCACAATGGCGTTGTCGGGGGCATAGATTTGCCGGACGAGGGAGTCGGCGAATGCAAATCGAATGATCCATCAGGATTGAGCGTTGCCGTCGTCTCAATGTTGCGTGCGTCGAGCCCATGGCCAACTTCTGTCAGTAGATAACCGCCGAGCACTTCAAATCTCTCAAGTTTTTGCAAGATCCGCTGCAACTCTGGACGCTTCGGGGCAAAGGGTGCGATGGTGCCCATGCACAGAGTCCAATGAGAATTCAGAATCACGTTGAGTGCGACGTCAGACGTGACAATGACTATACTCACGGTATTAATATCAAGCACATGTTATATTCCTTGTGTACCACTCACAATCAGAGAAGACCTTCCAATACTTAGAGGACAGATCTCTGACATCCTTTATAGTAATGCCAGACTGCAGCCCCACGTTTCTCACATGTGCATAAGCATTGGCGATTCTTTGGTGTCGAGGAGTGTTCTCATCATAGGAACTGGGGTTCCAGAGGCCTCCTTCTATCATAGAAGTAAATGAACTCATCCTGTCACCCACAATCTTGGCCAATTGCTGGTATTGTTTGCAAAATCGGCGATGCACCCTGCAACTTGAGCTTCGCACCGATAGTTCATGAGGTCGCGTCCTACCCAGGGACTCACCTTAAATATTAAGCACTACTCACAGTATCACTATTCGTTACATTAATAATGTGATAACATATGTCTGTGGGTGCGAGTCATTTTGATTCAGAAGGTCTTGCTGCTGAATACGCGATTGGGCGAGAGTTCCCATGTTCCGGACCAACTACCTGGAACTGAGGAGAATAACCCCGAATATCAACATGGTAGGGGGCTATTGGGCACTCAAAGACGGCAGAAAGGGCTAATTCACCGCTGTCACATCAAGCGTAATAATTTTGCAGAGCCAGCTGGTACACTGTCTTGATATGAGGTACTGGCTGGATGATGTACTACGCTGGCCAGACTCGGTCTCTTTTTTTGTTTTATGCCTAGTTGGGGGGACCTACCTGCCACTACCGTAGGGCGTGTAGAAGCTGTATTGCAGGTTTGATAAAAGATACGAGCCTGAGTAATCTGTGCCACGGACAAGTCATCAGCGTTAAACAAGACTCCTACTCTCGTCTATTGCCTATTTAGGTATATTTGCCCTAGATACTTGGGAAAGACAGGCCCTTAAGACATGCGAATAGACAAGAAACTTTCCTGCAATCTCCCCTTCAAGTTGGCTCGGGCAAAAACAAAGCACCTCTGTCTTGGGGTCAGGGGATAGGCCATATTTATACTTGGCCTTGCGCTGCAGGGCATGAAAACGATAGCTTTTGACATGCAACAAGGAAACAACCAAAGAAAAAGAAAACAAAACATCAAGTATTGAGTACATAGTCACCTCCCGTTGCTTGAAATTCTTCTCTGGGGGAAGATGCTTATAGCGGCGTCGAATACTGACAGATTTGAAGGAAACCCCAGCAGACTCAGACTTTACAATCTTTACAGGTTGGAAGCTGGGCTAAAAATACAGTTGGTACATTTGCCCCCGGTGAGGCAAACATAAACGCGGCAATGCATGCTCTGGCCCTGCAATGTCATACATTAGATGCAGGACAAGCGTGGGCTGCAGCCTTTATTTTAGTAATGATATATCGTATGGTCAAAGACTTAGAACAAGCAAGGTCAAATTCGAATCTTCTTCCGAACATACGGCCGTGAAATCCTTGCCATCTCTTCATCCTTTGTGTTTCAGGCCCAGCCTGATTCACGAATATGCCTCTCGGCAATTACTTTTTTGGGGTGTGGTCAGTAGACCGAGGGGCTGACAACCTGTCGCAAAAGTAAGAGAATGGAACAGTCTCTGTATGGCTTGGTCTTGTTGCTTTTCTTATTGATGTTTCTTTGTCCCGTTGCCAGCTATATAGCTAGCGGTAATGCAGCTTCTTGTCGAGCAATCATTCATGTTGACATAGAAAAGGCATCTGCCTGTCATAAGTAAGAAAATAAATTCATTCAGCTATAACCAGATCTTATCAGATAACAGATGGCGAGTTGAGCTAATTGGGCGGGTTTGCTATGTTTGCACGCCTAACATCCGGGGAATCCAGTCCGAAGCCGGCTCTTCCGGCTCGGCCCCACACCGATTTTCAACGTCCCCTCCGCTCCCTCCCCCTTCAACCAGGCAGCATGCACGCTCAACATTAAAAACTGAGCAGAACAGAATCAGCGGCCAGGTTTGGGATTTATTTTCGTTTTACACCGTATCCAACCACCCAACCCCCCAGCCCCCCCGTCAGCGATGGCGAGTAGCGCCGACCCCCAAGTGCGGCTGGGCGCCTGCACCATCATCGGCCGTTCAAAGCCCGCCACCCAGACGCAGCCGAAGCCAGTCGACGTCTTCTTCAACATCCCCTACGCCACGGCGCAGCGCTTCGAGCACCCCGTCGAGGAACCCGCCCTGCCGGAGACGCTGGACGCCCGCAAGGAGGGCGGCGGGTGCCCGACGCTGACGTCACCCGGCGACGAGGACTGCCTGCACGTCAACGTCACCCGGCCGGCGGGCACCCGGGGCGGCGCCGCCCTGCCCGTCCTGGTCTACATCCACGGCGGGGCCTTCAACTTCGGCACCCCGCTGGAGCGCGACATGGGCGCCGTCGTGGCCTGGAGCCGGGAGCCCTTTGTGGCCGTCAGCGTCGCCTACCGCCTCGGCGTGCTCGGGTTCCCGCCGTTTGACGGGGACCACAAGGGCCGGTGCAACCTGGGGCTGAGGGACCAGGCGGCGGCCCTGAGGTGGGTGGACAAGTGGATCGGGGCGTTTGGGGGAGACAGGGAGAAGGTGACAGCCGTTGGAGCTAGTGCCGGCGCACATTCGGTGAGTTGATGTTTGCTTGTTTCGATTTGCTTTGTTTCTTTGCAGGGGAAGGGTTTTTGGTGTTTGGGTGTAATTCAGGCTTGTTTTACTCACTTTATATGACAAGTCTCAAGGACCTCCTTTCTCTGGCATCTGTACATATTTGCATATGTATATATATGTGTGTGTATTTATGAACTGCTCGACTTACACTCTCATCTAGATTGGCCACCACCTCCTCTCGCCTTCTCCCCCTTTATTCCACAAGGCCATCCTGGAGTCGGGTTCGCCAACGGCCCGGCTTGTACTTTCGGCCTCCCACCCCCGAACTGTTGCCCAGTACCGCAGTCTCCTCGAGCATGGAGGCTGCTCTAGCCTTGCAGACCTCGAGCTCCTGCCCGTGGGCAGGCTCATCGACGCCGCCAACAAGGTCTGGTCGTCGAGTGAGAGCTCGGTCCAGTGGCCGTTCCAGCCGGTCGTCGACGGCGAGGGGGGCGTGATAACGGACCTCCCCATCCGGCTCTGGGAGGACCGCGTCGCCGACGGGCGGGCCAGGAACATGCGCCTCCTCACGGGCTTCTGCTCGGACGAGGGAATCAGCTTCGTCCCCGCATCCACCTCCTCCGCCTCCGACTTCCGCGCCTTCTTCACCTCGCTCATCCCGGCCCTCTCGCCCGCCGACCTCGACACCCTCGAGGGCCTGTACCCGGACCCGGCCACGGTGCCGTCGTCGCCCTACAACCAGCCCGGCGGCCCGCAGGGGAACCCGCACTTCCGCCGCCTCGGCGCCGCGTACGGCGACTTTGCCTACATCGCACCCGTGCTGCACACGGCCCACGTCCTCTCCCGCGCCGGCGCCCGCGTCTACGTCTACGAGTACGCCGCCGCCACGTGGCCCCTCAACGCCGCCGCCCACGGCTCCCAGAGCTGCGCGGCCGCCCGCGAGGAGGCCCTGCTGAGCGGCGTCCCGGGTGTGCTCGCGGTGGCCGCCGAGATGCACGGCCGCATGACGAGGTTCGTGACCGACCCCGCCGGCGACTTGGGGGACAGCTGGCCCGCGTTCGGGTCGCCCGAGCCCAGGATCTTGGTGTTTGGACAGGGGAACGACGAGTTGAGCGACGGGATGGAGGAGGGGGTCGCGGTGCAGGAGAGGGTGCTCACGGAGGACGAGTTGAACCGAATGCGGTTTTGGTGGGAGAGGATGGAGCTTGTTCAGGGGATGGGAGAGAGGGCAATTCAACATGCCAGTTGACATCTCTTGGACACAAAACAACCAACACCTCAGGAACCACTCTTCACTTGAAGTTTGATAAACCCCAAAACCTCCTCTCAATGGCACATACGCACGACGGGTTGAAAGATAGGAACATAGTTATCAAATGAGTCAATGAAATAAGCACAAAGCTTTCCGATTTGCTCCCTATATACTTCTATAAAACCGTTTCCAATTCAGACGTACGTAATTTCTAACATCTCCTCTCGCCTTCTCTCCTCACAACTTGTCATCCAGTAGTCCTCCCACATTTTCTCGCAGCCAGACGTCGTCAGCTCTTCCCCATTACTTTTGAGCCCGTCTGGCCCTCCAGACTATTATCCAAGCCTGCCACAGAGCGACCGAATAGTCTCAACTCTGCCAAGGTTCATCGTATGTACAGTTCCGTCTCGTGATATAAGCGTGTCGGGAGCGAGCGTGATTGTAGTCGGGCCTCACCCCGTGGTGTGACACTAACGACGAGAGAAAAGAATCAAAGAAAAAAGGGTGTTCTTTTTGGCTGGTGATTCAACATCCAATACATGTTGTCGAGTCTTCAAAGAATGATTAGGTAGATGAAACTGCCGTTATGAGACGGCAGGAACTGGGAATATCCCGCTTATCAAGAACATAAAAGTATCATATGCCAACACGTTCAAACGCCAATGCATGGACCACTTCCAAGCGAGAGAATTCGGCAGGAGGCGGGTATCTTGATGATGATAACATAAGAAAATTTTTCAAGAGCAGCATGGAGTTGCTACCCAAACGTCGTTTTGTTTTAAAAGTTTTGTGAGATGCCCGCGCTCTGTTGAGGGTAATGAGATGGGTTCTCGATCCGTGTGGTACGCCGTGCCTGGTTGTCGCGGATAACGGGGGCAGCTGGTGGTGCCTGGCCGTTGCCGTAACCATCGCCATAGGGGTTGTTTTGAGCATACTGATCGTAATAGGTGGCGCCTCCATATGGAGTGGCGGCGGGGTCTGAGCCATCGGACCTGGCGGCACTGTATGATGATGAGGCATTAGATGGTCCACGGTGAACATCAGCACCACGGTTGTTGGCAACATTAGGGCCCATGGCGCCGAGAATTTCGCCCTCCGGAGAGTAAGAGCCTTCCATCAGAGGATCACCGGATCTGCCGTCCGACATGTTGCCACGGGTAGGGGAAGTAACGTCAGAATAAGTGCCCTGTGTTTGCTGGCCACCAGACATGGTTGTAGAGGCCTTGCGACCAGCCGAGTTGATGGTGGTGCTGCCCCAGCCGCGATATCCTGAAGAGCCATCCTCTCTCATCTCATAGCCATCGCCGAGTACCGAGGGAATGGCAGGGTCGTTGTTGGGGTTGTAGGCATAGTCCTCAACCTCCTTTCGTCGCTCCTCCTCGGCCTCCTTGCGCGCACGACGCTTCTTCCAGAAAAAGAGACCAATGACGGCGAGAATGGCAATTGCAGCAATGGGGACAACCACTCCGATGGCAACTTTGCCTCCCGAGCTCAGGCCTCCCCCGCCAGAGCTGTTTCCCGAATTAATGGAACCGGAGCCCGAGGTAGTGGTTGCCGCAGTGGAGCCATCGGTTCTCGTGGCGGCTTCTTTGCCGGTGGTTAAAGTGACAACTACGATGCTGGTCTCAGCGGAACCAGCACTGTTTGTGATGGTAACTACTGTCGATCTCGTGGTTGGCTCAACGGCGGCAGTGGTCTGAGCATTATTGCTGCTGCTGCTGCTGCTATCGTTGTTGTTCTGGCTGCTGCTGTCAGCGGCCTGGGACGAAGCGGGCGCCTGGGAGGTCGAAGCGGGCTGCGTGTTTCTGGCAGTAGTTGGCTGCGAATTTTGGGTCGTCGGTTGTGCTGCTGCGGATGAGGTTGCCGCGGGCTGGCTCGCTCGTGCCGAACTGGAGTTGCCGCCCCGGGAGGCCGAGGCCGAGGCCGAGGCTGCGGATGAGGGTTCGGCGGCGGCGCTGGAGTTGTTGGAGGAATCTGAGGTCGGTTCGGCAGCGGCGGAGGTGGCAGCATTTGCAGCAGAGGAAGCCGCGTTGTTGGCGGAAGTAGCAGCGGGCGCGGCGGCCGAGCTGGTCGCGGCCGTGTCGCCCTGCCCAGCTGAGTTGGACATTGCTGCGCCCGGGGTGCTCTGTTGTCTGGGTTCGAGATGCATGTTAGCGGTCGGGCGATGCTTCCGCGTGAAGCAGCGAAACCAGAGCGGGATGCGAGAGAGAGGACGAAAGATTCAGAAGGGCAGAAGAAAAGATTGGATTCGATCGGATCGGGGGGAGAATGGTGGAATACGACGGGAAGAACCAGGGCAGCGACAGTAAGCAGGGAAGGGCAGAGGAGCCAAGTGGAGAGTATATCGTGGCCGTGGGGAAAGTGCTGGAATGGAGGAAGCGATAACTGGTAGCGCCGGGGAGCGAGCGAGGCAGTGAATGAATAAAACTGGAGATGGGTGCATGATCGACAACTGACGTACCTGTGTGCTTGGTGAGAGGCGAGAAAAGGATGGGGCTGGCCCGGGTTTGGGGATTGTCGGAAGGTTTGTTTCGAGCCTGTCCAAGTCGCAGATGTATGAGGGAAGAAGATGGATGGTTGGACGAGGATGAAGGGATCCGCCTTTGAGAGGGCGATACGAGACGCACGCAGGAGACGACGAGAGGGAAAAGGCGCGCGCCCTCGCAGCTTGGCCGCCAGTGAGTGGTCTGTGGGCAGAACCACCTGAGGCCGCGGGTGGTGCTTGGCCCCCCCAAGCCTGCCCTGCCTGCACTGCGCACTGCGCACTACGCACTACGCACTACGCACACTATGGATAACAACACGCTCACTAGGCTTGGGCCGGTTGTGCTGCTGGTTGCTCTGGCAGGGTCCCCATCCGTTGACAGGGGATGGTGGGGTGGTGGGGAGGGAACCTGGAACCCAAAACTCCAACGTTACAGAGGGCCGTGGATCATTGGAGCGCGTTTTTTCGGGGAGGGCGCAGCGCTAGAAGGGCGGCCGGTTGGCGCGGGCGGGCGAGCCTGTGAGGTGAAGGGTGATGGGGTGCGGCAGCCAAGAATGCGTTGTGGCCGTTCCTTGGGTGCGCGGTGAACCAGAAGGCAAAACCTACGGGCAGCGCCTGCTAAACCGACGGATGGTGCAGCGCGCGCTGCCCCACCCACCAGGAGCGCCGACAGGCACAGGCCCTCTTTTTAGCTGGGTCCGGAGCCGGGGGGTGTAGGCCCAGTCTTTTGGTCTAACTTCCCGGCGCCCGCGGTTGGCTCTGCTCTGGCACAAAACAAAACAGCCAGCCAGCCAGCAAGCAAGCAGAAGAGAGTTCGTGTTGGGAGCGGGCCAATGAGTGCGCACCGACCAGGGATCACTTCTAGATGCTGGCCAAGAGCTAGAGTCAAAAGGCTAAAAGGAAAAAAAAACCAGGCAACGGAAAAACGGAAGAAAAAAACGCTCTGTCAAGAAAGATTAACATCATGGCTGGATGCATCAGCAGAAGCAATACACAAGTGGCTGTCCCCTAGCAGCCATTAGTTACAGTGCTGATGGCCCGAAGAAAAGTCAATTGTAGCCTGCCGAGTCCAACGCAAGCCACACAGCTACACTCATACACTTGCACAACGACTGGTCTTCTTCTCTCACACTCCACTGCAGCCAAGCACCACAGCACCTCCCTGTCTGCGACATTCGTGTGGCACTGTCCGGGGCATCCTTTCTCATTAGCTGTAAGCCCCGAGAGGTCAACTGCATCAGTCAGCTTCTTTTTTCATCCATTCTCATTTCACCCGCAGAGATCTGCTGCAAGCGACGCTGTCCGTCGGTCGGGAGACAAGCCACAGCCCACGTGCGGCGTATTCCACAAGAGACGTCGTCGCCTACATTGGATACTGCTCTGCTCTGCTCTGCTCTGTTCTTGTTATTGTTCTTGTTCTTGTTCTGTCCTGCTGCTCTACCTACGAGTGGATGTATGTACAGTCCAGTGCTCTGTAAAAGTGGAGAATGCATACCATTGCACACACACTAACACTCACACTCACACTCACACCCGCCCGCCTCACAGCTCTCTCACTCCGCTGGCTGCCACTACACTATTTGCATGGTCGGGTAATATTGATAATTAAACCATATATGTATTGCCATCCTCCCTTCCTACCTGATTAGCCTCGATTCCCTGCCTTGAAAAAAGAAGATTACAATATGATACATGCCCAGCAACTTTATTCACCGCATCGTCGATTTCGATGCCCACACATGTCGTGACCTGGATCCGACTCCTCTGCGCCGTACGCACATAAGCATTTACGAGATCAAGCGCCAGCAAACACGAACTCGGGTGGCTCCACGACACGGCGACGACCGACAAAAGAGAAGAACAAGAACCCCCATGGAAGAATAATTAAGAATAAACCTAAACTGGTTCTGGGCATCGAGTCTAGGCCGCCGTCGACTACACAATGACATGATCATCCACCCAAGCCCGCCCGTGGCACACACGCTATCTCAACCGTAGATTCCAACAACCCAGATGAATCAATCAATCAATCCCAATCGTCTATCCCTTGATGAGATGATGAACCACATGCCACACGCGTGGGTGTGCCCTGCAGACAAGGACCCAGGAGCCGGGGGTAAAATAAAGTAAACAGAGACTTTTTTTTCTCTCTCTCTCGCTCGTTGATTTCCTCTCATGCTCACCGTGTAGTGTAATCTTGTGCAATCCCAAGCCAGGAGGGGTGTCCCCCGTCGACGAGAAATGAGCCCTTCTCGCCAATCAATCAACCAAGCCGTGCATGAGAAACTTGGGCTCTTTTTGCCTGTTCCTCTTCGCTTGCATCCTTGTGGGTGACGCTTCGGCAGTCTATTTCGTGTCCCCTTCGCTTGACAGCCTTCCTCTGAAGAGGGTTGATCATTGCCCTGATCAGGAAGCAGGGTGTAGTACGCTGTCCCAATCAGGACGGGCGATGATGGGTACAGGACCGAGCCATGATAAACCCGCCATTCCCGTCCCACACACAGATGCAAGACGACGGACGAAGCTGTCAAGTTTGAGTGGAGTTCCAAAAAGTCCATGTCCACCGCGGATGAGCCCAGTTTGGAATGCTCTCGCCCCCCCCCCCCCCCCCCCCTCCAGCAAACAATAACCACCACCAAACACACTATTACGATGGCATTCCCCCTCACCGTGTCATCTGTGCGTATGCCATGCTTTCTCTCCTCCTGTGTGTGTTGCTTCTTATGGAATCAATCAATGCCCACCCCTGCCCTCCTCGGCCTCTGCCAATATCGGAAGCGAAAAGGTAAAAGAGCCTGACCCAGAGGAGAACGGAGCCAGCTTGATAAGCTGGGCGAGCAGTCTGGCGGGGCCCCCCCCCTCTAGGTAGTTAGATTTTGTTGCCAATCCGGCAGACGCTTGGTTGACCCTGCGCCCAAGAAGCGTAGCCAAGCCCCCCCTCACCCCCAAAATGGCCAAGGGCCAAGAACCACCGAGCCACCGAGGGAAGACGCGGCACCCGGCGAGACAATGCGGTTCGGGTGGGGGAAACATTGTTTGGTGTAGTTTTGGGGTGCTTGCACAAGCACACACTCGGAAAGCAGAAGCACAAGCACACAGGCACAGGCACAGGCACGGTCACAAAGCATTGATATGATATGAGGTGCTCCGCCTGGCCAGAATAGAAGCTATGCTGGCGAGGCGGCCGGGGTGTCAAGGAAGCTATGGTTCCCATTTGGTGGGGTTTCTTCCCTTCCGCCCATTCCCCTCCCAGTTTATCGATTTCATCCCTACCTGTACAATGGCCAGTTATAGCCCCTCCGGAAGCCAGATCCTTTCCAATGCCCCCGTCGGGTGACGGGCCATGACATGGCCGGACTTATTAACCCTCACCGAATAAGCAACCAAGCGAGATCACCTCCGATCAACAGGTCGGTCATCCACCTAGGCCTAGCCTAGGGAGGTACACACACACACACACAATCGAAGAGCCGATCAGACGATCAGATGTCTGCTGCATATTTTTTTTTAATCTTTTCTTTTTTTCCGTACCCTCAGCCTCAGCCTTGGGGCGCGCGCAAACACTCACCTGCGACCGCCGCCCATCTCACATACCGGAGAAAATGGGAGTAGGGTGCTTTGGCCAGTATTCATCCCGGCCAATCCGTCAATCCCCTCAAATCAAAAGTCCTCCTCCCACGGCGTCTACAGCGAGTCAAGCCAAACGGCCCGCCGCCAGCCACAGGAGCCCGAAAAAAGAAACCCGGCTCCACTCGTCATCTCTCTCTCTCTCTCACTCTCTCACTCTCTCTCTTCTAGCTCCTCGTGTCCCAAAAATAGGATTCTGATCGCGTGTTCAGTGGCTTAACCTAGCGAGAGAGGAAAAGAAAGACGCCCAATAAACATCGACAACCGACACACAGCTAGAGATGCATATGCTGACTGTGCCCACTCGTAGCAGAAATCTTCCACTCACAGCCCGTTCCTGCGAGCCCTCCTCCCAATTGTGGCAAAATGGTCTGCATGTACTGTAAAATATGCCGATGGGCGGAGTCGTCGGAGCTGCCATCAACTCCGATGTGGCTGAGAGTGTGCGTGCGCGCGCGCCTGAAGTACTCCAATGTGTGTGTGTGTGTGTGTGTACGTATATATAAACCCCCATCTCTAGAGTGGCTCGGTCGATCCATCCAGCAACGCATCATGCTAGTCTCAGCGGGCGACATGTAAAAAAGGAATAATAATAAAAACCCTGCGTCATGTGTGTCCTCCCACTTGCCGCCCCATCACGTTCCCATTCCAAGGGACCTTGGTTCCTGAGACTTGCCGCTCTTAGTTTCAAGCCACTTGTCTAACGAGGGAGTGGGAGCATAAAAAAATGAAGATGAAAAAAAAAGAGAATAAAAGAGTCGATCCACGTCCAATTACGTCGGTATGCAGAACCACAATAAATCAAAAGAATGGAGTGCATCATCACATTCTGCCCTTCATTTGGGTAGCGTTGGGTAGGTAGCGTGAAGAACGAGAAGGAAGAAAAAAAATTATATGAAAAGCCATTACCGCTGCAGCATGACGACAACACCAGACTAATGAACGATATTTCTTCAAGAAACAACCGTTGTCGTCATCATCCAACGGTCGACAACGGTTAAAAGGCCTTCATCGTACGACAAGTCTCGCCCATCGAGCTTGTTATGCTCATTTCAAGAACCAAGACACAGGACATGGTTTGATGATTAAATGCATCATGTAAGGATGTCAGGCCCAAACACTGTAGCCATCATAACAATAACGCGTCAACGGCATACCAAGCAAGGAATATGAGTAAACTTCTCCTCCTTGCTTCAACATGTTGGGCATCATTATCTCAAAGGGACACGGACGAAGCAGCGTCATTTCCACAAAAATAAAAACATGGTCAAGTAAACACGGCGCGTCTGGAAAACATCAACAAATAAACAGTTGTACCCCCCCTTTGCATTGGTTTGCCATCCCAGACGAGACGTCAAGACCGTATGGGTCTGCCTTCTACAACTGTCCTATGAAGAATGTGCTTGTCATTGAAGTAAACCTTACCGATCGTCTCAAGTCAAATTCTACTCATTGTCTTGCTCGCAAACACAGCGTGACAGTAATTACACATACATGACTTTCAACCGGACAATAACGTCGCACGCTGACGGTCATGCATCAGTTAGGTTATGTAATGTAACAGATAAACCAAAAGTAGTATATTCACCAAGCCATTGTTAACAATAAATACTCTGCTCGATTTGGATTAAGCCTCCTTATCATCTTCCCTGGGTATGAGCATGTCAAGATGGTAGAACCAGAAACATTCACTTTAGTCATATGAATAACAAAGATAGACGGGAATATTTTGGCAGATGAAAAGATGTTCGTGTCAAGTATTGGTCAACACGACATCCAATTGACCTATGTACACAGTTCTGCCTGACCACGTCCAAATTGGCAGTCATCGTCTAATTTGTCGTGGTTTCCAAACCTTTCTATATGCAAGCCGTTGCAAGATCCCAAGAAAATAAAAACAATAGAGAAATGTAATCGCCAGTCGTCATGACCCTTATAATGCGCCCGTGAAGCGAAAATGAAATCTGGAAATAAATGACCAGTCCGGTGCACGCTATGATGTACTGCATTGTCAAAATGGCAATGCTCCAAATTTTGTCGTCACAGTATGCCCAGGTTTTTCCTCAGACATACATGTCTGTTTGGTGCTATTTACGCTCATTGGCGCATTCCCCATTGAGGCTTGAGCTGGTCCTGTAGTGAGTTCTGCGCAAAGACTGTGTCTCCAGGGAGTCTGCTGACACGCCCAGCACCGTTGCGAATGGCACCAAGACCGGCGGGTGAGAGACCGCTTCGGTTACTCCTGATGCTTCCAGCATCGCTCATGGTATCCGCTTCCTTGAACTTCTTGGGAGGTGCAAAGTCAAGACCTGTGAACGTACTCGACTTGCGGAGCAAGTGACTATTGTCATGTTAGTTTCATTACCGCACACAAATACAAGACTGATTCAACTTACGGGCTGGGAAGAGCAGCTAGTTCATCAAAGGCCGACACAACGGGAGTGGCAGCTGGTATAGTGGGTGAGTACGGCCGTCTCTCACCGAAGGGGCTCTGGGAACGACCAGCAGCTGTGTCTCTGATGCTATCAGGAGGAGCAAAGTCAACGGCACCTAGGATAGCGAAGGAGTCATCCGTGAGTTTGGAGGGAGTGGGCAGGGTGGTAAGAGGTGCAGGTGGCGGGAGCTTCTTCTTGGGCTGGTTTCGGATCCTGGCTGAGGCAGAAGAGTCTGGTCTAGGGCCGAAAGCAGATCCGGCACGGGGTCTGCCACGAGGCCCACCGGGGAGACTCATGCCTCCAAGGGAGCCGTGGGGTCCGTGAGGACCACGAGGACGAGGTCCAGGTCGTCCAGGTCCAGGGGGTCCACGGCGTCCAGCAGGTGGGGGGGTCATAGCACGGCGAGTGACAGGCTCAGCGTAGGGCATGACAAAGGCGTTGGTTTCGGGGTCAAAGTAGGCGGCAGCTTCACCAAGGTAACCTTGGTCATAATCCTCGTAGTACTGAGCTGGAGGAGCAGGCATGGGTGGCGGGGCCTCCTTGGTGTCCTCAAAGTACTCCTTGTAGAAAGATCGGATACGGTTGGCGCGGTACTCAGGGTCATCCGACTCGGTAACTTCATTCGGAGGCAAGGGACGGAAACCAACTGAGAGTCTCTTGTTCTCAGTCTGAGGAACTCCGAGACCCTTGGACTGGTTTTGCTGGAGCTGCGGGGGGACATCTTCAAGGTAAGAGGCTCGCTCACCGGGACCACGGATGAGGTCGCTGTAGTCGTCGAGGTACTCTGAGGTTCGGATCTCGGGTTGGTAGGCATTAAACTTGGGTTCCTCCGCGGCCTTCACGTCGATAACTGGGAGAGGAGCAGAGGCCGGTGCAACCGGAACTGCGGCGGCAGGGCCCTTGGGAAGATGGAAGTTGAGACCGAGGCCAGAGTTAGACTCGCGGTTGCGATGAGGAGGCAGAGGGAAACCATCAGCAGTAGGGGTGCCACCATTGCTGTTCCCAGTGTCAGATAGAGTGGGCAGCTCGAACTGAGGGCTCTTGGCTCGTGCGGCAGGGGGCTGTTGAATAGAGTCGTGCTTCTCATCGAAATCCGCAATGGTACCAATCTCGGGAACGATGGACCTGGTGTGGGTTTCCTTTTCTTTTTCAATCGGCGAGGAGACAGGGGAGGCAACTTTGTGAGCGGGCTCGGGCATGGCGGGAATGATGAAAGGATCAATCTTGTCATCAGTGGGTGATGCGAGGGGGGACTTGGCAAGAGAGTTGGATCGAGGAGGTCGGCCAGGAACCATTGACATGCGCTTGCTGCTACCCCTAGTGTACGTAGAAGCAGAATCCTTGGTGTAGGGAGGAAGTGATCGCATGGAATCCGTCTCACTGCCGGTGTAGTGGTTAACTTGCTGGTAAGGGTCTTGGTGATCGTTTCCGAGGGAGCGGGCGAGAGAGTGGAGCGACTCGCGAGATTGCTGTAGTCCGGGAGGCAGGAGATAGGGCGATGAGAGGTTCATGTCCATGGAGAGCTGGCTAGGCTTGTGGGACATGCCCTTCTCACCACCTCCCATGAACAAACTCTTGCGGTTCGGCTTCTTAGTACCTGGCGCATCGAGACCAAAATCCAGACTCTTGTGAGGATCCTGGATATCCTCCAACTTCTGTCGCTGTACATTTCTACGGTGCAGATAGAAGAGGAGACCTGCAAGGAGCACAATCGGAACACTAGTGACCATGTTAGTAATATATTTCTTGATTTCAGTGGACCATTCAGCCCAACAGGGATGTGCTTCCAACGTACACAACGACAACAGCAATAAGAGTCGAGCTGACGCTAGCAGGTTTCTCGCAAGTGTTGGAGTTGGGGGATTGCTTGCAGTGCTCTTCGCTTGATCGGGAAAGGATTCGGGTGGCAACATTGATGGTCGAGCTGGCCACAGATTTGACATGCGATTCGTCTCGTTCAGCATTAACACGGGGCGGGAGCTGGGAGCCCGAGGTCAAGTGTGTAAGTTCCATGGTGAAAGACGGGTGTGGCCGGGGCGTCTAGGACCGGCAACGTAACGAAGCTGACGGGAAGGAAAAAGGATGCCGACAAACGATCGACGATCTTGTGCCGCCGAATTGATTCGGTGGGTTTGACGATAAATATTAAGGCTTTTCTTCTTCGAATTAAGTCCAAATAATAGCTGACATGACATTAAGATTTACGAATTTTCTCAAGCGATCGACTGATAGTTGGGGTCGGACAGGAAGTATGACGGTGTGCTTTAAAACGGTAGCGGTCGATCGGTGTAATTGAAGTATTAGTCGTTTCGTCGCAGTCTTTGATGGCAGCAAAGAGGAATAAGTCGTTGAAAATGCCGAAAGAGGAAAAAGGCAAAGCCAATAGCCAGCGAGCGGGAGCCAAAGTATTGGCAGAGGAGTTGTAAAGAGTGACGACGGTTCGTGAGCACGCGAACCTTGTGAAAGGAATGAATGGCGGGTGTGTGCATGTAAACAACAAGACGGAACCCAAGATGAAGACAGAACAATAAAGAATGACGAGCCCGCTGGCAGGCAGAGTTGGAGGGGGAGACGGAGAGAAGAGACGGAGAAGCGGCCGTCTTTCTTTCGTCTTGGTCGACAGTTGGAGGTGAAGAAAAAGAGGGACGGACTGACGATGAAGGAGAGAGTCGTGAGAAGGAAGAAGAGACGAAGAAGATGGATGGATCTAGCGGATCACCCAGTCAAGTTACAGGAGTGCATGTACCTACAGGGAGCATCTACGGGCGCGAGGTACCTCGCACCAGTACGGAGTAGTACCTAGAGTAGGGTACACCACAGCAGGGACAAGCCGGCGCGCGGCCCAGGCCCATCCAGCCCCCCAGCACGTCCCAGGGGGGGTCCCTGGCGGGTGCCCCCAGTGGGTGGTATGGAGCGAGCCTGACCAGCTGTGCTTTACGGATATATTGGACGGCGCAACAGCTGCTCAGGTACCCGTCCACACTTAACCACCGCTCCCTAGCAGGGCTCCCAGGTACCGTTGGAGTAATTGCTGGTCCGACGAGCCCAAAAACGAAAAAGTACCTGTCTCCTGTGCCTCGCGCCGGCACGCCCGCTGGCCTTTGTGTTTCTTTTCCCCCCTTACGAGACTTGTTTCTAAAATTGGGATTGTGAGGAAGGGCGCCCATCAGTTTGCTTTCCCTGCAGTGAGACCTGAGCGAGGCGAAAAAATGAGAGTGAATCACTGACTACCTACCTACCTAGGTAGAGAGGTCCTGTGCCAACCTATCTGGGCCCTGGGGCCTGCTCGTCACTGCAGGTGCTGGCCACTCGCGATATCAGAAGCGGCTGCCCCTGAGTAAGCGTCGTTGGGCCCAGGGTCAGAGCCTGTCGTCGCTCGGTAGGCTTCATCCGGGCCGCTATTGGGCGATTCGGCGTCTGGGGGCCCTCTCAGGCTTGCCCCAAAGGGCCAAGAGAGATTGGGGTGTGGATCGTCGTCCTTTTTAGAGCTAGGATCCTTGGGGGTGTGCGTGGGGACCTGGCGTGCTGCCTTCGCAAAAGGGGGGGAGGGTCGTGACGAGATTGGGCGAAAGGGGCGCTGCTCCACATTCAAATCACCGTCCACCGTCCACCGTCCCAGTCCACCGTCCCAGTCCACCACTCATGACTTGCCAATGGGCTTACAAGACATGGGAACAACAGTAAGAGGCGCAACCGCTGGCAAAGGATGAGACGTCCGCGGCTTCGCCAGCCAAGGAACCAGAGATGGCAAGGGGATCCGAGGGCGCGAAAACCTGCTTGGAACCAGAAAACTGACAGGCGGGCATGGCGTTGAAGATGTCATGGCATTGTCAGTGTTGATTACTAGCGGGCAAGGCAAGCCGCAACAGCACCTCGGCATGTTGGTCTCGTTATGAGCATCTGATCTTCCCGTCATTTCCAGCGCCGTCGAAAAAAAGAAAGCAATGGCTACTGTGTCGCCGCGGCCTCATTTCCAGTAACCCCCAGAAAGGCCTCGCAGACGCCGAATTACTGCCACTCGGCACAACTTCTTGAGGTTATTTCTTCCCCCTCCTCCTCCTCCTCCTCCTCCTCCTCCTCCTCATCATCACCACAGCCAGCCCCAAGCAAGGTGTTCCTCCACCACCGCACTGCATGTAGACGGGCGGCTGCAGGACACAACATAAAAAAGAAGGTGCCTTGCATAGCTAGCTAGGGGATCGGCCTGGTGCACAAAAATGGGCAAGCCTCACTCGTCACCGAAAATAAGCAAAAAATAAGCAAAAAACAAGCTTGCATGTTTTCATTTTGCACAAGCCCCATGCGCTGTCCAATCAGGTCAAGGGGCCCTTCGAGAAATCCAGGCACAATGCATGGCACCAACCAGGCTGGCCGGCTGCCCTGGGGCAGTGGAATGGAGCCCCCGATATGGGACCTACCGGGCGCCGAAGAGGGCGTGCCTGATGTCTGATAGGGGGATCAAGGGGGAACCTCTGGGGGGGCGTGGCGCCGCTGCCATGGGAAAGGTCATTCGAGTGGCGTCTTTGAGGGGCTCGACGGGGGGCTTGATGCAGGTACGCAGTCGCCATCATCCACTGCATCATTGTTTTTATTTTTTGGATATGCGACATATGTGTGTGACCAGGACTACGATACTGGACGCAGAGACGCAGGCCAATCCAGATATAGCTCCCACTCCCAGGCTCTCAGCTCAGTTTTGTCTTACAGCCTGCTTTTATTAATGTCTCATCTGTGTCAGTCGCTGTCCAACGACATTGTCATTCTCGACCATTTTGTTTCCGCCGCAGAATGGCCGACAGTCCGTCTTGCCCATCTCGGCTGACTCCGCCATCTCACCTTTTTTTGGACGTTCAGCTTGCATCTTACAGTGCGATTGACAGTCACTGCGCAATCACTGTAACGCGAGAGAGGCATTTCATGCCAGGCCTGGCTGGAACATGCACGCCCCTGACCCTAGACTAACCTCAAGCAAACTCGGCTGGGCTCGGTGGCTGCCGGGGGATCATCGACTCCCTCATCTTAGCCAACAGCCATCGAATCCATACGGATCCAAATTACCAACAGAGATCCCACCGTCATCCTTCGTCAGGCTATGCAAGTTCCTTGGTTTTTTTGCTCAGCTTATTTTTGTATATGATGGTTTTTTTCTCTTCTTGATCAACTAAGCAGATGTGGACATTGGGCATACGTCATGCCGGGTCGGGCCCGGCATCTGGTCTGTGTATAAGCGGCTGCTCTGCTGGATGAGCTGCCATATGCAGGGTAACGCAGTGTTGTGCAATTACACCTGCATTCGAGAAATCCATCCGTCGCTCGTGCGGACTTTGGCCATAGGTGTGCTGTTCACCGTCGGTGGGTTCACTATCGATCCCCGCCGTGTGCGTAGGCCAACTTACGCGTTTGCCCCCGTCGTCGGTGGGGATGCGAGACCGACGGGGGCCCGACCAACGCTATTTCGGCTCTCCTCTTTTCATCTCTGCAGACCCAGAGCCAGCGAGATGGAAAGACTGCCGGGCTTGAAAATTGGGGACATGGGATGGCTGCCGGGAGGCCATTGGTGATGTGGACAATGGCCCTGGTCAAAGCCGTCTTGCGTCTGATAGAGTACGTGGTATGCAGAACTGCTACCTTGGACAGCACTCGCCTCGACTGGCAAGAGGACGCATGTTTCCCCGACCCATTGACCATCTCGACTTGTTTTTATCACTTAGGGCCGGACAAACATCCTCTCTGACCCGTTCGTCTGTTCTCAGCCGCATCCAGTGTTTGACATTAACAAGCTCCATCTCCGGGAGAGGGCGCCATACCCAAGCCATAGTTCCAACATGACCACCTGGGCTCGCAACATGGTCCATCCCGGCCACACTCTCTTTTGCCTGTGTCTGTCATCTCCAGGTTGCTAATGCCGCCATTTTGCCCATGTTCGACACCACCAACCGTGATCAACCTTGTCTCCAAAGCCCGTCATTCCCAGATGGGCAATAATCTACGTTATCAATGCTTGGCTGCTTCCCACCACACTGCTGCAACCTTCTTCCCCCAGCTTGCCCGCCTGACCCCCCATGCCCACATCACCAAGACGTCAAATTATACTGCTTCATCTGCAAATCCCTCAGCTATTGGCCCCGTGGTCCATGTGGGATGCGAGAACCCCTCCAACATGAAACCATCACCACATCCTCGGATCTGCAGCTTTTCCTTGCCGGGCGGCGGTTTCATTTCCTCTTGGGGCCTCTAGTCCCCATGTCGGGCAAGTTGAAGAGGGGGCACACACAGGTGGCACACCAAACCACACATATTGTCAATAATGAAGTGGCTTGAACGAAAATAAGTAAACCTAACTGTAAATGATGAAACATATACGAGTAGGCTCATCTCATTTGATCGTATATTACATTTATTTATTTCGTTTATTCGTTGCTTCCTTGTCCAAGTATTTGGATTGCAATTTGAGTTGTATTTCGGCACCATCCTGGGGGGTCAGGGCCAAGGCGGCGCCGCCTCCGCCCCGGCGTCTCAGGTTCCCTTCATTGGGGCTTGTCTACAACCCTGTAAAACTCGGGGGCGTACTCGAGGAGCCAGCCTTTTTCAATCTTGGTCAAATCCCGGATGAAGATCTTGGTGCCCGTTTCCATTACTTCGTGGAAAATTACCCAGTCTGCCTTGCGGTTGAACATGAGTGAGCTCGGATGCGCGTATAGCACTGTCCCTCCCTCGACATTGCGGAACGTCCCATCGGGCTGCATCCGAGCAGCGTGGGCAAAGTAGCCTGCCGTCAAGCACCGTCTAATCTGCTCCGTCTTGTTCGTGCTGTCCGCCGATGAAGATGTCTGGTCGGCCAGTGTTTCGTCCACGTTGATGCTAAACCTCTCGAGGTATCTCTTCAGCTGAGCTCGGATGCTAACTGCTCTCGTCATTGACTTGTAGTTGAGGTGGTTTTCGTGGCAGAACTTGGCCTCCTTCTTTCCCTTGGTGACAAAGGCTTGATATGCGTTGAGCAGAGTCAAGTGGTCACCCTCTTCCACAGCAAACTTCCTCCTAGACGTCTCCATCTTTTTCTTCTCTCCGTCATGGTGAAACCACACGCTTCCTCCAAGGCTTGTCATCGCGGCAATGGTCAGAATCTCGCTGAGGCAGCCAAATGAGGGGGCTGAGAGCAATGTCTTTGCCATCATAGGTTCCACCGCCAATTCCGCCATCCTCGTCCCGAGCGGTCGAGCAAGCTTTGCATATTCATCCAATGCCCCCAGTGCGTAGAGTAGTTCCAGGGCTTTGGACATCAGCTCCGATGGTGGGGGGCTTAGAAAGTCGAACCGGACGACATTGTCGATGCCGAGAGCCTTGAGTTGCAAGATTACCGGAGCCAGGTTCGACCTCTGGAGCTCAGGGATGTTGGCTTCTGGCAGTGCCTGGTAGCTCTGCTCGGTATATAACCGAAAGCATTTGCCTGGACGTGTTCTGCCGGCTCTGCCTGCACGTTGTGATGCCGATGCCTTGGAGATTGACGTAGCCGTTAATGACTCGATGCCCGTCCTTGGGTTGTACGCCCGCAACTTGACGAACCCAGTATCAACCACGTGCACGATACCATCGATAGTCACGGACGCCTCTGCAATATTTGTTGAAAAAACAACCTTTCTAGTCCCTTCGGGTGGTTTGTCAAACACATACATCTGCTGTTCGCTAGTTAGACCAGCGTAGAGAGGCAGTGGTAGCAGGGGGCCGAATTTCGAGTCGAGATCTACCATCCGCTCCGCAACCATTTGAATGGCATTGTCAATTTCTTCTCGTCCAGTGAGAAACACGAGGATATCTCCTTCGCCCTCCTGTGTGTGAATGTCAAAAATGACGCTGACAGCTTTTTCCACGTAATCCTCTGCTGGAGATTCCAGATAAACTATGTCGATAGGGTATGTCCTACCCTCCAGGCTCACAATTTTCGCAGTTTCATTATCCACGTCGTCAGCTCCCTTGGCACGCTGATCCTCATTGCTTGAGGTAAAGAATTCGAGAAATTCCTTTGCCTGGAGAGTGGCGCTGCTGATGATGATGCGGAGATCAGGACGCTTTTTGCGGATCTTCTTTAGTAACCCTAGGAGGATATCTGTACTGATGGATCTTTCGTGAGCTTCGTCAACCATGATAACAGAGTATCTCGTTAGGAGAGGGTCCACCAGCGCTTCTCGGATGAGCAAACCATCAGTGAGAAACTTGATTCTTGTCGATGCGGAGGTGAGATCTTCGAATCTGATAGAATATCCAACCTCCTTGCCGACTTCACAGCCCACTTCTTCGGCCACCCGGATTGCAACTGTCGTGGCAGCTACCCGACGAGGCTATGAACTTGTTAGATGACCGCGGGAAAGCTTTCTCCTGATAAATACGTACCTGTGTCACGCCGATGATCTTTCCATCTGAACACCATCCCGCGTGATCTAGGAACTGCGGGATTTGTGTTGTTTTACCAGAACCGGTCTGTCCAATGACGATGGTAACGGGATACTTTTCGATGACGTAGAGGAGGCTCTCTCTATGCTTGGCAATCGGGAGAAGAGCCGCCGGCTTGTGAAGAGCTGGGATGAATGTTGAATCGATACCCGGGTCTGCCATTTTTGAGTTGACCCCAGTGCTCACTCGTTACACTGAAGGGCGGAACAAGGGTCAAAAGCAAAAAATCGACTGTCGAATTAGAAAACGAGGGACGGAAAGATGCGCATAGCCTCCAATATCCCGATACGAAGCAATTCAGGCTCCAGGATGAGCACCGTGTATTGTCATACAAACTTAATGTCCGACTCAAAATAGCTACCCTACAGCGGAGTACAAGCGCGATGTACTTTTTTTATTTTTTTACTGGGAACCGAATTCTGTGACTAATGGTTGCGCTCTGGTATGATGAGGTAGTAGTGTGAGTAAAAAAACATTTATTTGTTTATTGGTTATTTAACAAGCAACTGGATTCCAGCTTTATTTACTATTCCTTCTCGTGGTTGCGCTTGCATGGTAAGCTGGTACGGCTTTGGTTCATAGCTTTATTTTTGCGCGCAGACATAACCGCACCGAACCCTTGTCGCATGATGGTGACAGGCAGTGCTGTGGCGAAACTGCTCCTCCTGTGGCTTGGGGGGAAGCTTTATGGGTGGGGCACGTCATCAGTGTCGTGGCCCAGCCGACCCCTCGCGCCTCATTGCCTTATTATCACGGGAAGCCAGGCTGAAGCGAAATCTACCAATTTCCTTGGACCATTCTCCGTTGGCGAGACTACAAATAATTTCTGGATTTGAGTCGCCCATCCTCAGAGTTACTATTCTGCTACTGCCGGCATTGTAGCGATTTATTCAGCCTGCTCAGCATGTCAGCACCTACGGAGTCGGTATGTGTGTAGTCGAGATAGGAATGTTGGGGTTTCAGAGCGTCGCAGAACGTCATGGCTGACCAGTCCATCTGGATGTAGATCAAGAACGCGACAGACAACGGCGCCGAGTCGCCCACCACCGTGCGACCTCTCGACATGGACGACGACGATGTCCAGGAGGCCGCACTTGACAACGATGCCCCTGCGACGGCGGCTACCAACACCGCCGCCTCTACGACTGAAGCACCTCCACCCAAGCCCCCTCGACCCCCTACGGAGGCACAGAAGAATGAGTTGATTTTGAAGGAGGCTTTCCCCTCGGTAGACGCCGGCGTCATCAAGGCTATTTTGAGAGCAAGTGGAGGTCGCGTCGAGCCCGCATTCAATGCGCTGCTTGGTATGCTTCCTTTGGAATTATGCATTTGGCAAGGAGCTATAATGACTGATCCATTCTGCAGAGATGACCGACCCCGATGCCGTTAAGAACGACGCTGAAGGGGACGAGGTACCCCCCCCCCAGCCCCCCCGACCTCAGAACCGGGGGCAGATGTCGCAAGTCGAAGCCGATGAGCTCTATGCGCGCCAACTCGCGGAACACTACGATAGCGTAGGCGCATACGAATCCCGAACCTCCAACCGAAACTTCAACGGTGGAAGAACTCGCCAAGCCCCAGGGCCCGATGAAGACCCCGAATACAGTTTTATCGACGACGATCTCCCCGTCATTCGTGAGAATCTGCGCAAGGGCTTCATGGAAACTCAGACCAAGGTCAATGGCTGGATTACCACCTTGAAGAAGAAGATTGAAGAGAACTTTGATGAGAGCGAAGAGAACCAAAATCAGCAACAGCACGGAGAGCCTTTCCGCCGTCCTGGCGAGTCGAGTAGACGAAGTGGAGACTACCACCGGTATGATGCAGACCCAGAGGTCCTGAGCGACGATTTTGCCGGAATGAAATTTTCTGCAGATGGCAGTAGGTGCTACTAAACTTGTTGCCAAGGTCGATGCTGACGTGATGTAACAGCTCCCATCAACAACCGCCCCATGGCAAACACTGGCATGTATAAGCCCCCGCCATCTTCAACCTCACCAAGGCCTAGCAGCAATGGACGGCGAGTTGGGTTTAAGGAGGAGACCGAGGAGATCAACATGTACGAGTCTTCACCGCGTGTTCCGCCGAAGGACACTGCGTCTGCTGGCGGGGCCAAGGCCAGCAAGTGGCAGCCTTTGTCGACGGTTGACCCCAACCCAATCACAGATAATGATCCCTTCAGCTTGGGTGACAGTGAGGACGAGAAGGAAATCAAGGAGAAACCCAAAGACAGCAAGACAGAGGAAAGCGAGCGTCTGAAGAAGGCGGCTGCGGAGGCAATGGCTGATAGCCTTGTTGACTCGGCAGAGGCGTCCAAGAAGAATTAGGGTTGAAACTGGTTGTGCGAGGGGCCGATGCATGCTGGGGGAAACTCGCATCAAATTTAAACCAAGATATCACAAGGAGAAGCTTGGGAAAGTTGAGAGTCATTTCTGTTCGCGACCAGTTGGCGAACCCGCCGGGGAAATCGGTAGTTTGTCCATGGGTAGTATGAGATATTCTGATAGCATGGTGTAGCAGTAGCCTTGTCATTCACTTTTGGTTTCCAAGTGTGGCCTGACGTACATTTGTGACCAACCGGGCTGTCGGGAGAAGACTGGCATATGGGGCTGAAGGATACTACATACTCACTAGTTTGCATCCAAACCGGCTTGACCAGTTGACACGGCGGAAATGTTGTCAATTGGACGGGCTATACCATGTTGAGTTGGCCATTTGCTAGCCAAGAGCCAGGGTTCGATTCGAAAAGGCCGGTTCGTGGCCGAGAAAGAGGCCGCATCCATGACGGTCGCATGAGTGGTAGTGATGAGCCGGGCGAACGATGCGTGAAGAAAGTTGGTTGAATTACGTACACAACGCAGTAGCAAGTGAGCGATGTGCGGCGCTCGACAGTGACGTCTCCGGGCCTTTCTCGCAAAGATGAAGTATGTCCGTAGACTAGGCAATGTACCAGCTCTTCTTGACCATTGACGCAGACGGACTCGTTGAGTCGCAGGCGCTGGACAACTGAGGTGGTGTCTGGCAATGGGGCTCACTGCGCCTGGCTCGCTGGATCCGAGCCTTATACGTAGTGGCCCGTTGCAGCCTCAGGAGGGCGTAAAAGGCGTAAAACTGGAGAGTCTTGCCAACGACGCCGTGCCGGGGCTCCCAGCTTTGGCTCCAGTTTGGCTCATGCGCCGTCCTGGGGCCTTGGAAATGGAGCGTTGTCGTCCCCCACCGTCTACCTGTCGCTCGGCCACGGGGGCAGAGGAAGCGTAGTGATTGGCCGGTCGGATAACGGCTGGGCAATGCATAGAAGCTGGCGCGAACGGGTCGAGATTAGCGGATGCTTATTCCGATGACGAGGACTGCGGAAGTCTGATGAGCCGCTATTGCGGCGCTGCAGACTCTGCGTGAGGCACATGTTAAGCCTCTAACACCCGAGGAAGTGCCTTCCACTCCGATGGCGTCCGCCGTGCTAGGGAGTCGGCCGGCGTATTTTCTGTGGGCGCCAGCAAAGGGCTCGGAGTCGAAAAGGGCGCCATGTGGGAAATGGGTCCTGAGTTGCCCCAGGAGCTGCCATTCATGCGGTCGCCGTGACGAGGCAGACCGACAAAGACATTGGAAGCCAGACACGAGACAGTTGAATGCCGCGGAGAAGGCAGGGAGGCCGAGCAAGCAAGTAAGCAAGGAGAGAAGGCTAAGAAAAAAAAAGAAAAAAAGAGCGGCTTCAAACCCCATCGTTTGTCCAAAGCAGCGAAGCTTGAGAGGCCCACTCTCCGTTTCCCGCTTTTCGTTGAGTCGTCTCTTTTCCATTACCGAGTCGTCTCTCATCCTGACGGTTACCCGATGCAGTCGTGGGTGAGTTACCAAGCAAACCAGCCAGACCACACCAGACAATAGAGGTTCCCCGAAGCGCGGATTCGCGTGTGGAGGGGCAGGCTTGTTCCATTTTCTAGATCCAAAGAGTCACTCACTCCCGATGACTTAGCCCAGAAACAAAAACTCTTTTTTTTTCCCTTCTTCACTCACACCGTCGAATTGTCCCCTTTTCCCGCGCTACAGGTAGCGTAGCGTTTTGAGTAGCGCTGCATTGAACGACGTGCTGCTGTATCCGCCTGTGCCGCTTTTTTTAACGTGAGGTCAAGAGTGTGTTTCGACCACCAGTCCCACGTCACTACACCACGGGCCTCACCATTCAACTTGTCACTCGTCCCGCCTTTGCGGCTCACTATTTTCGCCTCTTTCGCCTGCGTCTTCGCCGCACCCGCCTGCTGCTCTTAAAGAGGGGGCCTGTCTTTTGGGCGCATTATTTCCTGCAAAGCACCTGCACCATTGACAAGTGCTCTGCTAAAAACCACCAATATCTCGTGTGGTTGGCTGCAAGTTGGCCAGTCCTGTCCTATCCCATATCGTCAAGCCCTGTCAGTGAGTAGGTTGCCTTGTTTCTGGCCTTGCTATTCCCTTCTGCACAGCTCCCCTCCCATCTCCATCCCGTACAGTTCGCAACGAGAGCCGGCTTTCAGCGCCTCACACCCTCGTGCACTGGTCTGGACCCCCTCATACGTCTCCATAGGTGTGTTGAACGCCCCCACGTGCCCCATGGGAGACGGCCTCGCACGTCGCTGGTGCCCTTGGGGTCGGACGACGAACCAAGATTGAGGTATATCGTGTCACTTGTACATGAGGGAGTTCTGGTTTGACAGGCTACAAGGAAAGAGAAAAAAAAAACCAAATCGAGAGTTGACTCTCACAAAGGGGGGGAGAGACTGTGTGTGTGAGGGTGTGTGTGAGAGAAAGACGATCGTCTCTCGAGCCTTAGCTGTTCTGTTACTTTACTTCACATAACATCCACTTGCCTTGCCTTGCCTTGCACTCCACCTCACTTCACTGCCTTTGCCCCTCATCACGACCTGGCGCCCGTCTTCACCTGAGCTGATCCTGACCTGACCCTCTTATCAAGGACCTGAGGCATTGACCTGCCCCTCATCCACGGTTCTGGTTTCTGTTACTACATACAGAGACGCAATCCGGACCTTGTCTTCTCCTCGGCTCGTTAGTTGCTGGCTGCACCTGCTGCACACGACACCAGACACGGGCACGGCGCACCCGGAAGGAAAGACCTATTTCGCATAATCCAGCCACACTCGTCTCACTTCCAACCGATAACCCGGCAGCCAGTCGTCTTGTTTACTTGTCCGTTCACTTGCTAGGTGCTCTCCGTTCCTTTCTTGGACGCTAGGGGCTGCTCGAAGGGCGTCCACGCCGCAACATGTAAGTTCTGTTTTTTCCCACTTTGACTTTGCCCCTGTTCCTTGTCCTGAAGCTGCTTCACCTCACCTTCAACCTCGTCTTGTTGGTTGTGCCTCCATGATGTTTTGCTTGCTGACGGACAATACCTCCTCCTCAGGAAGTTCGGCAAGCAGATCCAGAAGCGCCAGCTTGAGGTTCCTGAATATGCTGCCAGCTTTGTAAATTACAAGGCTCTGAAAAAGGTAAGTTCGTGTTGCTCTCCCGAGCCCCCGTTGTCCGTTGTCCGTTGTCCTCGATCCGTGGCCGACGCCGATCCCGTTCCCGGCCCCGAGTCCTTGCTTCCGTCTCCGCTGTCGCCTCACACAGACGAACCTATGCACGCACAATATTCCCACTGGTTCGAGTTTTTTTTCTCACTTGCCGTCTGCTTTCCCAACTCGCCCAGCGGCCCCCCATCCCCCTCTTGGTCGCTGCCAATCCCTCGCTGCTGCCCGACTCTCCCCTGCCTGCCTGCCCATGCCCAGACTCACTATTCCCTGCTTTACACCGACCTTCCCATTCCCGGTTCTGTTGCAGATCCCTCCCAGATCCCTTGTGGTCCAATGTGTGACGGGGGCTTGCAAAAAGCAATTGTACTTCTCCTATCGTTCTGCATTCCCGGGCCACGTTTCTCGGTCCCCCAATCCGCACGCGACCACTCAGCCGCCTGGGCGCCCGGTATTGGAATCTTGCCTGCTGACGCCCTGCCAATGTAGCTCATCAAGAAGCTTTCTGCGACACCCACGCTCTCCTCGCAGAATGACGCTCTCCGCTCGGCCACTCCTGTCGACTCCCAAGCCGCACTCCAAGCCAACAAGGCAACTTTTTTCTTCCAGTTGGTAAGACTTGTTTCTTTAATTTATCTTCACCATGAATATCCCCGCAGCATTGCTGACCGAGATTCAGGAGCGTGAACTAGACAAGGTCAATGCATTTTATTTGCAAAAGGAAGCCGAGGTTTGTAGACCCTGTCCAGCTGGCCACGTGCCCCTATGCCCAACTCATCACCTAACGTGACATAGCTCAAAATCCGTCTCAAGACCCTCCTAGATAAGAAAAAGGTTTTGCAGACTCGGCAAGGCATCTCCCGACGATCCGCAAAGTTCACAACCCTCGAGGAAGGCTTTCAACAGTTTGCTTCCGACCTCAACAAGCTTCAACAATTTGTTGAAATCAATGGTACTGCCTTCTCCAAGATCCTCAAGAAGTGGGACAAGACATCAAAATCAAAGACCAAGGAGCTATATCTCTCCAGAGCCGTCGAGGTCCAGCCATTTTTCAATGCCACCGTCATAAGCGAACTATCAGACCAGGCCACCACCAGCTTGCAGGAGCTGGGAGCCTGGTCTGATGGAATCCAGGTCAACTTCCAGTCCGGGCATGTGGTGACAACCCAGCACTTTGTTGGGACCGACGAGGGGGATGCGGACACACTATTGTTGGACACAGTGATTACCGGAAACCTCGAGTCCCTCCGAGATTTGCTCTCTAGGATGCAATCTGCCAACAAGACTGAGGGAGACAGCTCTTTGATGGAGCGGATAACACGGACTTTTTTGGCGGCTATTTCAGAAGCCCCACAGGAATCTCTTCAAGTCCTTCTCGAAACCGGCCTTGTCGATCTTCACTCTTACGACGACATCAACGAGAGGAATTGCCTGCACCAAGCTGCAATTTACGGCAAACATTATGTTTTGCAATGGGGACTCAACCCGGAGACCCGGGTGGCGGTGGATAGAACCGATGTTTACGGCCGCATGCCGCTTCACTATGCTAGTTTGCACGGAAGGATAAGTATGCTCCAGGTGTTGTTGGATGGTAAGTTGCCTTTGAGTGTTTCTGTTATGGACCGACGCCACTGACATCGCTTTTAGCCGACCCCAATACGATTGATGCAATCGATCATGACAACTTCTCCCCCTTGA
This sequence comes from Calonectria henricotiae, assembly GCA_020623695.1. Taxonomy (NCBI): domain Eukaryota; kingdom Fungi; phylum Ascomycota; class Sordariomycetes; order Hypocreales; family Nectriaceae; genus Calonectria; species Calonectria henricotiae. The sequence goes on from JAHVYB010000229.1 coordinate 56,076, forward strand.
TTCACTCCATCATCCACGGACGTCTTGACTGTATCCAAATCCTGCTCTCTCGGGGCGCACGAATCGACCCAGTCGCCGAAAAGGACCATGTACTCCATGTTCCTCTAAACCTTGCCTGCGAACACGGTTCTGTGGCTGTTGTTGAGATTTTGTTGAAGGCTGGCGCAAGGATTCTGCCAGATGCCGAGGGTCTGTATCCTCAACACCTAGTTGCGCGAGCGGGCCAGACATCTGAGCTTCTTCTATTATTGAGAAATTACGGCGCGGATTTGGACCAGATTGACAAGCTATACGGCTGGACACCACTGGTGCACGCAGCAAGCGAGGGCAACGTCGACTGTCTTCAAGCCTTGCTCAAGGTTGGCGCCGATGCAAATATTATGGACGAGAAGGATTTCCCTGCCATGTACTATGCTGCCTGGGAGGGTCATCTGGCGTGTATGAAGCTGTTGACACCATTCAACACGAGACCCCGGGCCAGCCCCTTTATGGTTCAACCCTCCCTCGGTCCCCTCGACAGCAGCTCCGCTCCTCTCCCAATGTCCCTCGACCCGGATGCGATCCCCGAACTTGAACTGCCGCCCCCCATCATCCCTCTTCGAAGATACGGCCACAACTTCCTTGACACCAAGACTGTTGTCCAGATCAACTTTGGCGAGTCGGAAGACCAACCCCTTGTTTTCTTTCAGGACGGCAAATACCCCGCCGCGCGGCTCACCATTTCTTCCAAGGTCTCTGATCTTATTCCCAAGAATATTATTCTGCCTTTCCAAGAAGATACCCGAATCGTTTCGTTCCAGGTGGACAGCCTGGAGAACTTTAGCCTTGACCTGGATGTTTTCCCCACTTATGGAGCCAAGGTGATTGCCAAGACTGTCATCCTTTCTAGCACGTTCAAGAGCCTCCAAGGCAACTTAACGTGCTGTCTGCCCCTGTTTGATCCTCGTCTCCGAGCCATCGGCCAGATCAGCTTCAAGGTCCAGGTCATCAAGCCGTTCAGGGGCAAACCGCTGGAGATTACCGACTTTGAGACGTACTGGAAGGCCACCAGCCAGTTCAACCAACCCACGAACGCTGTTGTTACCGGATCGAGCCTGTCCGGGGACTATGTCAGGTTGTTTGTGCAATACACCAGCGATGGAGTGCCGGTCCTCTGGCCCCGATGGACTGTTTCTGGCGGTGGGCTAGACATTCCTGTGTGCAGATTAACACTGGAGCAGTTTGGTGCCATGACAGCCCGAAGCAACAGCCGTGCTGACCTGGCTAATCTGAGGGATAAGACGGCGGAGAGCATGGCGGAGATTTATCACATCCTTGCTACGGCTGGCGTTACCCTTCAGGAGGCCCTCACACTTCTCAACCCTGGTATCCACATCAACCTCCAGATCCTGTTCCCCACGCCTGAAGATGAGAATGCCTTTTCTCTGGGTCCTGCACTCGATGTTAACGTATTTGTCGACTCAATCCTCAACATTGTCTTTGACCATGCCCGCGCCCAGCGTGCCCAGTCACCCGATGTTGTGAGATCCATCGTTTTCAGCAGCTACAATCCCCGGTTGTGCACAGCGCTCAACTGGAAGCAACCCAACTTCCCAGTGTTCCTGTGCAACGACCTTGGACGCGAGGAGACGACTGGCGTTACCAACGGAGCTCTGAGCAGTGGGCGACGCAGTGCTTCGATCAAGGAGGTGGTGAGGATTGCGCAGAGCAACAACTTTATGGGATTGATCTGCTACTCTCGGCTGTTGGTATGTTTTATGCTTGCTTATGCCATGACAGTAAAAAAACAAAACCAAAAAAAAAACAACTGCTAACATTTCTCGTAGGATATGGTACCAGCCCTTGTGGACGCTATCAAGTCGCACGGGTTGGCTCTGGTCATGGACAAATCGTCTGACTCACCCGACGCCAGCCCCATGACGGACCCCTTCCCCCGACCCCCCAAGGGTGTCGACGGTGTGTTGAAAAGCCATGGTATTTTGCGCTTCAATGATTCCATAGACATGTAGACGGGGATTTTAATGAGAGATGTGCCTGCCTGTGTCACGATTCGACGAGGACTGCCTTGGGTGAATAGAGGGTTGGTTGGTGTAGTGTGGTACGAAGAGTATAAGAGCATAAAAGTGGATTTTAGTCATGAACTGTATTGTTACATATGTAATGTGCTATTAAAGCCAAAAAAAAAGATTCCCATGACAATCTTGTACCATTCTCCGTGGTGGGTTATGCTTGTTGAGCTGGCCTTACTCAGGCACCCTTGTATTCGTACTTGAGGGCGGACAGTTCCTTTTCAGGGTCGACGCTGATCATGACTACCTTGGAGACTATGACGGCGGCGTAGACTATCAAAGGGAGGTATCCCATGCCTGCCCAGACGGCGCGGTTACCCGAGCGGCCAACGACCCAGGTCATCAGGATGAGCATGAGGCCCAGGCCCAGGTTCAGGTAGGGCAGGTATATCTCCAGGGGGGTCTTCCGCTCGACGAAGCTGAAGGAGGAGCGCCTCTCGCGGTGCTGCCTGGTGGTGGCGGTGGTGGTGGTGCGCGGGTCCGCGAAGTCGTCCTCGCTTCCGTCCTCGCTTCCGTCGGCGAAGACGGAGGGCGCGCGGGTGGGATGGGGCGTCCTTGGGCGGGCCCAGGCGTCGAGGAAGGCGATGCCCGAGACGGCGGGCGGCTGGTGGTGCAGCAGGTAGGCCGTGGACAGGAGCGACGTCAGGCTGAGGAGGGCGAGGAGCGTCGTGGACGGGCGGAAGAGCGAGGGGATGTAGGGGATGGTGGCGACGAGGGGCACGGCAAGCAGGAGGCGGCGGAACTGGGCGTCGCGGGCCGTGTTTTCGGCGGCGAGCTGTTCGATGAGGTCTTCTTGTTCTGTGAAATTTTTATTTTTGTTAGTTTTTATTTGTAAACCATTTCTTCATCTCTCTATCTCTCTCTATCTCTCTCTCTTCTTTTCCTCCTCCTTCTTCTTGTTGTTATTGCTTACCTTGCTCGTCCATTGCTTCAGGCTGCGAATCGGCAGCAGAGTCTTCATCAGTAGGATACTGAAACGTCCGCCTGAAGCGGGCCGTCGTCGTATTCTTAACGTTGCTCATGGCGGCAGCGGCGGCGGCGGAGGGCTGTTGTCATGTGAGGGGATGGGAAGAACAAAGTGGTAGATAGTGTGTGTGTGTGTGTATGTATGTACTTTCAAGTCGAAGTTATCATGGAACGGATGAATCAAAGATGCATGTTTCGTGTTAGTCTGTTAGAGAACCCACATACACTACACACACGCAACAGGCACACACGCACATCACATGGGAGAGGCGCTGGGTGCTGGCTTGCTGGCTTGCTTGCTTCTGGTGGCTCAGCCTTATGACGACAGCTGGCAGAGGCAACTAAGCAGCTAACAGCAGCCCGCACATGCAACCAACGGTCATGGGTACCTACAGCGTCCCCACAGCCAGAAGGTCACTCACTCACTCACAGGATTTTTTTTTTTTTTTTTTTTGCTTGAACCCCTCGGCGCCCGGTTGCAAAATTTCCCCGGCCACCGGGAGGGACCCTCCCCAAAAAAAGAATCCTGACCACTTTCGGGGTGCCCTCGCCTGATAATCCGACGACGACAACGATATCAACCAACACCACCCTTTTTTTTATTAATTTTATACCCTGCACAGAAGCAGCAGCCGTCATGATGCAGCAACAAGCCATGCTGCCCCGGCTCGTCCGCCGCAGGCTCGCCGCCGCCCTCAAGACCCGCACCGCCAGCTTCCGCCCCGTCCAGCGCCGATGGCTGACTCCCGCACCCAAGCGCGGCGATGGGCCCATGATGTCGAGGCGGGCCGATCGCGAGCTCCCAGGTACGTACGGACAACCCCTCCCGTCATGAATTGCTCAACCACCCACCACCAATTCCTACCCGTTGCCATTGGGCCAATTGGAAAATACACGCACACGTTAGAGCAGCAATTCATTATGTTTACAACAACCATGGGTTTCCCCCCCAAAAAAAATAACAACTAAAAAACTAAACCCTCCACCGCAGACATTAAAGAAGTCCGCTTCCAATGGAGGCGAACCCTCCCCGTCTTCCTCGTCATCGTCGCCACATGCTCCGTCGCCATCTTCAACTACCAAAAGATGTCGTCGCCCGTCGTCTCGTCGACCCTCTACGCCCTGCGCACCTCGCCCGAGGCCCGCGCCCTGCTCGGCGACGAGGTCTACTTCAAGCACCAGATCCCCTGGATCCACGGCGAGATGAACCAGCTCCACGGCCGCATCAACATCTGGTTCACCGTCCGCGGCACAAGGGCCACGGGCACCATGCGCTTCGCCAGCAACCGTCCCACCCCCAAGGGCTTCTTCGAGACCACCGAGTGGAGCCTCACCATGGACGACGGCACCCACCTCGACCTGCTGGACCTGGGCGACCCCTTCAAGGGCCTGCTGGGCGGTTCCGACGACGATGATGACCTGCCCGAGCTCGACGAAGATGCGCCCACTAGGGGCTTTAGGAAGCAGGTCGACTACAAATAAAAGCCCCCCCCCATCTGTCTCTGTAAACAAGGGTTAAAAAGAAAAGAAACAGAAGACAGAGTCGTCACCACCAAAAAGAAAGAAAAAAAGAAAGAAAAGAGAGACTCCCGTTGGGAATAAAACGTCCTGAACCCTGGGAACTCCGGTTTTCGTTGAACCTGTACAGTAGTAGTAGATGGTGTGTGTGTGTGTATAATACAAAGCCCGCTATGATCTTTTCTCCTCCTTGCCGTACAAAGTACAAAGTACCAAGCTCTTGGTCTCGTTTCTTTTTCTTCTTCTTCTTGGCCGTTTCGATTCTAACCCCATCCTCTCTCCTCCCTCCTCCCCCGCATCCATCCAATCCATCCATCACATCATCTTACACATTCATTTGCCTCGTTTATTGGGACAGAGGTGCGGATTGTCTCTGCTCCTTCATTTCCAGATGCCTCTCTCGCGCGGCCTGCAGCTTCTCGGCGGCGTCGGGGTGTCGCTCGTGTACCCGCTTGAGGGCCTTTTCTTGGTGCGGCTGGGCGGGGGCCTTGCGCTTCTTTGCGTCCTGGAGCCGGACCACGCGGCCCTTGGGGCCGGCAACGGGGCCGCTGACCAGCACGGTGCCCAGCTCGTTGTCCACCATCATGACCTTGAGGTTCTGCACCGTCACGTACTCGTTGCCCATGCGGCCGGGCATCTTCTTGCCGGGGAGCACACGGCTACCGCTGCCCTGTGAGGGACCGGTCGTACCAATGGTTCGGTGGTTCTTGGAGTTACCGTGGGAGGCTTCCTGACCGGAGAAGCCGTGGCGCTTCATACCACCGGCGAAGCCCATGCCGCGGGACTTGGACTTGATGTCGACGTACTGGCCCTTCTGGAACCAGTCGGGGAGGAGCTGGACGCCCACGGGCAGGAGGCCCTTCTCATTGAGGACCTTGAACTCGGCGAGGTCGGCCTTGGGGGCGATGCCCTTGGCCTCGTAGTAGCCCAGCAGAGGGCTGGTGACGTTGCGGCCCTGGCGAGACCCGGCGCCGACCTGGACGGCCCAGTAGCCGTGCTGGTCGCGGGTCTTGTTGGCGACGACCTGGACCTGGTCGAGCTGGAGGACGGTGCAGGGGACGCGGATCTTGCCGACAAAGATGCTCGTCATGCCCTTCTTGACGGCCAGGACGCCGGAGCGGAGGGGCGTCGTGTTCTCGCGGCGCTTGAGGGCGGCGGCGGGGCCGGTGGCGAGGACGGGCAGGCCCGCCGAGGGCTGGTTGAAGCGGCCGTGCTTGGATCGGGGGGGAGCCGTCGACCAGCCGTACTTGACGCCGCGGCTGGCGACGAGCGGGAGCAGCATCGGGCGGGCGAGCTCCGGGCGGGCGCAGGGCCGGGGCAGGGCCAGCCGGATGGGGAGACGGGTCGGCATGGCGAAAGACGGGCGGGAGTTTGCGGCGCGGCAGACGGGGTCAATTGGGTGGGCTGCGTGGCCGCGCGTGTTCGAGGGTGAGGGCCCGGGGGGTGGGTTTTTTTTTTTCTTCTTTTCGGGGTGGTGATGGGATATTGTGGTGTATTGAGTGATACGACTGTCGTTGAATTGAAATTCGTGCAGGGCCCCCACATGCGCTTCCCAGCGGGCCAATCATGGCGACGATTGCTCGGCCACCAGTTGTTCCTTGAGCGACGACATGCCATTTAGTTACAAGGTACCAAGGAAACGCAGCTTGATTGGGGTACTGGACACGACAATTCAACCTTTTTTTTCTTCTTCAAGTCGTGACTTGATCAATTGCCTCTATATATGTGAAATACCATTTGCATATGTTTATATACCCAACCCAAAAAAAAAGTTGTTCATCTATCGGTGTGCATGACACATGCGGCTGAACTTGGAGGCTCTGGTAATAAGACGGCATTAACCTCAACCATACCCCATCTTTATATGACAGCCATGAATGATGAGCTTGTCATGGTGGTTTTCTGTATTAACTGCAATTCCCATATTATTACTGTAGTACTTCAAGTACATCATTTATTTCCGTCTACGACGATGCCAATGGCCTTGGTTTCGATCATTCGTTAAACATTGATCATGTCACAACCCTACTCTCACTTAGAGTGAGGACTAGCATGCACTCGCACAGGTCTCATGCCAAGGGTGCAACATATGGGCAATAGATTACGTCTGACTCTTTTACTGGGCCATCAAGATTATAGTCTGTACTAAATTCCGAGCTCACTTTTCCCATCAAAATTCAGTACGTCTCCTGAGCTAAATGACTTCTGACCTTATAAGCTCTAGTTCGACCAACTGTATTTATGGAACATCTTTTATTGGTTCAAAGGTATTAATAACCTTAGCTGAAGCCAGGGTAGAGTTGGAACAATACGTGACTAAGAGCTTAAACAGAAAAGAAAGGAGAAGAAATCCGTCTAGACATAAGGAACATGGGCCCCTTTCGTAGGGATGTAGCAGTGCATTGGGCCGAATGTGAGAGTCAAGAAACGTATTCGTTTCATCATTTTAATTACGATAATTCCATGGTAAGGAGAAATAGGTTGGATTCGGACCGCCAGAGAATCCATCATCCAAGGCCGGCTTAGATTCCTGGACCACGCCCTCCAATCCCACTACCCATCTGGTTGGCATTTGTACCCTTAATCTTGTGATCGCCGGGCTGAGCTGCCGACTCATACGTAATGTTTGCGGGAGCGCGACCCAGCTGTGTCCACTCGCCCTTGAAGCCCAGGTACGAGATGCGCGTGACCTCCTCCTCGCCGTCGCTAAAGTTGTCTGGGAAGAAGAGCACCAGCTGTTGCACCTTGCCAAATAGAGCGCGCCGCACGGGAATCTCCTGGAGGTCGCTCGTCTGCGAAAGCTCCAGGGTCTGTACGGGATCTAGCTCTTCGGCGGCCCCAAAGTCGAGGTTGTCGCGGTTGATGAAAAGGTGCAGAGTCTTGGGGGCACTGGGCGAGGGAGATGTGCGGATGAGGATGGAGTGGAGCTTGATTTGCGCCGTGAACCTGCGTGCATAAAAAAACAAGGTCAGTGTTTTCCTGGCACATCAACTGGGACCATCTATCTGGAATTTCATGGAAGACTTTTTTTTATTAAAAAAACAAAGACAAAGAAAAATCATCCATGTAGAGGTACTCGGGGAAAAACCTACGGTACTGTCATGAGAAGCTGCTCGTCGACATCGCTGGCCAACTCTGGCTCGACATCGAGCCTCTCTTGCCAAGTCTTCTTGACCACGGCCTTGCCCAAGTCTCGCACTGCCTCATTCAATGTGACGAGGTGATCAAAGTTGACCTGGCTGTAGAGGGAATACTGGACCGCGGGCGTAATGTCGTCTGAGTGGTCGTGCTCATGGTGGTCATGGCCATGGCCGCCGTGGCTGGCATGCTCGTCGTGGCAGTGGGACATGATGTTTTGTTAGGCGTTGTAGGTCTCTGAAAAGTGAAGCTGCTTGTGAAATATGCCCCTTAAAGAATGGAAAATGAGAGAAGCAGGAAGAAGAGATGGAATGAGATGTTGGCTTGACGAAGATGTGAGTGAGAGGCAACATTTGTGAGCAGTGACGTTGGCGGGGATGACCCCACCATGCACTACCAGCCGGACCTGCACGCAATGCCTCAGCAAATCGCGGGCGGGCGCAACTTGGGCAAGGGCGACTCCAATAAGGAGGGAAAAAAAAAAGAAAAGGAAGAAAATAGTAATAATAATAAAATAAACAACAAATGTCCCAAGAGTTATGCAGGCAAATCAAATTAAGTAATATTATAAAGGGGTATCCTACATTAAAATTAAACGGGTATTGCATCCAGCTGGCTCCCAACCCAACGCCACTCTCCGTGCTCCATCTTGGTCTATGAACCCGAAATATGCTCCCTTTTGTATCCAACCCATCTATCTGAATCCGCTCTTCCTCTTCGGCTTCTTGGCCTTCTTTCGATCCCCAAACATGCCAGAGACTGGCTGGCTCATCGTCGTCGGGAGTCCCGACAGGCCTTGGCTCTGTGATGATGCAGGAACCCGCTGCTGGCTCGACAACATCTGCATCGGGGGTGCGGGCGCGGGCGCGGGCGCGGGCGTGGGTGTTGGGGTTGGGTGTGGCGGTAGTTCCGCAGCCTCAGTCCTCCGTCGCTCGCTCTGTGATGTGTTCTGCCTCATGGACGATGGAATCTTGTACTTTTCGGCATGAGATTTGCGCCTGCTTTCCATTCTTCGAAGCCTCTGTCTCGCCTCGTCAAATTGCCTGTCGCTTGCCACAGCAACACTGGATATGTAATTTTCAGTCCTGACACCGCGTTCTTTGGGCCAATAAGCAAGAACGCTCGACTGTATTGCGGAGGCCATCTTTTCAGACTGCAGCGTAGGTGCCAAGAGCTGAAGACGCCGCATTGCTGGATCCGAAGCGCCCACCAACGTGGTGCTGCTAATGGGCGACGATGGAATGCCACCATCAGATGACTGAGATGATTTGATCGGAATTGAGCTTGAAAGAATAGGCTGACTTGCTGAAGCACCCTCTTGATCGCCAGCTCCCAACAGCTTGATATCTTGAACCATGACTGCAGATGTAGTCATCAAGACATCTCTCGCTATCTCCTCTATCCAGCCCCGTCGAACTGCTTCTTCTTGCTCTGACAATTTTCCTTCCAGTGGATCCAACCACAGACTGGAAAAGGAACGGTAAAGCTGTGAGAGATGCAGAACTGAGCCAAGAGCTGGGTTTGTAGGGTATCTTCCCAAATATGTCACTACCGTATTTCCGTCATTTTGAAGAAAAAGATCCAATATGTCATGCTGTGCGCCATCCTCATCTACTTTGGGCTCTTGGTGGTCGAATTCTTCGATTTCTTTCCTAGGGTATCGTGAGCAGGGGTGATTTTTTTTCTCGCTCCGAAGCATATAGACTTACCATGTTGTAAGTGGCAGTTTCCCCTCCACAATACCATCTTGAATGCTTTCCCGGATAGTAGAAATCAATGCTGGCGAGACGTCGCGCCGAGAGTTAGTTGACGAAGCGACGAGGGCTTTGTAAATCGCACGGGCTATGATGTTGAATCTCAGTTGCATCGGACGTTCGGCCAGGAAAGTGCCTGGATTTCCAAGCGCTTTTATATGGCGGTCAAGTTGCACAGGACTGTTTGCACTGAGTTCCTCAGTTCCATCAGGAAAAACAAAAGCCTCTGCAATATGGCGTTCGAAGTGCCTTCGTCTCCTTTTCCAACGGCGAGATTGGTCTGAACTTGATTTGTATCGGTCCAGTAGAGTCGTAGGAAGAATGATGTCCATATTTCTGTCCAGAGCCGAAGCGCAGATGCAATACCGTACACTTAGATCTTTCCTCAGGATACTGCCCTGATAGAATTGAACACCTTGTTGACGGTACCTATCGCCAGGTCCCTTGGTCCCAACTTTTGTCGAAATGAGGTCAATCGGATGAATATCGAGACACTGAATTTCGGCCAATGAGCTTGTGGCATCTTTGCCAAATGGTAGTGTGAGTATTTGGTGATGCCATTGGGGTATGCGATTTAGGGAATACCCGAACCAATGGGTATGTAGCCGTTTCGCCTTTGGAGAGTACGTAAAGACCATAGCAAGACCCTGTTCTGTTTTCCTCGAAGCTCTGCATGTTGACATTTTCAAATCTTCCCCATCTATCAGGTGGGGACAAGCCATCAAAACCACGGCCCTTGGCAATGTTTTTTCTTCTTCTTCTTCTTCTTCTTCACCTTCTTCAACACTCGATGGAAAAAGGTCAATCCAGTAGATGTGCCTTAATGTCAGAATGAAGACGTGGTTCTGATTAGTAGGACTGACTTGGACGTCAATGATCCGATCTGGCCTCCCTTTCGTAGTTTTTAAAATTGGCAACCGAGGGAGTGCTATTTTTGATGCCAAGTTCACAACCTCGAATTTTTCGCGATTCCAAAGCAGAATATTTTCTGAACGACTGGCGAAACCTAGAGGTTCTTTGGACTCCTGGGTGTCCCAAAATTCGTCCACCTTGACAGCCCCTACAAACTTTGCGCCATGCATCCCGGCAGGATATGCTGGGATAGAAGGGATTTCGGATAAGAATCCTTCAAGGACATGGCCGCATTTGCATATGGAGAGCCGCATGGTGTTTTTGCTAGAAGTACTGGCTCCTACAACGTTCCATACACTCCAGTATCCGCATTCATCCATGACGGCCAGCTGGGGTGGCTGGGCATTGATACCCGGATTGAAAGCAACGTCGATATGCGCATTGCCGCCTGTTTCTTTGTGAGATAGTGTCACAATTGGGTGAGGGTCAATTCGCGACAAGCCTTGCCGAATGTCTATGTCGGCCGGGACCGTTTGGGCCACGGGTAGTTTATGATACACCGGTTGAAGAATTGTGGTCGAGGTCTGTTTCTGGACCACAAGCCAGCGAACGGGATCATATCTTGTGAGGCTGGTCGCAAATTTGATCTGTGAGATTGGAAGACCATCACTAGCCCAAATCGCCTCCTCTTCTGGATCTTCGGGGTCAATGACAGAAAGGTTCAAGGTCACACCTTCATTATCTCCCCATTGCCATTTTGTTTCGTCGATTCGGGTTAGCCGCAAAAGCTCTCCAGACTCACCGGTCGCTGCCGCCAGCAACGGAGCGCCTGAAATTCGACTGGAGTTAGACGCGTCGGTGATTTGACCAATTGCGAGCAACGGGCTGCCGCTAACCTCGCCTTCAAACTTATGAAAGCGCCCCATGTTCTCTTCCAGGCATTCCTCCAGCGCTGAGTTGCCCATGAAAGCCTCTGGGTGGGCTTGGAGTAGCCATCGTCTCTGCTTCCGGCGCTCTTGCCATAAATTTGAAGGGCCCTCAGGCAAAGGAGTTCTTGATGGAGGATATAGCTCGGCCAAGGTGCCTGCCACCTTAATGTGTGGTGCTGGGACCGATTAATGACTGCGGACTTGACGGCATGCTGTGGACACTTACCATTGGATGTGATGCGATTCGTGTGAAGCGCTCCTGGTTGCGATGCTATATCCGCACTCGGAACATATGTTACTCGTCCTACGTGACCGTAGAGGAGGTCCGTAAGACCCCACGACTCAGCCATTTGGACCAAGCGATGATCTCCAATGTGAAAAGAGTTTGAATGTGATTCTTTTCTTCATCGCGAGGTGACCTGGGGAGAGTGCAGGATGTCTCAGAGCGAAGAAAGAGTGCAAACCTGCCTCTAGACTGACATTATAACATTCCGAGGGAGGGGTGAATATGCTAATTTAGAAAAAGAGCCGCCACATCAAGCATAGTAGATTCCTTTCTGGGTGAAAGGAGTCGAAATCAACTGGCTACAGGCGATTGTGAAGCTCTTTCAGGACGCCCCACGTGGCGGTGCAAATATCAACCTTTGCGCCACAATATGCGCCACCAAGTAGCCTTACTAGTCGGCCAAGCAACGGGATTTCACATGTGTAAACACTGTACATGGACAATGGCGCTGCAGGGTTGCATCCCACCAACGTCGCGCAAAACATTCCCAACACAACCCGATCGCATATACCAAACTATAGACCAGACGGCCGCCGGCAAAATGGCCACCTCTTTCGAGCCCTCGCTTTCCTCGAGTATCAGCCGCCAAACCATGGCTCCCGTCGGCCCTTCTGCGGCCGACACTCTGCCCAACATTAATTTTGGTTTCGACGACTTGCGCGACCGGATGGCCAAATTTACCGCCAAGTTCGATGCATTCATTGAACAGGGCCGCAAGCGTGTTCTGGACGAGCGCAACCAGTTCCGCATGAACGTCGCAGAGCTCCAAGGTATGATGATGCGCCTGCGTTGCGTTACTTGACCAATCGGCTAATAAACATGTTCCAGAGGATCAACGCATGAAGAAGAGAGACATCGAGATTGTCCAGGTCAAGACCTCTACACACCAGCAGTCGATGCAAAAGGAAGATGCAGAGACGCGAGAGATGCAGGCGGCCATTAAGAGTTTCGAGGCTGAACGCGATCAGCATATCGCGACCCGCGACAACATCAAGGAGCAGATTGCCCAGACACAGGCCGAGATTGACGCACGACTCGCAGCACAACGACAACACGCGCAACAGCAGGAGGCGCAGGCGCGGTTTAACGTACCCGAGCTAGACTTTTGGATTACGAATCTTTGTCTTAAGATTGAGGGTGCTGGCCATGACGACCGGCTCAAGTTTGTTTACAGCCATGTTGACGAAAAAGATTGGGAGCGGGAGGCGTGGTTTGAGCTGGTTACCAGTTCCCGTGACTACGACGTCAAGCACTGCCGACCAAAGTTGGAGAGGGAGAAGGTGGAGCGGGTCTTGGACCGCGTGAACGAGACGAGAGAGTTGGTGGTGCTGCTCAAGGGGATGCGGGAGCTGTTTGTGGAGGCAATGAAGTCTTGAGGACGATGATCTACGATGTGTAATGAACTTTGATGCCACGTTTATAGGATCAACCTATTGAATAATACGTTCTACAATATTTTTTACACATCGATTCATGTTTTTTGACCAACTTTCCGAGGTTGGCTTCTGGGTAAACCCTTCTTTCGACACCCAGGGGTTTCCTAGTGGCTCGCCCAGACAACACAAACTTGCGTCTATGGGTTCATGTGGCAGACACCATGCTACCACCTCCAGCGATTTACATGCAGCGAAGCGAAGTTGCAGTGCTTGGTCACATTGACCTTCCCAATACAACACGGCTGGTGAACACCACTTATGATTTTATAAATCCACGTCAGTTTGCATATTGCCTCGTGATAGAATAGTCTCCCCTGATTTGCTACCATAAGAATGCCATTTTGGTTCCGAGTATGCACCCCGCCCTGCAGTTCGAGTCTTGGTATTGCTTATGGGGGTTTGTTCAATATTGGCCATGGCTGACCGCAGTCTGGTGGGAATATGCACACCCCCAAAAAATCAATTGAGTAAATTATCCGGGATTGGATCCCTTCTAGGAAATATTGAGCCATCAATCGAACCATTGGGCATCAATTGAACGGTTGGGCATCAATTGAGATGCAGGTGATGCATTCATGTTGTCTGCATTCCTATGATTAGGCTTCACATCTACTGATACAGCCGCTTCACCTTAGATTATCATCAAATATTGACGGGAAAAATTGGCAAAGTGCTGCCTCGAGTTTTCAAGATGGGAAATATTATATATTGTGCTGTGCAATGATTGTGGAGTTGGTTTTGATAGAGCAGTGTACTATACATCTTGCTTGGTATTCCAGCATCATGATCCTCCCAACCATACAGGAGCATAAAACCGGGTTTGCAACCCATTACATTGCACCAAAGCACACAATACCTCCACGCGGACACTATGTCACCCTCACTATTGATAGAATTTCTTGCACGACGATAACCGTGGTTTCGTTAGGAAATCGCTATCCGAGTGCCACCGAGGAAGCAGCAGCCCCTTCTGGCCCTGACTCCCCACATGATAATCAAGGGCAGACTACTTCGGAAACAGTTGTGAATAACAATAACAAAACTACCACCCTCTTGGGCGTGTTCATTACCATAGCCGTTATATCCCTGATTATCATTATTGTAGTTTTGTTGCGCAAGTCCAGGCGAGGGCCGCGTGGTCCCAAAGGGACAGATGGACGAGATGGACGAGATGGACGAGATGGACGAGAAGGAAGAGATGGCAGAGATGGTAGGCGTGGAAATCGCGGAGTTCGTGGCAAGTCTGGAAGGGACGGGCAACATGGGCAACATGGGCAACATGGGCAACATGGTCGAGATGGACCACCCGGACCGCCTGGACCACATGGGCAATATGGGCAACATGGGCAACATGGGAAAGATGGGCATGATGGACCACCCGGACCGCCTGGACCACATGGGAAACATGGGCATCATGGGCAACATGGGCCGCATGGGCATGATGGACCACCCGGACCGCCTGGACAACATGGGAAAGATGGGCATGATGGACCACCCGGACAGCCTGGACCACATGGGCCACATGGCCAACCTGGACATGATGGTCCAGCTGGACCACCAGTACCACCTGGACCACCAGGAAAGAAAGGGCCACATGAGCCACATGGAC
>JAHVYB010000230.1:8747-38445 GCA_020623695.1 Calonectria henricotiae
CCCCACGAGGCAGTGGCGTATAACGGCGCGGCGAAGGGGTAACTCTCGTCTTGGGCACGGCACGAGGTTTGCGGGGAAAGCAGGACGTGTGTTTGGGTGGGGGTCCGGCCCGTGTGGCCCCGGGTGGGGGGTCCCCCCTGGAGGGGGCGCCCGCGCCCCCGGGCGTGGGGGGGGTGGCGAGCCCCCCCCACCCCTCCCCCCCCCCCCCCCTCCCTCCCCCCCCTCCCCCCCGCCCCCCCCCCCCCCCCCCCCCGATTATAGTGCTACCGCCTCTGGTCCGTACAGCGTCGTATCTTGGCCGTGCTCCATTACTGGCCCCAGCGTGCCGGGTCAGGGCCAATGGCCGTGTAGGACAACGGCATGTCATGGATGCTATCCATTATGTTACTCTACAGCAACCATGCCCATGGTTCTCCCTCTTATCTCTCGAACTTGGTCCAGCTCAGCGGGGATCCAACAAGGAGCGTTTTTCTTGAATCACTTCGTTTCGAGCGGTCCCCCTCATCTTGTCTCATTGCGGGTTTGCTTTGGGCCCATCCAGGGTCGTGTTACAGCAGTCGCCACGTCCGATCCCCTTGATCCTAGAACAAAGCCTGGACCTAGACCTTGCTCCCGCACCCTCATTGCTTGCATCTCTACATACAATGGGGTGTCCTCTCTCGCGTTACGAGAATGCTGGACATGTCTCTCCATTCTCATCTCATTTTCACCTTCATCCTCATCCTCCCATCTTGTCCCACCCGCTCGGCTGGACCCTCCCACCTCCAAAAAAAAAAAAAAAAAAGTCTCCGGTCCCAGCATCCTGGTTCCTCTTCCAAATAGTCGAATACCTAAACATACACACCCCGGCCCCGGATATATACACCTGCTAAACGGAATAAGGGATAGAATAGTCTCCCCTATTTTATATATATACTACCCTTTCTTTATTATTTTTCAATAGTAGGTATATCCCTTAGGTTATTATAAATAAAGGGCCTTAAAAGTAAATAACCCGCTATATATCCAGCCTGCCTTTTTACTGTAGTTAATATACACAGCTATATAAGGCACCCCCAATAGAGCATCAATATACCTATTTTTATCTCATCGTATTTTTGTTGTATTGTGATCCCATAGTAATTTGTGGATTCTAGTAGGACCTCCCTTCCTTCATCGGTTCCTTTTTTTTGTATTTATTTCATTCCAAATTCAATTATCCGTATCAAATTATCAAGCCACTTATTATTACTATTTATATTCTCTATAAATCTCTTTTGAGAGTTATTTAGGCTAAGTCTTTTTTTCATAAATGACCAATAGTTTAGCATTAGCTTTAGTATATCTTATTGTTAAGTAATAAATTTAATATTATTACTATTAAGGCCTTTTCTCTTAAGTAGCTTACACTCCTAAAGGATGAGCTTGATCTTGTCCTTGGGATGTATAATGCTTTGATATTGTAAATGGCAGATTTCCTTGTTGAGGTAGTGTTTATTTGCTGTGGTAAATTGGATACCAGTGGCCTGGATCTCTCGATGCATATATCTATGTGCAGAGTCGGATTTAGGAGGGGTGTTGCCTTTATAGATGAGGTAGCGTTGGAATGATATTTTGACTAATGTTGTTTGTGGGTGTATTTGTGGGTGTGTTTATGGGTATGTTTATAGGTACGTTGAAATGTACTAATTCTGGCTATTGGCTATCTTTTTATTATGTTTTATTTTTATTAGAGAAAGCTTTATAGTTTTTATTTTATATTGCCTTTAGGCTTCTAAGGTGATTGTGGGTATAAGGGCAATTGTACTATAGGATTTGAAAGTCTAAAGGTTTAATGTGCTCCTTGGTGTTGCTACCTTATTGAGCTGTCCCTCTTCTTAGGGGGACACAAATTACTTTTATACCTTGATACCTATTTTTATACTAAATTTAATAGGTTTTTTGCCTCTAAATATAATAAAGGCACTCTATAATATTATAGAATATATTTTTAATAATACTAATGATATATATAAAGCCCTATGGGCTATAGTTAAAGATATAGGCTATATAGTCTTAAAAATGTAAAGTAAAAAATTAGTGCCTTTTAATAGTAATAGAATCCTTTGTATTTATATAGGATGCTCTTAAGAAGGCCTAAAATATATATAGGCTTATAAAGCTAATAAAAATAATACTTTCTCGAAGAAAATTAATTGCCCTTTCTCTATTAGAATTATCTAGGACCTAGAATTATTTTCTTATATTTTTCGGGCTACTAATCTAATATATATATATAAGCCTTTTAAGGAGGCTTTAGGGGTTTTTTAAGTTTATTAGGAAAGTTAATATAAATTTAGGTATAAGAGGCTTAAAATCCTTATTAAATATACCTTCTGCTCTAGGTTAAATATAATATAAGAAATTACTAGCTAAATTATTAGGTAATATCCTAAGATTAAGATCCTTAAGTAGAATATTTAGTATATCTAAAGAAAGCTTTGCTATAAAAGGTATAGTCTCTTTATTTTTATATAAGTATTTATTAATATTTTTAAGAGGGATAAGAGGATTTTTTACTAGGCACTTAATAAGAGGCTAGATAAAAAGTTATATTAATTTTTCTAGGTATATAAGGATTTAGTATAAAGGTAAAAGAATAATCTAGAATTTCTCTTAATAAATAATACCTATAAAGTTAACTATTTTAATATATCTTTATTATAGATTATAGGTATAATAAGCCTCCATATAAACTTTAATATTACTTATAGCCTTGCCTCCTATAAGGATATAGACTCCTTTACCTAATTATTTATAGAGCTCTAAAATACTATATTAAAGGCTTATATTTTACCTCTAGTAATTATTATTAATAACTTTAATACTACCTTTAAATAAGCAACTAAAGATATCTTTCTATTTACCTAATAATAGCTTTACCTTTAGTATATTATAAAAAATATTATACTTTAGGTAAAGTAAAAATAAAATAAAAGCCTTAATAGGTATAAAATTATAGGCAAGGCAAAAGAAGATATTGCCTAGGCTACTATAAATAAAGCTCTTTAGCTAAGCACACCTAACCTTAATACCCTTTATAATATATCTCTTTAAATAGCTACTACTAATATAACTAAGAATATATTTTAGTTTATATAGTAGTACCTTAAGCCCTAAAATATATATATAAATACTTAGGTTTTATCTTAGAATTATAAAAATAATATTAACGGAATTATTACTACCTAGGGCACTATTATTTATACTAAGTTAAAGGAGCTTTTTAATAAAAAATAGAATTTACTTTAATTAGAATTCCCTAACTAAGTAGATATAATAATATTTAATATATTTTGCCTACTTTTTTGTGTATTTTACTAATAAATTAGTATATAAAAATTACTGCCTATCTCTATATAATATACCTCCCTAAGTAATATTAATTTACTCTCTTTAAAATCTAGAAATTATATAATTATAGTATTTATACCTCCTTATATACTAAGAGCTTATATTACTAACTTAAGTTATTTCTAAAGAATTAATTCTATAATTTATATAAGCTTTATATAGCAATTTAGGAGTATATATTATATTAGGCCTAATAATTCCATATTTAACTTAAAAAGGAGCTTATAGTATACTACCTATAGCTTAATAAATATCCTATTCTTATAAAGCTTACCTATAAAGTAAGCTAGTATACCTTAAAGCTATTCTAAGTATAGCTTAAACTTATAGAAATAATAGAAAAGAAAGATAAGCTATTAAATAGCTATATTAAGTTATTTATAATATAATATAAATTACTATATAATTATAATCTATAGCTATTAGTACTAAATAATAAGAAATTAATATTAAATCACCTTTATTATTACTAATAACTAAAGCCTAGCTTAGTAAGTTTATTTATATTTTTCTCTCTTTTATTTTAAATTTACTTACTAATCTCCTTCTTTTAGGCATACTACCAAGCCCTTATTGCTAATTAATAAATACCTAATCCTTAAGTTATTCTAATAAACTATAAAACCTATAATAATCTAATCCCTATATTACCCCTTAAAGCCCTAATAAGTAAAATCCTTAGTACATAGAAGGCTACTAAAGTAAGTTAATAGCCATAAGGAAAGGGCAAGAAATAGGCTAGCAATAAGTAATTAAAATTAAGCAAAAAAGGCTAAAAGTAAGCTTAAAAGGATAAGTAGTTTAATAACCTAGCCACTAAATTTAAGGAGCTTAAAGAGGTAATATTAGGTGGCTTGATTCTAATATGGCTAGCATTAACTATGCCTTTATAATACCCTTTTTTTTAGTTTATAGCTATACTGCCCTTAGCATAATAGCTAGAAAGCTAGTAGGCAAATCTAGCTCCTTAGTAATATTTAATAGGATTATAAAGTATTAATATATTTAATTTAACTAGGGAAGCTCCCTATAGTACTCTAATAAGCTTAAACCCATCCTTTATATTTAATTTTAGCAGTATACTACCATATAATTAGTATTAAATTTATAGTAATTAAAAAATATAATTTCCGCCCTTTTCAGTGATTATATTCAACTTTAAAAGAGCTTAGCAGACTTAGCTTTCCCTCTTAGTTAGTTCTTTATTGTGTAATAACAATAAAGAGGGTGTGAGCATAGAAAATAGGGGAGACTGTTCTATCCCTTATTCTGTTTAGCGGGTGTGTATGTCCGGGGCCGGGGTGTGTATGTTTGGGTATTTTAAATAGTTACCCACGCTATAGGCTCGGTCTCTGTGCTGCAACCCCCTTCCCCTCTGTGCGCCCTTATGCCATACGTCTCCATCCATATGTATATACTGTCTGAACCAACGTTGTAAACCCCGAGCAGCGCCAATCACGACAAATGCCTATGACTAGGCAGCCACTGCAGCTTTCAGTGTAACCCTCCTCGTCTAAGCACCGTCCGTCCACCTTCCCCTTGCCTCCACCTCCACCTCCACTTCCACTCACCTGCAGCAAAGGCGAGCGTTTTCCGAGTTCCGTGAGGGGCAAAGGGAGAGGAAACAACACAGGCAGATGGGCATGAGGTGGTTAAAAACGCCATACAAGGACCCTTGCCTCATTGCTCTCCCCGCACCCGGGCCGCACCAAGCCAGCAAATGCTCCCCATGTCTGCAACCTCAACGCCATGCTCCTCCCTTTCCAGTCCTGGCCTCTCCAGTTAAATCGGCCGTGGCACACGACTTGCCCACTCGCCTTGGAGACGACAGACCACTTAGTTAACTCAATATACATCCTAGACCAGTCTCTGTCTTTCCGTAGCCCCCTCTGGGACTCCTCTTCGGGTCGGATCTAAAGCGTCGTATCGCCGTCTGCGGCCTTTTAGCGGCCATCTTGTTGTCTCTTGCATTGCATCCCGGCTCATTGGCACTCAATGCTGCTTTTCGCCCGCAGTTTTGTCGCAAGACGCGTGTGTTGTGTGGCCCGACCATGGTCGTCTCTCATCACCTCGTCGTTCTCTGGGAGGGGCTCCCGGGAATACATCTACTCTAATTTGCCTTCGTTGCCCCCTCCTCTCCGCCTCTCCATCCATCCCCTTGTTTTTTTTTTGTTTTTTTTTTCTTCGGTTTCCCTCGGAAAACTATTGGCAGGACTAGCAGATTTGGTGCAGTCCTCCGCGGAGTTGACCACTTCCTCTCTAAGGCATCCCGTCCCAAACGGCCGGACGATTGGCGGCGCGCGTTGGGGGAATGCAATGTCCAGAGACAATGCGTGACAGGTTGTCAAGTCATGGTTGGGTCGCCCTCTCGCCATGCTCCGTTAAACCCATAGTAAGAAAAGCCACCCTACCCACGCTGAGTCGTTGGAAAAAACAAAACCGGAAACAACACTATCACAGCGCCATCACCCCCGCCCAGCGAATCGAATTCCTCCCAACTGACGTAACCTCTACGTCGTGCCATGTATGTTTCCAGTCCGTCGCCTCGTTCGGTCTCTTTATTCTGCACTGCCATGGAAAATTCCCCGCAATCTCTTCGACCGGCCGGCTGCCGTGGCCCTGTTTCTCCATGTGGCTGCATCACTGGGATTCCTCGGCGACATGCATGTTTCACCGAGTTGAGAAAGATCAGGAAGCAGCCACTGTCAATGCCCGTCAAGCTTTCACGAGCTAACCTTGGCATATATTGATGCCACACGGCACTAGAGCTCCCCCGGTTCTCGGCACTGCTCGAAACAACATGGCCCATGTAGTCCTGTACACCATGTCTATGTTTCCCAACCCCCATCACATCTCACTTTATCAGCCCAGACCCTGTCTCCGGGACTGTGGTCCAGCTCGTGAAGCATGACATGTGTTGTTCAAAGTTGTAGCAGTAGTAATATTGGTCCACATTAAAGTTCTATCCAAATTTCGATTCCAAGTTCGGGCTATCCCCAACCTGGGGGCCCGCGCCCTCGACGGTACCTCGAATTCCGAGTCTACCTATATCCAGCTTATCGTGCTTTGAACAATACTCCTACATCGTTGGTGTATCCCTCCTCATTCTTCGGGGGTATAATTCATCTCATCTAATTCACCGCCAAACGTGACAAAAAAAAAAGGTATATGCCGGACTGAGAGAACGTTTCAAGTCATAACCCCATTCATGCATGCCCACTATCTGAATCAATTCCCTGGGTATGGACTGGCCACTCCGCTACCGGGAACGCTGTCGTTGCTTGACATGAAAGTTTGGTCGATTCGGAAAATCCAGTCCATCTTGTCTCGCTCGCTGCGTGCCGCAAAGAGCCACGTGTTGTCCGTCCCATAAATGGCAAACACAGCTGACTGCATTCGCTCGCTCAAACGCTGTAGTCCAGGGCCCCCAGACGAGCCTCCTCCACCAGTACCCGTCCAGATAGTAGATATAACTCGTCCAGATCCCGTGCGTCGATGACCCGGGGTGAAATCAGGACCCCCGTTTGAGTCCTGAGGTGCATCATAGTCATCTGGGCCATGCAGCAGACCCAGTACACCGGGTTGGCTGTCTACTCGAGAGTTTCGCAAGCTCACTAGAGCAATCTCGTCGCCGTCTGATGCTGAATGGATGTGTAGATAAGGTCTCCTCAATTCCACAAATCGTTTGACCCACCGTGTCGAGTCGCTGTTCGGTACCAACAAGTATCCTCCCTTCAACACCTTGGGATTCTTTGGAACCCTGATGATGGTCGTGATGAGAGTGGGTGCCTGAGGAGGGTCTTCTGCGACACCGTTGGTCGGCGGTGCCGTATTTGTTGGGCTCAGAATGCTGGCCAGAGGATCAGGGTACTTTTTCCAAAGGTTGAGGCATCTCTCCAAGAGATCGGTCTGCACTTCGTTGTACTCAGACTTGGGCTGTGCTTCCTCTACTTTAATGGTCTCGTCTTCTATGCTTTCTTCTGTGCCTTCTTCTATGGCTCCTTCAACGACCTCGGTGTCTTCCTCAGTGCTTCCCTCAGCTTCCACTTCTGGCTCGTCTTCTGCGTCTGATGGGGCCTGAGAGGTTTCGGGTGTGTCATTGAGGAGATCATCATCACTGGGGATGATAGGCTTCAACTCCGGTGACGGTTCGACTTCGGGTTCCTTGTCATGCATCTCCTCGTTCATCGGAGGCAGCTTGGACAGAACCGCCTGCGCTATTCCCATCTCGTTCGTGCGTCGCTTCTTTTTCCGTGCCAGGATAAAGTCGCTCACAAGGGAAACTCCGCGAGGTGCCCAGCTAGTCAAATTTTCTTCTCCTTTGACATAATCATGCTGGCTGTTCATCCTCCACAGGTCGCCAATCCTCTTGATCGGAGCAGGCCGCATAGTCAATGTGAAAATGCCCGTCGAGGACCGAACAAATCTGACGTTTTGGAAAAGAGACGAGAAGACCGAGGTTTGTCGCACAAAGGATCGAGATAGAATCTGCACGCAAACCTTTTGCGAGAACCTCATCGGCTCAGCCAATTTCTCCGAACTAATTTCCCAGGAAACCGTCATTTGTACCTTATACTTGTCCGCAGTCACTCTGTCCAGCAACAGTGAGCCATGCATACTGGAATCCCACTGAGCAAATACCGAGATACTTCGAGTGCCGTTCGCATTTTCTCGAAAGACGGGGTTGGAGGAAAGCTTCAGGGTGAGGTCGGGTTCATTGGAGGCCATGTCAGGTGTCTTTCCGGCGGAGTCAACCAGCCGAATCTTTCCAACTCGAACAGCCGTGACATCTCCCCAAGGCAGGGCATCACCGGAGCTATGCGAGAGATTGATGCCGATCCTTCTCTGCAAGCCTTGGTGTAGTTGAAATGTGCCAGTATCCAGCTCGCTAGTCTGTGTGACCTCAACCGCAGCATATTCGCCCATCTCGTTGAGCTCCATTATTTGGACTCGAGCAAGCAGGTCATGCTTTTCTTGGGTAAAAAACTGCGATTCGTTGATACGAGCCCCCTTGGAGCTATCCTTCACCGTGACTGCATCTCTCATATCATCCCAACTAAGAAGTTTGTCCAGATGCATGGCGGACACCTTAGCAAAAATTGCGACCCTTAGCGTCACATCCTTGGGGGCGAACAGGGGAACGCTCATGCTATGAACACTCTCGAATCGGATCGGCCCCTCGTCGAAATCCTTAATCATCTGGGTCGTCGTTATTCCGTCCTCTTCGGATATACCAGGAATGAACAGTTGAGCATGCACCTCGCTACCCTCGCGCTCAGCGAAACCAACCATCTCATGCATAACAACATTAAACTTCAAGGTGTTAGTTGGCGCCCGTGCATGAGAGGGCTCCAGTGAGAGTTTGATGATGCCGATGACATGGGAGGTATATGGCGAGAGGACATCCAATGTGGAGTCCTGGACCCTGCTTTCGAAAACTGCCTTTAATGGCACATCGACTTCGCCAACCAGAGTGTATGAGGGCATGCAAGTTTCCACAAACGGGTTGTCAAGGCTGAGGTGCTGTGCATATTCAGGTTGGTCGAGATATTGGTGCATCTGTCGCATCTGTCGAACTCGATCGTGCAGTTTCTCCAAGCTCCAAAGATGAACCACGCTGTTTCTGTAATCAACCACTCGGATGCCAATGCATGGTTTTTGGGCTTCCTCTAAGGCAATGTCGTCTCCTTCGCCGGTTAGACCGTTAAGCATCATGTCGTATGACGAGCACAAAATGTGGCCAACATCCACCACGGTGAATTGAAACACTACGCTCTCATCCAATTCGTTGCTCATGATTTGCGCCTCTTTGACGATGGCTGCATTCTGGAGAACCGTTTCTGCCATTTTGACAAAGTGTCGGCTCCGCCAAGCTTTGACCGTTTGCTTGGCTCGCTCAATCTCTTCGTCAGAAAGTTTGGGATTCGTTTTGGGCCGTTTGAGGGGGTCAATCTTTTCCATCTTCTCCTCGTATTGCTTTCGTTGGGAATTGAGTTGCTTTTGCATATCTTCCTTGAGTTCTTGCAAAGCCGCTTCCATCTTCAACTTTTCCTTCTTGATTTCTTCAATTTCGACATTGGCCGCCTCGGCATTCTTGAGCTGACCCTGATATTCCTCCTTTTGCTTCTCTAGTTGATTCTGCAACTCTTCTCGGACCTCCCTCAGTCTATCTTCCTGATCACCTTGCTTGGGTGTTGAGGGCATGGTGAGTGCTGTGTCGAGTGATAGATTATCCATGGTGCCGTTGGACAAGTACTTGTCTCGGATGGGGTATGAGGTGACGGATTCCGAGTCTTCTCCGTCGTCACGGCCATTCACACGTTCGGCTCTAGCCCTTTGTACATCCTCAAACAAAGCGTTGAGCTCTTCGTCAGTGAGGCTAGTAAAGTTCTGATCCGTGCCCAAAATAGCTCCGGCAGCTTCCCGTCTAGCCAAGGACCAGTCAGAATCCTTTCCACGCGACAAGGATGCTGGGGAGTCTGGTCGTGAGTCTCCAAACTCGGACACTTTACTGAACGTTCGTTCGTGTCCTGGTCGGGGACTGGGCGAGGGTGATGTTCGGTCAAGCGCCTGTAATTGACTTGCAGTGATCGAGTGTCGAAGCAGGCTTTGACCAACTTCAGCCCTTTCTGCTCGTTCTGCCTTTGCTTCCATGGGATGGTTGAATCTGAAGATGTGGAAATCGCCCAAAATGACTCGGTAACCGGAATGCAACTGCTTCGGCTCTATAATGCGCTTTCCGTTAACCATAACCGATGCTCCTTCCGCTGGAATGACCGTGACAGTGCCGTCCGCGGCATTCTCAAAGGTACAGTGGTCGTGCAGGATTCTTGAGCCATTCAGTCGAATGTTGGCTTGGTGGTCTGCGTTGGTGTCTACGTTGCCAACTGTGGTTGTTCCAGGCTTCAAATTGTACACCAAACATTCGGCCAGTAGCGGGTCATCAGACAAGTTGACCAAATGAGGCATCCTCTTGGGTGTATGTAAACCGACAAATCCCTTCTCGATACTAATTCCGAGTTCTTCTAGAGCAGCTTCACGCTCTTTGTGAATCTCCTCTGTTTTCAAGAGCTTCTCCTCCCATGTCTGGTTCAGGTCCGTGAGAAGCTTCTCGCTCTGGCTCAGTTGCTCGGCAATTTCTGCCTTTGAGACCTTCTTTACTATACCATCTGGGCCAGTAAGACTGACCATCTGCTGCTCTAGAGGTGTACCTTCTGCGTACACCTCATCGGGAGGCACGTTCGCCCCAGCCACGCCGCCCGGTGTACCTCCTCCCAACTTGCTTCGCAAGAGGGACAGCTCTTCCTTCAACTCTCGAATCATACGAGCATTGGCATCTTCGTTGACAACGGCATGATTCTTGATTCGTTTGGCAGAGTCGGCATATCGAAGAGTACTGAGCGTTTCATCGTAGTTGATGTCGGCAGGACTAATGGCGGCAATCATTGCCGTCATACTGTTCCCACCAAGCGAGTCCTTCAGTAACCATGTTAAAATACTGTCTCGGTATGGGACTTGGCCGCCACCCTTCTTCTTCTTTCCACCCGTCGACAGGTCAGCCAAGGCGGCAATGACACGACCAAGCGTCGACAGAGAACGGTTGATTTCGGCACCTTCCTTCAGTCGGGCACCAGTTGCACCAGTCGATGTCGCTCTTTCAGAACCTGCCAAATCAACCAGACTGATTTTTGCGACCTTTTCCATGGCCATCTTCGTCTCTGCATCAAATTTCTTCTGGGTCAGCATGAGGGTAAAAACCGCGTGACTTCGACTTGATGTTTCGTTCATGTTGGTTGCGGCAACTGTTCTGGCCTTGTTTCCCTCATCCATCAGGTGCTCGATTTCCTGGAAACTCGTGACAACAAGCTTCGCAAGATCTTCGACATACGGGCCGGTTGAAGGATGCTCTCGCACCTTGAGGTTTCCCTTGGTAGATGGGTTGAGCAAATCGCGCACTCGCTCGTTATAAATTTCCAGATATGACACCTCAACAGTGCACTTGGTTGTCGCATCTGACTGGATGGTGGCTATCCTATTAAACATATCTTGACAGATCATGGGAATAATACCAATCTCTTTTCCATAACCCATCATGGAGTATGATTTTCCGGAACCTGTCTGGCCGTATGCAAAGATACAGTTGTTATATCCCTGGAATGCATTGTCCAAAAGGGGGTGACCAAGGTCGTCAAAAAGGTCGGACTGGCCTGCATAATTGGAATCCTCCTTGTCAAAGGACCAGTATGATCGATCGAACGCAAACGCCTTGGGGGCGAGATCTTTAACTCCCTTGCTAGCATTTCCATCAGGCGCAGTAAGAACTGTTTGGTTTCCTTTCATCTCAATCACACGCTTTGATCCCCGGTCGATTTCTGAGTCAGGGTCAGCGAATGCGTCCTGAAGCAACAAGCAACACCGGTGACCTACCTCTGTTGTTAAACGGACGCACTCTCACCACCACCTTAATGTTTCCTCCTCCTGCGGGCGCCATGATTGCGGATTCGTCTATGGGGACCCAAGCCGGTCCCCTGTCGGTGAGAGCTTCGTTATCGACAATGCGCGGGGCTCGGCAGCTTCAAGGAGCTCCGGAGTCTGGGGTGCACAAAAGTGATAAATGGCGGTAAATTGCAAACAATCCAGATGCTTCACTCCATCAAAACTCGCAGCGCAGGCTCCCGAGGGCGTAATGACCCCTCGCGATGTTGTTGGGTCGTTTGCCACCCCTGTGTCGGTTTGTCGACTTGGCTTGGGGTCAGGAATGACAAGGCTACTATCAAGCTTTCTAGAGCTTTCGACTGTCGGAATCGATGGGTTCGTGGATCGGGCTCGGCTCAAAGGCACCGGCGCGGCTTTGCCAGAGAGTCGTAGTCCAGGTCGGCGCAAATAAGATGCCGTCCTATTGTCTGGCGCAGATGGTTGCTGTCAACAAATTTCCGCAGGTCGACGCGGTCGCGCACCTGCACTTGTTCCAGTGTCTCGTGCAGGGAGTCCTTTGATTGGCAGTTTATGCTGGTAAGGAGAGGACCGGGAGTTCACGTGCATGTGACGTACCCAGTGCCCAATTGGGGGCCGAGCATTAGCCGTGCCAGCACTCAGTACCAATGGCCCTACGTCACGGGCAATTCGTGCTGTCGTAGGAATTCATTTTGTTCCAACTCGCCCATAATTGGAGGCAATCGTACCATGGATTTTTTGAGGTTTTTTTTTCAGCATGGATTCTACAATTTCGAGAGGGTTGCGGCGTATCCAGTGTGAGACTTTCATGGGCTACGAATATATGTCCACATTCGCCTCTGCCGTTTCCGCTGTCATCTTGGCCGCTCCCGCGCCGTTAGCGCAGTATTTGTGGACCATGGAAACACAGATGCAGAGTCAACCAAGACTCGCCAGAATTCAATTCATTAACAGGGACCGTCTTCATCAAGTAGGAAGCCAAAATTCTTTTTCTTACTTGCAGGCCGCAAAAGGAAAGAAAAGACCTGCAAGGTTCAGCTCCGAGTTTGCCACAACACAAGTGACGGTCGTCGTTGGGCCTTGTAGACTCACTATCAATTACTGAATCCCACACCAAGTCTGTGCACACATCATCCCAAGCTGGACGATCTTGCATGGAGGATGCGCCTTGGCCAAACCGGGAATGGATGCAACGACGAAATTTCAAGCAATATAGGAAATTCATGCGCATGGGTGCATTGAACTCCGGTTGGTGGGCTACGAATGTCTTGGTTGGCCACCAAAACAACTTATCCAGAGTCAAAATAAGGAATGTGGTGCGGTGGGTGCATGGCTCAGTTGTTGTGCGCACAGATCTAAAAGACTGCGATAGATCCTCGCACAACTCTGCACTGCTACTTGTTGTTGTAAATACGGTGCATCACAGACTGTACGTTCCGTTACTCACACTCGGGTGAAACTACCCAAAGTTCCAGGTTAAAGAAGCACCGATTCACCGACACGGCGCCTTGGATCTTTCCCCCCAAGTCGAGGACATATCGCCAACGCACTGCCCAACTAGTCTACTCAATAACTGGCTGATTTCCATCTGGTAAAAGCTCGGGCACAGCACACTGCAAAGGCCGTAGTGCCCATGGGCTGACATTTGTGCGCATCACTTTTCGTGTCTACCAATAACAATTTCACGATGACTCTGATGTTGTCATCAAAGCCTTAGTCACAGTACCTTAACAAGGGTGACATGCGTTTTACTGCAGAGTCTTCTGGCTGCGTTATGTGAGGCAGCCATCAACTGCATTGCATGGCGCAAGTAATCAACTACGCGGTCGTCGTAGTGCATGATTACAATAACCGAGGCGACGATTTTCAACTGTCTGCATCTGCGTGGTGCACAGTGAGTTCCACATGGCATTCCAATAATAGCTCGTGTACTCGTCAGCTCAATAGACAGCCCATCAAAGACCCAGTCCAGGGTTCGAGCTGCACGAGGGCCTTGATCTGTCCAGTAGGGGATCCACGCAACTGTGTTTGAATAGGCAAATAGCTAGTCACCCTCCCAAACAGAATTGTTGGGATGCATTTAGCCGCGCGCATTGCCCGTCTTCTGACTCGACAATACTCGAGCCTTTATCCCTGCACTTCCAGATCGACAGCCCGCATGCTAACCAGGGTGGCAAACGCAAACATCACGCCCCAGATCTAGGTGAAAAAAGTATCCAGTCCAATAAACCCTCGTGATGACCCGAGCTGGGCAAGCCACGGGCTGCGAACTCCTCAGATCATAGTCGCCAGCGTATCTAATGGCAACTCTGAGACATGACAGGTAATAAAAGGCTGTATCCCACACTTCATTTGGCGGTCTGCCTAATCTGAATCAATGACACTTGGCTTGGTATCACTAGAACACTGTAGCCTGGTTGAGCACTCAAACGTACACACAAGCAAAAAAAAATTTGGGGGGGGGTTGGTTTTTGTTTCATGAAGAAAGAAGTCGATTGGAATCGCAGGAATTGCCCAGCTGATTTGATGTTTGCCACGCTGGCGAGGCGGAGGCCTGGTGCCGCTCGCCAATGGAGAGGGTGGCTTCGCTCGCCTCACTTTCAGGCCGGCACCTCAATAGCGGCGTATCACGGGGTTCATGTTCCCAATATCTCCGAAAACGCGGGATGAGCGAAACATTTACGCGGGCGTGTGGTGCAGTTCACTCAAACCAACCACAGTGTCGGCCTGCTTTTTGACGATGTTTGTATCCGAGAGCGGTGAGTCCGTAGCACAGGGGGGATATTGAATGGCTGACATGCCTCTTTAGCTTCATGGGTTTGCTCGCACACATTGACTTTGAGTGTGCCCCCGGCACATTACAGAGCCGGGATGCATGCACCATTGAAGCCTACATAAATACCCTTCCCCAGCCTTAGCTGTCCCCTCTGGGGTCCCTCCCGTTTAGCCAAATTTTCCCGCGGCGACCTTTCCCAGGCAGATAATTATTCATGTGACGATTTGAACGCCATGTCTTCCTCCTCGATGAACAAGTACTGGATTCCACACCTGGACATCCACAGAAAAGTCATCACCCAGGAGCTTCAGTACTACCTGGGGCCCGAGGCCACGGTTCGCCCTTACACGCTCGAGGTACTTCCTCTTGAAGCCAATCTCTAGATGGCAATTCCATACTCATGTCCGCCGACTTTAGGGAGAAGATGGGTTTCTCATTACTACCCCGGGGTCCTGTCTGACAGATGTGAGTAACCACCATGTAGTGACAGGACTCTCGGCGGGTTATTGACACGAGCATGTCTATCATCTTTAGGAACAAATCGACGACATATGCCGAAAGTCCAAGGAACTTTGGGATCGACAGAGAGCGGCCAAAGTCCAGCAGAATCCTGAGAAGTCTCTGAAGCGGCCGTTACATCAACCAGTCGTCGTCTCCAAGGGTGCTTCCGAATCATCCAGAAGATCAGACCCCAGGCGGCACTATCAAGGTCGTCGCCGCCATGATGATCAATGAATATCGGTCAACACAGGTGGACATTGCCGGAGTCGCGTTTTCAGGAATCGGTACACACTTGGAAGCCCTAGCCGCGTCCATTTTTTGCTTGAAGGGATGTGTGGTCAAGGTACCACCATTCAACTCCAGAAATTCTATACGTTATGAAATTTGTTGGAAGGGGGGTCAAGGAGTGTGGTGAGAGGCAGGCACCAGGGCAATGCATCTGCAGTGGAAAAAATGCCAATGTTGGGCGCTTGAAAGCAAGTATAGAGGATGGACAAAGATATCCAATCAACCAGATGGGTTCCTATACGGCATCAAGTTGGTGCCCATGATACCCAGCGACACGATGCCATCTGGCACCGTTTCGGCCCAATTTCAACCATGTGAGTCTGGCGACCACCCGGGTTGCGACTTCGTACCATGGTATATGCATGCGAGTCTACCCATCTGCAAGGAGAAGCAGTGGTGGAGTTAATTAGTCGGGGTTCCGGAAATCTTTGCATTCCAATTGGATAGCTAGCTGCAGTTATGGCGAGAAATGGTAGGCCTTGACCACGTCCTTGGTCCACCCAAACGGTGAGATTCGGGGTCGAACGCTGTTGATTGGGGCCATGTCAACCTCAACCAGACGCTATGAAGGTGCGCTTCGGCATGCCAGGGAACAAGGCTGGTAGTCTGACATGGTAGACTCGCTCATTTTAATGTGAGTGGTGGGATTCATAGACAATTTTCAACGTTATTCAAACGTCATCACCTATCATCGCTCGAATCCGCGGCGAATTTGTGCATGTTTCGACGGTAAATTCGAACGGACGCTATGGGCCGCGACAAGCCGCTGCCGCATCGCAATGTGCGCTTTTTATGGTAGCCGAACCGTGAAGGATAGCCCATGCGCATCCTCAACCGCCAGGTTTGCCGAGGTCAAAGCCCTTCTCATACTCGTGGATATTCATGGGACCAGTAGACCAGAGCATTAGGGCTTGAACTGAGACCTGCGCCGTTCCTGGGTGCAACCCGCCAAGGGTGTCGGATTCATGCTTTGCTGTGATGTAACCTATCACGTTGATATATTCCCCGACACGTGTTGTTTCCGAAGTGAGTGATTCCAGAAGCAAGTTCACATCCACGAGAGCTGTGACATTTGTGCCCATAGGGTAAAGGTGTCCGAGTGATAGACAACCGGATTCGGTTGAATAGAACGTGACACTGGCGTCGGTCAGTAGCTGTCAAAATTGAGGCCCATTTCTGATTGCAGGTGACCCGACGGGGGCGTGGGGGTGAAATGTAGTCATACCACCCTATAAATCTGACCTTTTCACCAACAGGTCGAGTCGGCAAAGTCGATAAAAGCTGAAGACGAGAGGGGGGAGGGCCTCGAGACATCATTTGCACCGTCGAGCAATGGTCGAGCAATGGTCGAGCGTTTCCTACGAATCCAAGCCCACAGGAGATTGGGGGGTTGCAGAGCCTCATCCACTCCTCACCGCTTCCAAGGACAGCATATAGTACAGACGGTGAAGCGTGGTAGATGGGAAGTTCAAGTTTCACATGTCGCACTTCGACTTCACGGACTGGTGATCGTTCACACAGTGTGGGAATGTGTTCAGGCATCAAGCTTTTTCGGTATGCAAGTTTCAGTGCACTGTGTGGGCTCCGTATGTTGAAGGCTACCCTACAACAATCGCCATTTTTAGCGTACGGGTCAGACACCATCCTATTCAGAGAGGAAACCCATATAATTCTGGCAGGGCCCTGTTTTCTATATTTCTCTAAATACGCTCTATTGGTTCTAGGAATGGTGTTGTTCAGCTCTCTATGAAAAGAGATACTCGTACTAACCTCCATTCAGTCGACATGGAGGGGTGGCATTTTATAGTTTGACACTTCACACTGAAATGAATATTCACTCACCAAATATCAGCTGGACATTACCCTCGCATTAATAGCTTATTAGCTCTAATGATACAGTATTTATTAAAACACTACCCCTCAATTATCTTTAGATTATAGGATAGGTTTCTTCACGATTATATATCCATAAGGCGAACCCAAGTAAGATTTTTAACTCGAGTCAGACCCTCGGATTTTGGCTTCACCACCCTAAATGGCGTAGTTAGTTTTGTGCAACCTAAATTTCCGAGCTTTGTTGCACGCGACAGCGGAGAAGTCCTCAAGCAACTAAGCCGAGTGGAGTCATGTGAGTTTGCAGCCAATAGTGAGGCTTTTCCTAGGCGCACATTGCGACATTACTGAGGGGATCATCAGCCTCACGACCCATCTCGAGTTATTTCCCCCCTTCCCTTACCTCCCAAAAGCAGCTTATTCAAAATGATGACCGAACAATCTCCCAAATTCGTGTACAAGATATTCCCCGAAGCTCCTCTGGAGCCGTTCCCCAAGGAGTTTCCCTTGTCGAAGCTCGACGCGGATGATGGCTTTGTCCACCTCAGCACTGCGGCCCAGGTAAGTGACCTGCACAATCTGAGATATTCTCCAATAACATGAAGCTCTAGGTCCCCAATACTGCTGATTTATTCTTCGACAATTCATCTAGTCTCTGGGTAGCAAAGTTGCGCTTCGCTGACTTTAGCTCATCTACTAAATGGGAGGGTGGCTTCCCTCATCTGTTTGGCAATTTTGGGTTGGATAACCTGGACTCTGTTCAAAAATTCGATAGACCAGATGGGGAATGGTGGGGTGACGTCATGAAGAATTCGAGTTGGCTAGAGTAGATGGATAGACACAATTTTACTGGTGTTTACTCTACTTCAAGGATAGACTATATTGATACTTGATTTAGAGCCCCAAGTCCTTTTGCACCATGCCCTTGCATATAGGGTGGTAGAAATCCTTGTTCTTTTCGAACGTGCCCAACGCAAGCTGCCTGTCCACCTTGTTCAATCCACGGAAAAGCGGTCGCACAAACTTCATTCGGCCCACTCGTCCAAGGAGGTCAGCGACGCCTGGGTAGCAGGAAGAATCCCGAGCCTTAAGGGCTACAAGGTAGTATGCTGACAGGATCTCCACATTCTGCGAGGCAGTGAGTTGATATGCCTGAGCCATGACCTGAGATCGCTCTGGAGTCAGTGGGCCACTCTGCTGGATCCTAGCCAAGAAGACAATCTTTTGGTTGGCGGTGAACTTCTCGACATCGCTGGGGCTGGGTTTGTAATTCTTGTTATGGGTGTTAGAAATGGAGCTCAACGAATACCAAGTGTCTACTCACCGGATCCTTCCACTTGTCTGCCAGATCGTAACACATGTTTGCCAAGGTGGTATCAAACTCCGGCTTAGGAGGGAGACCAGGGGTGTAGAATTTGTCGTCCCAGTTAATCTCGGCCACCTTTCGCTTGATTTCATCGTTTCCCAAACCGTTAAAGAATTCAAGGAAAGTCTCCTTGAACTCGAACGAATCAAGTGACTTCTCGGACCACTTAGTGAAGTAGTGAGGAATAAACTTGTCAAAGTTTTCACGACCAACGACGCGCTCAAGATAATAGAGGAAATGGAAACCCTTCTCGTAGGCCACAGTACTGTAAACATCCTCCGGATCAACGCCATCGTGCTTGATGATTAGTTTGGTGTACTCGTGATCCTTGCCGAAGAGATTTACAGCCTCCTCTGAGAGATATCGTTAGTATTGGCTTGTAATACTGTAAATAGAGTGCTCACCCAGGTCGCTCCATCCAATGATAGCAGAGAAATGGAATTCGGCATCGCCATGAATGACACCTTGGATGCGGCGCTCAAGATACATGGTCCAGCCTTCGTTAAGCCAGCTGTAATTTTTTTAGCATATCATAGTTCAACATTGGCTAAGTTCCTGGAGCTCACAAGTGTTCCCAGCTGGCGTTGGACACCAGGTTGCCACTCCAACTGTGGCTCAGCTCATGAGCAATAACATCGACATTCTGGCGGTCACCACTGATGATGGTAGGGGTAGCAAAGGTGTAAACGGGGTTTTCCATGCCTATGCTCGTAATCAGTCTGGTTTCTCGTTTCAGTCTATGGTCAAATAGAACCGACCTCCGTAGGGAAAGCTGGGGGGCAGAACGAGAACGTTGTATTCTCCCCACTTGTACGGGAACACGAGCTTCTCCGCAACTTCCATGAATTTTTCCATATCTCGCTCAAGTTCCCACTGGCACTCCTTCAACTCATTGGGACCGGTAGCCACTATGCTACGAGGGCCAATGGGAGCGGTTGCAATGTCACCAGAAGCCACAGCGAAGAGGTAGGAGGGAATGGGGACTTTCTGCTCAAAGTGATAGAGCTTTTCGACTCCAGGTGTGGCCGTGTGGTCACCCACTGGGATGCCACTGGCAACCACGGGCAAAGAAGATGTCAGCTTGAAGGTGAAGGTCGATTTGACATCGGGAGTATCCTGGCATGGGAAAATAGACCGAGCGTTGATGGCCTGGCACTGGGAGAACATGTACGGGTGCTTCTTGTTGGAGGTCTGGGCCGGGGTGAGCCACTGAAGAGCAGTGCACTTGCTCGTGGTTTGAAGATCAATGGCGAGATTGACAATTTCACCTTTGGCGGCGCCCTCCGGGACGGAGATGTGGAGAGGGGCACCGAGGGGAGCAGAAAAGTCCTTCAGCTCCCAGTTGGACTTGAATGAGTTGATGCTCACGGACGAGACGTCAACATATCTAGTGTCCAAGATGATTTCCTTACTCTGGTTCTCGGTTTGGGACTCGAGCTGCAACGTCACCAATCCCTTGAGGCACTTGGCATCAAAGTCGATCTTGAAATCGGCTGTCGTATGCTTGGTACGCCAAGCGCCATAGTTGGACAGGGTGCTGGGATCCCGGTTAGGCATGTTGACTGTTGCAAAGCTCCGACTCAGATTATTTGTGATGGTGATTTGTGAGGTACGAGGAATGAGCGGCCTCTTGAAGATCGAAAGCCACGACATGAGTAAGTAGGTACTTCAGAGGCCGGATTACCTAAATCGCACAGCTAGCTAGTTACACCACACCACGTCACAGATCGCACGGGAAGCGGGCCTGCGAGATGCCTAATCAGGTATATCACGTGACACAGTATTGAGAATGTTCAAGTACTGTATGCCGTCTTGTTCCTCTGTCATCCAGCTCGTCCTATTTGTTGTAAACTGTGATAATTATGACCATGCTTTTTGAGAAATTTGTCAAGCGAGGCTTGATGTCAACATGATCGCAGACCATGATTTATTTTCCCTCTGTTCTCCCCCACTGGAGAAAGGGATTAGATGGTCAAACGTTGATTAAATCGTACACTACGGAGGACTTGATAAGACCAACTTGACCTGTTTCACGCACATTGGCGTCTTGAGCTTGACGGGCCCACAAGTCTTGACTATTCTTGCTCAAGACCCTGACCTTTCAAACTAACCCAATATATTATGCTTCCAAGAAAAGAATGGCGCACGTCA
Organism: Calonectria henricotiae; assembly: GCA_020623695.1. Lineage (NCBI taxonomy): Eukaryota > Fungi > Ascomycota > Sordariomycetes > Hypocreales > Nectriaceae > Calonectria > Calonectria henricotiae. The sequence continues at coordinate 29,489 of JAHVYB010000230.1, forward strand.
ATCGGAATGTGCGCAAACAAGAACTGCAGTATGACTGCGGCCTGTGTGACTTGCGCTCTGACGCATTGCTCATGACCCTCACTTCTGTTCGTGGTAATCTCGCATAGGCCTCTAGTTCATTGCATATTGTGTGCGGCTTGCGTGGGAGGCGAAATGTGTCAGGTTCGTAGGCATCAATCAACATGAACATTTATGAGATGAGTTGTGTTCATGCTTCATGACTTGCTCTTTGGTGCTGAGGGTTTTGGGCACACAGCCACATGGTCATGACCCTCCATCTACTGGCTTGTCATCAAGAACCTTGTCGAAAAATGCCCCGAATGGTTCTTAGCAGCGCTCTTATGCCGTCTCCGAGAGTCTTGTGGGAACATGAGTGGCATCTGCGACAATCTGAGACGCCGTTTTGTGCTTGCATACTGATCCTTCGGCTTGGTATCCAGGCTGTAGGGTTACATCCACGGAGCATTTTGTGAAGAAAACGTGTATTGGATGAAACTTGAATGTGTTGCATCCCCCCCCCCCCCCCTTTTACACCTGGTACTTCAAGATACAAACACATCCGGGTGGGGTCTTGCATCAATATCCCGCTTGGTTACCGAGAACCCCGGCTTTGCGCTGCAGCACAGCGTGCTTGCAGGATCTTTTGGAATATTATCAACACAACCTTGGCATACTGGTCAATTTTTTGGTGCATGATCAATGAAACACTGTTTCTACCCCACAGGTTATCACAAGCCAGCGCCGTGGAAAACTTTCCGGTGGCTGGTTCGGGAAGCGGCCATGTTCCCATTTTCTGAGCTAGACAGCCATGGAAGGACGCGGTAATCGGTCTTTGGACAAAAAAGCATTGCAACGCTTATTTTGCCAGTCTAGCTGCAAGAGCCATGGTGAGGCCAACATCCATCACCCCATGAGACTGAAGCCACCGTTCTACGGTGGCGACGGTGTGAGCGCACGTGGTGGGGTTCTCGGCCGTTAGCCTAACGCAGGGGCGGCCACCAATGGCGAGCAAGACCTGAGCCAGGCGACCAGGTCAGGAAACCCTGGTCGACCAGATGCGAGTGATGATATACTTCAGGGAAGTATAGCCTAATCGAACCAGGCCCCTGTTTGCTTTCGGCCGGGTTCAGTTCTAGACTCGGATGCGGAGAGACCGACCAAAAGTGAACAGGAGTAGGGACTAAAATGGCTGTCGACTTGTTGACGGGGACGAAACAAGCCATTGATTTGACAGGTGCAGATACTAACAGGATGAGATAGGAGTCTCGCGCATTGGGATTGCTGTGGTGCTAGCTAGTTAGCTAGCCCGAGAATGCGTCGCTTCGCCGTTGGCGAGAATGGCGATTGCAACAATGTCCTCCTTCCGAAACTAGCATTTTGAGATCTCCTTTCGGTAGGATTCAAAAACTGCCTGAACCCCTTAAAAATTACACTTGGATTTTCATCTCGGACGGACTTAAACCTGGCGTGGCTAATTGAACACTTGGGGGATACATCCTATTTGAGGTACATGAGGTGATATAACAATGCTGATATGGGTTTATTGACACGGTTCATACCAAATAAGACCCAGGGCGGCTAAATACGGCGAATAATGATTTATCCAACATCAAATTCCACCAGGCCTCTTTGTGTAATGCAGCTGAGTTGTGAAGAACAAAGACTAGCTGCAGGGTGGTGGCGGCATATAATCGTCAAACATCGAGTGAGCGAGTCTTGTTTCGTTTACTAAGCCATCGCAGAGAGGAACCACCAGCATGCTGGCATCCGTGAGAACCTACATATGGTACCCATCATTGAACAAAATTCACCGCCCTGCATGTCGCTTTGCCGTCTCCTTGGTACGATAGCTGGTTCCAGGAAGGTGGTTAAGATCGTCCAGCGCCGGTGTTTGAGAGCGACTCGCTTCGCGACACTTGGGGCATGCTGTTGTGAATATTCGGCACGCAACAGCAAACTCCTCTTGTCGCTAAACCAACTTGTCTCACGAACAGCGACTCCACACATAACGAGGGGAGATGAAAAGTTTTCAGGATGGTACCCGAGTTGGGCGTACCAACCGGGCGTCACTGGAGGATGGAGCAGAATTCCGCGGAAAACTTCACGCATGCAAGCTTAGTTAGAGGTGATGGGATGCAGACTGAACTGGGGTACCCTCACTCTTCTTGTGCAATTATCCAAGGTGCCATCGTTGGGGTGCAAAGAGTGTAGATGGTAGAGTGTTACTGAGTGCCAATCGTGGGCATGGGGAGGTAGTTCGAAGGGTCTAGTTCCTAGACCCTCCAGGGATGACTTTTGCTTTGCCACTAGCCAGACGAGACGCATCGCTTACCTTTATGATGGCTCGGATACGGACCGCGAATGTCCTGTGGGGTGAAGTCCTAGGACTTCGCGAGAAAAAGATACGTGGGGAACCAGGGGTGAGACCGTCGGCATGGGTACGGAGGTATATGGATCCCCTGATAGCGTCGACATCCCTGGACAGTTCCATCCATCATCAGGACGGCAAGAACGGAGTAGCTGGGGACCATGTCAATATAATACTAAGATATCGCTTGAAGGGTAAGGTTATCGGAAGTCTTTGACAGGACAAAACGCCGTCGTTCGACCCTTGGTTTTTGAGAGTTCAATGAGATCCACGGCGCTATGAGGCGATACGAGTCAATGGTAAGGGGCAACATCCCAAGGGAAGAAGTAGGAGAGAAAAAAAAAATTCGGCATTGGGGAAGAGGAAAAAAGAAATGATCAATCACGAGACAAGATGAGACGGAGGTGTGTACCAACACAGGAGCTGCGCGACGGGGGTTGCGTTAAGATCTGGGTGACAGAGGCTTCCTTGTCACCGAACATCGCCCTCTTGGTGCCGGCATCGGGCATATAGACGCATTGAGCATGGTGGTTGGTTCCAGAAGCAAAAATCAAATCAAATCATAGGACTCGACAGGTGATAGTGCTGACGTAGTGAAAACACAATCGCGAAGCGTATTCGGGTTGAGACTGAGTACAAGATGATGCGGGCTCTGAAGGAATTGGTGTGAGGTTGACCGAATCAAGCTTGGTAGGGTTGCTAAACCAGAATGGTGGGATGCTTGCGGGGAAGTTGACAACTTGGAAGGGGGGAACAAGCTATGTTATGCCGCTTATTTGACACGAAAAAGAAAGGACTCAGAAGAGAAGAGGGAAAAAAAAAAAAAGAAAGAAAAACTATACGGCAAACTCTCGCCAAGGGCATGTCGGACAATGTCTCATTCTTTTCCATGCCTTGCGATTCCGGACGCTTTTGCGGTTGGATCGTTGGAGCGTCATTGCGGGAGGTGTCGATCATGCTGCCACGCTAGGGGCCACTGCTATCGAGTCTCATGTAAAATTGAGTATCAAGTATGAGTTTTAATATAATTGGCGGCAATGGCTTGTTTCTTGTTCCCTATTTTTTGCTATTTTTGCTCGATGTAATTGCCGGTTGAGAATTCAATTAGATGGTTTGCTCAGACCGGTGCGCACACCCTGATTTGCAATTGGTTTGAAGATAACAATATGCAGGAGACGAGTTAGAGGTAGCACCGAGCACCGCATTGGTGGTTCGGAGCAGCTCTAATCGGAATACAGCCTGGACGAAGGCGGATCTGAGGCAGCATGACCCCAAGGCGATAGGATCGACATAATAGTTCGTGTGCGGCCTCCCTTCAGCCGTCGCGATGGCTCCCCATGAAACAAACGCGGCACGACTTGCGATAGTCCGTGCAGGAAGACGGCGCAGGCAGCATGACACATAAGAGTAGAGGAGTGGTGTTGGGCACCTTGCAGGATGGATGACGGGCCGGGAATTGAATCATCCTATCGGGGCATTCAGGTCGAAGTGCCCCGAACACAGAGCAAAAATTGGTTCTTCCCGTGGCTTCGCCGGGACCCGATGCCCTCTTTCCACCACCGAACGCTGTTTCCTGCCGTCTGTCATGAATCGTCTGGATCGCGCATTTCGGGTCATCTCAAAACCACCAACCAAACACCTGCTCATACCGCACGAGCCCACGACTGAACAGCGTAACAGCGCCGTCTTTTGCTGGACTAAGGCTGACCTTGTTAAGATGGTCCAGAATAGCAGCAAGGAGTCCGTGGACCTCGCGCGTCATCGTGGAGCCGGCCGTGCTACCCCTACGTGCTCAGGTTAGCGCCAACTGGGCCGGGGCTGCTTCAGAGGGCGCCGTTTCCCTCTCGCGCGACGCATCTTGGCATGCACTTGAGCCCTGAGGGCTGTGGGTGGGTGGAGTGGAAGGGCGAGCGAGGGCCAGGCCAGGGCGAGACAAGGAGAAGAGGGCAGCAGCCAGGGCCAGGGCCGGGGGTCGAACGTGAGAGCGAGGGCGACCACAAGGGAGGTGATCAAAGGCATGTATCAGTCCGGTGGGAGACAACGACAAACTCGCAATTGCAGCTTCTGACAGGCTTCTCCTAGATCCCCGACTCGACACCGGGTGGTATCCCCATTCTGCCATCCCTCCCGATCCTGGCGCCTCTCCACCTGGGGAGCTGAGGCGCCCTGCAATCCGTGTCACCAGCCAGCATGGCCCCCTCCACCACGTCCCGCGGTCTTGTCTCAGGCTGTCCGTGCAAAAGCTTCTCGATGCTTTTGAGACTGAACCCACCCTTGTTCGGACTTGATGTCTACCCTTGAGCAGGGGGACTTCAGATTGCTAGGGACAAGGGCCCAGTGGCTATGGAACGGGCCACTTGCCTTACAGACTCCCCATGTATCCTTCGACCGCGCTGTCCAGATATAAGCGAACAGGACCATCTTCTATGGGATTTGATAGCTTGGCACTTGGTCTGAAGTTTCATCCCACCACCTCTCCTCCTGCTCTGTTATATAGCCTCCAGTTCCAGATATCGACGTCGCATTTTGTTCCCACGAGTATCCCCGATCCGAAACGTGACACTCCACGGTTGCATCCATTCCGACTTCAACGGCAGTCCTATCCCGAGCCGGCCCCGACATCTCTGACACTTTGCGTTCCCTTGACCGGTGCACCCATCGGTGTCGTTTTGACCCAATGGCTCACATTGCCAATTATCTTGTCGATCTCGACACCAGCCATATATCAAAGCAGGCCTCCCATCACCCTAGTTTTTCGGTATGGAATTGACACACCCGATCTCTACGAATATGAGCACCAACGTTAACCAGTCTCACTATGCACAGGCTCAAGCACCTCCACCACCAGGGAAGCCTTTCACTTGGAGAATGCAACCTGAGCCCCAGCGCAAATACCAACTGTTTCCCAAGGAGAGAAAACTTCCAGTGCTAAATAACAATACCAACAAAGCAGTGGATGTTGAGAAGCCTCTACCTGCTATCACGCCTGACCAGCAACAGCAATCGATTAGCAACGGATCCATGAAGAGACATAACCAACATAGCATTGTTAGACGCCGAAAGGTCAGCGTTCCTGATCTGGGACCTATGACCACTGTGCACGAAGTTGCCATGGACTCTCGTATGTTTGGCTCATGAGGGCGTTTCACTGAACAGAGATGCTGATTTGGATTTAGCTACAATCCCCGGACGACTGCCTTTTCATGAAAGGTCAAATAGTGCACCGGGAAATAGTTCAAGGAAGCATAACTTGACGGACACATTCTTCTACGACAGCGACGATGATGCTTCTGATATTCTCTCTCCCGTTGCAGAGTCGCTATATTCGAGGGCCTCAGTGGGTCCCTTTTCGCCAAAGCAGCTCGCCCCTCTTATGATTCCGAAGTCAGAGTTCTCGGCTCCTCGTATCCGAAGGCAGCAGTCTCTTAACAACTTTCCAGCCATAAACGAGTCTCTCAGACATGATCGTGCTGACTACTCGCCACGAAGCCGGGCATCATTGGCCACACCGAGCTCGTCACTGCCAGATCTCAGCTCACCAAAGTCATCCACTACTGCTACCTCCAATGCCACCATACCCACACCAGTGTCGGCATCTCTCCTGGAGTCTCGTACAGCCTCCCCAAAGCCTTGGGATGGCCGTTTCACGCCCCCGGTTAACTATGAGCGGTCTGCTTCAGCGCATGGTCATATTAGGGGCGGATCTGAGCCCACCATTACAGAGAAAGGACGAATCATAGACAGGGGCCGACCCAAGAAGAGATCTAACAGCCGCAACAACAACATGGGGCCAATTATCCAGAGGTCTGAGTCGAGGGGGAGAAACAGCATTGACCAGGGTGTAACGCAGTCTCAGCCAGCAACTGAGAAGCTGCCTGAAGGGATCAAGTTATCTGAGGCCGCCGAGACGCTGGACACCAGCGAAATTAGATTTCTCCAGCAGCAGGCCGTGGCACAGGCTGAGAGATTTGAGATTCTCAGACCCACTGATGTCGAGCTTCTATCTAGGGTTGGTTGGCCACGCCCATATTGTGGAAACAGTGCACTGATATGAATAGGAACTTCGACACCTTGATGAGAGAACCGAGTACCTCCGACGAACTTACCACTCCCTGCGTGTTGGCCGACGCAACCTCCACTCTCGAATCTGCCAGTATCTACGTTCCCCACGTGTAGTCAAGTTCAGCCACGAGTCCATGCTCAGACAGGAAGAAGCCTTGGCTGAGCTAGATGCATCTATTGACGACTGGGTCAATAAACTGGAGCAGGCCGAGAACCGGCGAACGCGGGTGCGCCAAAAGCTTCTGGAGCACGTCGCTGCCGCTGCTACCCTCTCGGTTGGCGGAATCGCCCCTCCCCTGGAAGCCATGCAGCAGACAGTGGGTTCAACTCCCTCATCAGGGATCGGGAACATCGCCACCCCCCCAAGGAGCCCTTCTAAGCATTCGTTTGCCCCCCTCACTATGGAGACCAAGCCGTCATCCCCCCCACGCTCTGTTGCCTCCGTCCCTAGCACAATTATGGAACAGCCCGTGGTTGAGGGGGTGGCGAGCGACAAGTACGAAGACCGGATTACCAGCCAGGGGTCGTATAAACGTGTTGATGTCGAGAGCATTCGCGTCTACGCCGGCGACGACGTCTACGCTCTGCTGGCCGACGTTGAAAATGAGATTACCAGAATGAGCAAAACCGCCAACCTCCCGAGCTCTGAGTTGACACCCGACTCGATGCTCCCCGAAGGGAAGCGGATCGCGCTCAACCGCCAAAAGAGTCATGAGATGCTCAATGGCGGATCGGAGACAGTCGGTGAGGCCTCAAAGACGGACGCTACTCGTGTCACACAGAATTCCCCACGTGGGCAGACAATAGCAAGGGATGATGCGCCAAGCATGTTCATCCTTGCCAACACAGTCTATAAGCCGTGAGCATAAACTGCCATGTGCCGAGAAAAATCATATCTACTTGCCTCTTTCGACCTTGCTATCTAGTATTTTTACGACTTACGGCCGACCGATAACAATCATTGAATACCCAACCTACATTCCTTTTCTAGCGAGCATTGTACTTGATGCAAAGGTACCATTCTTTTAACTTGTTTTGTTGGTCTTGCATAATCACACGACTCTTTGCGGCAGTCGCATATGGAACGAAATTGTCAGGGAGGGTTGGCCTACCCTCCAATGTTACCTCTTTTAGTTGGTTCTATTATTCCTGTTTCGGCGACCTTGCCATGTGTCATGCAGGTCTGGCACTTTGTGGGGGTTGTATTCCTTTTGTTGTATTGCTCCGTGGCACGGAACCATTCGCTACATCTGTATAATATGACGCAAAAAGTCACCCTACGATGCATTGGCATCTCAACTACTCAGATCACATGTATTTTCTTTATTTATACCCTGGCGGCAGAAGTGGCACAGCAATGGGATAGAGGTGGAGGGAGGGGGGAGAGCAGGCTTGGAGGAGGCTGGGCAGTACTGGGAAAACAAAACTGAAAAGAGGACGTGGAAAAAGGTGTTTGAGTTTCAAAGTATCTGCATGTAATAGATACGGTGGATTTTGGATGAAATAATGAGCAAAAAAGAAAGTGTGTTTAAATCGAATCGATACATGATACCGTGAATCTCATACAGATCTGACCGGCGGTAGTCTGTCTTTGATTTCATCGACTGCGGTCAGCTCCCCCGCGTATACATGCATGCATGCCTGCCTGCATGGATAAATAGGTGGTATGTGTGTTTGTGTGCCAGGTGATAACAAGATGATACACCGCCGAGATGGAAGTTATTGATTGATGTCTCATTTGGGTCCTCGGTATTCGGACGATATGTGCCCAGACGGCACCTGTCGTCTGCGCCTCATCTAGGGTGCTCCCTTTTGTGCTCAATCGGGAGAGCTGCAGACTGTTCCTTGACATCATGAGTTGAGGTTGTATCGAAGAGGAGGGACGAACAGATTTTGGGATGAGGTGGATAAACTTTCGGCAAGGGAGCAGGGGGGGTGCTGAACAGGGTGGGAAAGGCAGACTTCTCTTGGTGGACATGGGGGATGGGAGAGAGAGGGTCACAATGGCGGGTTGGATGGAGGAGTTGGTCTGCTGCAAGAGGGCATCACACACGCATGGTACGCATAGCACGCCGTTTCAGCTGCTGCAAGAGCTCGGCGTGCTGTACGCAATTACATTGCATACTATTATGCATAAGTTGCGTCTGAGTTCCCAGTTGTCATCTTATCTTGAAGGGCTCCATTCAAGCTTGAACTGCTGCCCCCCCAACCCTTCCCCCCAATCGTCGCCGGCGGGCTTGCGGCACATGCCAGAACTATCTGTTTGAAGGTGCACCGAAGGGCCGGGGGGGGGGGGGGGGGGGTTTTTTTTTTTTTTTTTTTTCTTCAGTCGCAGTGTCAGCAGTCACAATACACGAGTTTGTCTTGTGTGGGGGGGGGGACCCCACCCAGTTCCTCCGGTTCACACTGCCCCCCGCCCTGCACCGCCGCCCCACCGCGAGCGCTCTGTCTACCCCACACTTTTCCCCACCCCACCCCCCGCCCGCCCCCCACGCACCTTCTCCCCGCCCACGCACCTGTCCTGTGT
>JAHVYB010000230.1:38455-70559 GCA_020623695.1 Calonectria henricotiae
GTCGCCAGCTTACTGGTGCCAGACGCGTAGTGGTAGCGCGCCATGATACATGGCGGTTATCGTCGGTACATATCAGGTGTAGATCCGGGGGTTGCTCCGTCGTTGAAGGGATCCTATGGCCGCTGACGTGATCACCCGCATCCTCCTCGCCCCGCTGGTCTCCGGGGGGGTTGCGAGGTTGGCCGGGAAGATTGTGTCTGGGGGGCAGCCAAGGGTGGGGGGGGGGGGGGGGGGGTTATTAATTTTTTTTTTTCTCTCCGTGAGGCAAGGGCCTAGACGAAAATTCCGCAGTTGTCGTTTGGATGGAGGGGCGGAAAGCCTCTATTCCGTCCGTTTACCAGGTCCCCAAACTCTTCCATCGGCGCCATCGTCGTCGCTCTTCTCTCCCAAGAAGTTTCCGGCCCCCGGCTCCTCCCTCGGCCCCCCCTCTTCTTCTTCCGACCAGGGTCTGTTGCGCGTGTGTTAATTGTCCCGGCGCCGCCTGGTCCTTGACGATGCAACCCGGGGGTCTCGTACCCGGTCATCCGCAAAACTCCGCAGGGCCCTTGCAGAGGAGACAGACTCGAAGTGGATGGCATGCAAGAGCTTCGGCCCCCAGGGTGCTCCTCTTCTTTAGCGTCGTCCCAACTTTTTCTTTGCCCTTGTACACACATCCGTTTGGCGAACTCGGCGGCGGGTTCAACACGTGCAGCAAGGTGCACCGAGCTCTCCTCTTTTTTTTCTTTTTTCTTTTTTCTCGCTACCCACATCGGCGATCCACGCCCCAGGGTGGCATCATATGACAGGAGAATCAATGGCTTAGTTGATGGACAATTGGGAACCTTTAGTCTGCCTGTGCAAAAACCGTATCCTGCCTGTGTTTACATGCCCCCCGCCAAAACACACCAAAAAAAAAGCACCACCGCTGACATGCCTACAGGTCCGTCCCAAACCGCGTAACGCGTCGGCCAGCCCACAACACACCACGACCCCAACAATGCCCCTCCGCCCGCTGCACCTCCCCGAGCCTTTCGAGACCTATTTGATTTTGTGTAATGTTTAACTTCTACCAAACCGCCCATTCAACGTACTACGAAAAGGGGATATTTCGGTGGGAAACAGTGGAAAACGCAGGATGTGGGGCGATTTGGTCGGTAAAAATCTATCGCTATTCCTAATGTGGTTAAACACAGGCAGGATACAGTTTTTGCACAGGCAGACTAAAGGTTCCCGGACAATTAGAACAAAACACTCCTTTAACCCCCTGCGAGTGGGCCGTGACTCTCCGTCGGGTTTCCTCGTGGTGCCCCTACTCGTGGGTCCCCCTTCCTTACCACCCCTTAGACGAAGGAGACAAAGAGGGAAAGGCAACAAAGAGGAAAAAAAAAGGAAAAAAAAAAAAAGGAACAGAATAATCCTAGACAACAGGTTGGTTCCCTCCCTCACGAAGTTGCCAGAAAGATTGCAGGGTCATTGCAGACCAATTGGTCACCAGAGTGGGACAGAGCGAGCAAGAGGACGACGACTGGCGAAAAGAGACAAGAAAGGCCCTCGGCCACGCGAGAAGAGTTGACAAGGAAAGCTGACTGACTGATTGCTGGTTAACGCCGTCTCCCAGCGACTCAAACCCCGATGGTGCAAGCCTGGGAAACATGTACGGGGCTCGAATCCACTCGCAAATCCAACCCTCTGACATGAGTGATCCCCTTGTTTCGCAAAACGCTCGCCAGTTCCCGTTCCAGGAAACAGGCACACCGTTGACGGCCGTCCCGTTCTCACCGTCATGGTCCCCGAGCCTACTGACGGGTCTTGATCCAGACGGCAGGCCAACGGCCATCGTCTGCCTTTGTCGCCGTTGCTCGCTTGTTGCTTAGCTCAGGCGGGAGACAACTTAAAAAATTCGCTAAGCGACCTTCTTGAACAGTATTAATTATCTATCGAGGCCGTCGAGGCCTTGTAAACCCTATATGCTTGTTGTACATGACAATTCGTGATGACAATGACTCCGTTGGCTGTTTCCGGAGCTTCCCATCTTCCCGTACCAAAAAAAAAAAGGCAGAAAAAACACCAAAGTTCCATTTCTTTCAAGTTGTACAATGTCCTGCACCGAACACCTGCTTCATGCATTCCCTATTAGGTTGGCCCATCAATGCGTCACGATCCGAACCACTTGTAAGATCAAACCAAAGATCAAACCTCTCGCTACTTCCTCGATTTGCAAACAATCAAATACTCTGCCCAGGGCCTCACCCGTCGCTGCCTGGCCCATGACGCCCATCAACGCTGCTGGAACGCCGCTCTTGATGAGAAGTTTCCGGGCCTTGATTCGCAGTTGCTCCCTTTCTTCGTCCGTCAGCTCTGCAGGCCATTCAGCAAGCTCCTGTTCTGTGGGCATCATATTCTCCCTTAGTTTGCGAAGATGAGTCGCGATGCCGTTATCGGACGTGTTGCCATCGATGACAGAGTTTTGGATCAACGACTGCACCGTCAGGAGTGAAGGATTCCCAGGGCGCAGGAGAAATGACTTAGCCGCTGCCAACAAGGTGCGACGAATGTTCCAAGCTGACGAAAGTGTGTACATTTCGTTGATGACAGCAAACAGAAGCTCAACAGCCACCCTCGTCTCGCCCTCGGAGAGCTGCGAGTACTGTCGACCGGGCTTCACTGGCCCCTTCTTCCCCCCCGTCACGGATGGAGGAGGTGTCGGAACGGATCTAGTTCTTCCATGCTTCTGTCCAGCCACGCTCTCGCTCATCTTGCCCTGCAAGTCACCACCGCTTGTCGGAGATGTGTAATCGTCTGTAATCTGGTCTGGCGGAGGAGGCAACTTCATGAAATCGAGGCTCGCTGTCGAAGGGGAGCGTAGTTGGGCCAGGCTGGAAGCACGACTGTGCTCCCGGCTGGGCTGAGCGCTTGCTGGTGCCGAGCCAGACTCCATGCGTTCTGTTCGTCCTCGCTTGACGTCCGCATCTGAGTCACCCTGCTGGGATTGATAGCTTGGTTGGCGTTCCATCGGTGGCATCTTGCCAGGCTGCGTCGAGATGACCGATGAGCGTTGGCTGTCAAGACTGTCTCGTGCTGACCGTGCTGGTGACCTTCCGGAATCTACTCGAGGCGGTGTCGAGATGGAGAGCCTGCTAGAACTCAGTGTCAAGTCCACCGACTGGCTTGTTGCCCTCCTGTTGAGTCCCGTGATGTTACCAAACACTCCCGTGACGCCGCCGACAATAGTCTTGCCGCCTTCCATAGCTCCCTTTGGCGCTGTGGTGAGGACATCTAACATGTTTTTACCAACTGATTCCCACCCAAAACTTGACTTGGAATCGCTATGAGTGTGTCCCTGAGATTTTTCCAAGAACCGCTTCATACCCTCGCTTTCAGCCAGGCTCTTGTACCAGCAAGCATCCCGGAGATATCTCTCGAGCTCCCCACGCAGTGATTCCCTCGTGTGAATCTTCCAGTTTGGCAAGTCCTTGTGGAGCTCTGTGAAGGCCGTTGCGCCAGAGATGGCCGCAATTCGCCTCAGAATTTCGTGCAACGTCTCAAAATCTGCATATCTTCGTACGATCATCCAACCCGAGTAACCCGACACAGACACCTCGACTTGGACCCAGTAGTCCCAGTTGGGCTTTGTTCGGATTTTAACCTTATCGGCCCCAGAATCATCGTGCACAGTGATGGCCGCGTTGTGGAGGGTTAGCGCCGTCTTCTTAGGGGGTTCTTCCTCCTCGTCCTTGCTCTGGGGTACAATTTGGTCGAAGCTGGTGAACCGAGTGTCTTCGGACTGTTTGGGGGAGGAGCCGGAGCTGGAGGTGTCCATTGGGGACTGAGGCGTCAGAGGGGTAGGGACCACGTCACTCTTTGTGGAGAAGGCGTCCGTGGACACCGAGGAGGGTAGCGTTTTTTGATCATTGGTTCCCGGTGTGGGAGGTAGTTCACCCGTGCTGAAGCGTTTCTGTTTGTTTTCGCTGTCGCTAGAGTTTCTGGAGGGGGCTTGCGATGAATCGGTCGCTGTCGAGTCTCGCTTGCGACGGGCCTCTTCCTCGGCGATCATGTTATTCATCCTCTTCATCTCTTCCATTGCCTCATCTATTTCTTCCTCAGCCTTGCTGAGCTTCTTTTTGTGGCCACTAATTTCCTTGCGGCGACCCCTGTCGATCTCTTGGGAACTTCGGGCAGGTTTCGCAATCCCGACGTTTCCGACGTTCCCGTCCATATCGACAAAGACATTCTGAGCGGAGTCCGGGCCGGTCTGCATGCCTGAATCAATGGCTTGGTTTAGGTTTGGTTCTCCAGCCTCGAGCAGGTAAACGATCCAGCCATTGATCCACTCTGCCCTGCTGCAGGTTTGCAGAGTTTTCTCCAGTACCGAGCTGGCCATGATTTCCCTCAGGAACGCTCGGAGTGGATCGCAGTTGTAGGAGTTTCGGTCAAGGAACCCGAGAAGATCCTCGGCTACCATCTTGAATTTGGCCGCTTGTTGTCGCTGGTTCAGCAGATTCGCCAGGCGGCAATCAGGGTTCGCCGCGAGATAGTTGTAGACGGCATCGGCCGCAGTCATGTTGCTGTCGGCGGGCACATCCGTGAACGCCGCGGCAAGCTCGGACATGAAGACGATGATGATAGAGGAAGAGTTTGTGAGAAGATCCAGGAAGGTATCGGCAGGTCGCTTCCGGCTCAGGTGGTTGGAGATTGCGAGGAGATAGGATGAGATGGTTCTTCGGCAGGCGAGAGGGAATGAATGATCATGAGGAATGATGGGATTGTACCACCACTTGACATAGTCCCGAATAACCGCATCGACGAGCCCCCCTAATGCTTCGCGAGTTTCCGGCCGGAAATCATCGAGGCCCCTGATGACAGCATCGTCGTCGTCGCTGCTCTCCTCGGATTCCTCAGGGCTCTTTGTCGACTCGCTCAATATCCGTTCTAAGATGTCGATGCCTCGTTCGCCTCGGACTGCCTTGGAGACCTCAGGGTTGCGCTGCTCCCATGAAATGAACCCGACAACTCCGCCAAATGCGCCTATTAGGACCAGCCCTAATCGCCCAAGAGTAAAGTATGTGACGGCGGCGAAACCAACTGCGACGCCAGCGAGGGAGCCGGGGGTGGCGTTGGCGAGAAAGTGAAGGATCTTTGCAACAGGCGTGTCATCCCCTGGGGTGGTGGTGTGCGTCGGTGTTGAGGTTGTGGTCGTGGTTATCGACGTGGTCGCGTGAGCAGTTGTTGATTGTGGAGGGGTTTGAGCCTTGACGTCTGTCAAACTGCCGTTGGCATCGTCTGCTACTTGTTGCTTCCCGGGTTCAAACGAAGGCGGCGAAGGGCAGCGGCTGGGCACCTGGCCAACCGGTGTAGCGCCTGGCGGGAGCGCATCATAGTCTGGGGCGGAACTCATTGGGGGTGGGAAGCTGTCGAGGTGCTAGACGCAGAATCGGGGTAGCTTCCCTAAACGACGGGGACCGTGACGATGGCTTCTTGGGAGAGCGTAACCATTACTCAAAGGGCGAATGGTTTTATCAGGAAGGGAAAAATCGCCAGCACCAGATATCGGAGGCGAATGCTCGGACCGAAGCTGGAACACTGAGTGTCTAGATTTGTCTGTGGGTGAGTGTTGGAGGTTTCAAATTGCATGGGATTGGATTGCAATTGTCTCTGTAAGCCCCGAAAAAATGCCCCGACAAGCTGGGGACGACATGTAAGCTTCAGGGGGGGCACCCCCAGTAAATGACACTAAAAACGGAAGCACTCAGAGTCAAGCGTTGCCCTAGTACGCCCTAGCACGCTAAATCAGGGCTCCCCTACCACGCCAGTTTGCCCGTCAAGCCTGTCAGAACCGTCAAATCTGCTCTGGGCTCTCCTCAATGGGCTCATCATCTCCACCAGAGAAACACGAAACACAGGGTCATGGGTGGCTAATTTATTTCTTAAGGTCTTTCAATCTCTGCATAATTGAACTTGTTTCTTCTTCTCGGGCCAGAATACGAACCACTGCCCCAAGCCATCTCAGGCTGGTTCACGCGGTGTGCCGGACATATTAGATAGGCCTCCCTCGAGGCTGCATCCAAGATATGTACATAGATAACTGCCAGCTACCTAGGGATGGGGATGTATGAGATACGAATACGCCCTGTTATCCTAGCGATCCTACTATTAAATTAGATGAGCTCCCCACCATCAACTGCAATGTTCATCACGTGAATTGGCGTTGCTTTGTCTGTAGTGTGGAGCTCGTCTCACTTGCGCGCCAAACGCGTTCCATATGCATTTGCTCCTTCACCCTTCAACATTTCTCTCGTGTGCCGATACAGACGTTCATTCCATCCATATTGCCCCCGGAGTCGCACCACTAGCCCCAACTAAAACTGCCACAATAGCTACACCCACCACTGCTCGCAGACGACTTGACGCAACGCACCGCCAACATGTCGTCCAAGAAGCGCAGCGCGAGCATGGCTGAGGATGACGCTAGTGAACCCGAGGTTGCTCCCAAATTTTCCAAGAAGGCGAAGAGCACCAAGTCAGGACTCAGCCCTGACGGCAAGGATGACGATGGCAACCCATTTTGGGAGGTGCGCGCGCACATATTGAGGAGATAATGCGAGCAGTCGCGTACTAATGCGGAATATAGCTCTCCAACAAGCGCCGCGTCGGCGTCTCGCAGTTCAGAAACGCAAGCTTTATCAACATTCGAGAATACTACGAGAAGGATGGCAAGACTCTTCCAGGAAAGAAGGTAATTCTCTGGTGCTCTCTCTGGACCGAGGCGGAGATTGCTAACAGACTAACTTGCAGGGCATCTCACTCTCGGTTGACCAATACACAGCCCTGCTCAAAGCAGTACCCGCTATCAACGCTGCACTGCGCGATCTTGGCCACAACGTCGATGGCTTTGATGAGGCGGCACCTGCAGCTCCCGCTCCCGCCAAGTTGAAGAAAACCAAGTCTAAATCTTCCAAGGCCAATATCGACGCCACTAGTGATGAAGAGGAAGATTAAATGTATTTGAAGAGTCTGTGAAATCCCCCACAGCTAGTTATGGTACAGGACCATACGGAACGGCCAAGGAGTATGGGAGTTGGAGGATGTAAACCCTACATATTTGTGTGTTTTTTATGGTGAAAATGACGAATTGAATGAGAAAGCTACTCTTTATCGGCTTTGAAACGGTTGACCTTCGGACGTTGCTTCTGGCAGAGTTTCCGAGCGGTCCGGGCACTGCCACAGGGTGCACCACGCCTTGCTTCGGTTCACTCCGATCGTGATGTGCATGTTTGGAAGCTGTACCCATGCAAAATGGGTATTAAAAACCTTCACTTTGGACTGGCGAGCACTGTCCGTTGATCTGGGACATTGGAAGGCTGCGCTAAGTGGAGTCGGGGGCGAGACATGATTTTGGCCCTCGAGGCGAACGACTCCCCGGCTGGACCGGCGTCAACTGGCAGGCGAGCCTAAAAATCCAAAAACGTTAATGGAGCACGAGGGCAAGTAGTTTTTGGCACCAAACAGCCTTGTCAGTCTTTCATCATGTGATCCGGTTGCAGCCTCAGATTCCGCGCCTGTCCCATTGCTTCCTCAGACCCTTTATTGATCACCTCCTTTTGGAATGTCTCCTTCAGATGAGGCAGGCAAATAAGCGGGCCTGACCATCTCACAATATTATGCTCCCCCACGTCCCCTCTATGCCCCACATCATGAATACGCAAGTGCGTAGCAGGCTTCGGCTGCGTCATTGCGACTGGGGTACGGAGTATATATGTGGCGTATGTTGATTTCGGAGCAGCCCATGTCCGATGCCGTGCGAAGGAAGTCCAAGGCGATACTGTACAAAACTTGTCGACAAGGTCTTGTGGTGAGCAGGAGCAAAACACGGCATCATGTACGTGTGAATGTTGTATGCCGGAGTGGCCAACCAATTGAGTATGATGGTTGCAGTGCAGCGGCACGCGGGTATTGGTTAAGGCTGCATGCATGCTTTTGGCTACCGTATAATTCTTTTTTTTATTTAATTTTTTTCTTGGTTGTGTAGCCAACTTTGAAAAGAAGGAGTAATAAAAAGACAGAGACAGCCAATATTCTATCAAGTATTTTTAATCGTATCCCTTTGAGTGTGGTAAGCCTCCACTTGCGTACCTTGCCCCACATCACATACAATACAAAGGGCTACTTTTCAATGGCGAGGATTCTCCAATAAAATAATATATATCTTGTTTGTATTTATAAAAGCAGTGATCATATTGATCGGCATGATATTGCCACTGGTACTGTAGTGACCTTCATTATCACTATATTTAGGTAGCTAAAGAGGTATTTTTATTTCCCTTTTTTTTAATTGGCTAATATCCTTGCTTAGTACGCATGTGGAGGCTTACCGCACTCAAGGGACAAGACTAAAATGCCACCTGCAGGTTAACGGATCTCAGGGGCCCTAGCTCAACCCGTTGGTCCAGCCACCATGGGGGCACGTGATGATATGCGTCTTAGACGGGACGGGATGGTGCTCGCTCTGTTGTAGAGTTGTAGATATTTCTTGAGACAAGATGGCGCCCTGCTGTGGATAGCCACGGCAAGTTAATGAATGTAGTGAGACTGAGATATGCACAACTCCCCAGACACAGGACGAAGCAAGGCATCTGTTGGCTGGGCGAATGGTGACTAAAAATGACCATCCGAAGACCGGCAATGACGAACCAGGGATGGATGGATGGGGCATCAACATAGAGCGGCAGAAGCTCAGCTCTGTAAACGGAAATGTATTTTGGTATGCTTAAGTTTTGTCTCCAAGTATGCCGGTATGCTGGTCGCAAAATAAATGACACGAGGAAAGGTTTGACATAATAATAAACTCAACACCAATTGTTGCAGAATTACCTGGAAGGCAAAGATATGGGACACGACTTTCCTTTCCCTAACAAAGGCAGCATAAGACATGAATTAAAAAAAATATATAAAACAGGCCTGAGTGATATTATATGTTCATATTTGGGGATTTATTTCCCATAACAAATCCCAACTCTGTTTATTCTTTATGGTCTGGTGTTTTCCATTGTCAGAACCCGTATCATGTTGCACGACTTATTTAGTCAACAAGCATCCATGGGGGGCGCGGTGTGCCGTGTATTTTGCGACCCGCTTGGCTGAGCAAGCATCAGGCACTTGTCAGCAACTTTTTGACGACAGCAGGGGCAGATCTCGCGCCTAGATTCAGGTGGCCGTCAGCCTTCGGCAAGGGCTGTGCAATTTATGGATACGAGGACCGGACGAGGAGCCCGTCTCGTGAAGAGTTCGAGGCTTTTCTGCGTAAAATGACGATTAAGTGAAGGATGAAAAATGCGAAACAAAAACGCGTTTTCAAGACGCTTGCCGTGCACAATGGGAATGTGTCTCAGTTCTAAATGCGCAATTCGCGATCCTTGAGCACTGGCCCTTTTCCATGTCGATTTGCAGGGCACGGAGCAGGGACAGATCCCAGTGCCCAGCCCAAGGCCCCAAACCCGCCGCCACAGCCCACTGGAAATGCTCTGGATGGGTAGCTAGCGCCGTTAGTTACCCCTGCCACTTCCCCTGGAGCCACGGGCTCCTCCTTTCTAGGCGTCCCATTGACCTGTCCTCTTCCCAAGCCCGTTTTATCATGCAACTGTAGTCGTGCTTCCATCACCACGCCAATTCTTTTCCCGACGCTCCTTATCGCATCTTATTCGGTTCACTCGCTCTATCACCGTTTTTATCTTTGCCTCTTGTTCCCTTACTGCTTACTATTACCAACGTGGAGCTAATCCCCCTTTTCTCTCCAAGATTCCTCTTCTCTGGTGACGCAGCTGCTTACGTACATACCCCTACCCGGCTTTCTCATCTGAACATCTTCTATCATCACCCTTGACCCAACTGAACGTGGCAGGGGTTGCTTATTGTTTTTAACTTGTTGAAGAACTCTTGCACTTGACATTCCAGCGCTGCCGGCCAAGACAAGGTTTTGCCACACTACTGTGACAATGAGAATCTCATGGGGGTTGGGCTCGGGAGACGTCGAGTCTGTGGATGATTACGTCGGGGTCCTAGTGCCACTTGAACAAGCTCATCTTTACAGCCAGTCTGCAAGATCCAAAAACAAAGATAAGGCTCCGGCCAAGGATGAAGATGGACTTGATGATGGGGGAGAGCCCAAAGATGAGGGTTATGAAATGGAAGGCATGCTTCAGAAGGAGGACGACGGCGAGTATAGTATTGAGGGACTGCGAAGGGAGACGAGAGAGGGTCGCCAGGGGAAATGGACATCATATGAGAGTGCGTCGGAGATATTCCGATATTGTGTTGAAGAGTTGAGGCTAACGGGGAACAGTCAAATCAAAACTAATCAACAAGGCCATTGGTGACATCGGCATGGGCAACTACAATTGGCAACTCTTTGTCCTCTGTGGATTTGGATGGTTTGCCGATAAGTAAGTCATCCTTATATGCGGCTACTAGTTGTTCAGTCAAGTTTGCTAACATATGCGACTAGTTTATGGCTACAGGTGAGTAAAAAGAAAACCCAAAATACATTTATCACGGATGAAGCTGACTGAGTGTGCAGGGTGTCTCGCTAACCCTCCCCTCGCTCTCTGCAGAGTTTGACATTTCGGAAAAAACTGTGAGATATACCACAAGTGCCCTGTTTCTTGGCCTTTCTGCTGGTAGTTTCTTTTGGGGCATCGGCTCCGACTTCCTCGGCCGTCGTATCGCTTTCAAGGTGACGCTTCTCATCACTAGTGTTTTTGGCATAATGTCAGCCTATGCCCAAAGCTGGGGATCCGTCTGTGTCTTGTTCGCTGCCCTTGGCTTTGGTGTCGGCGGGAACCTCCCCGTTGATGGCTCCTTGTTTCTGGAGTTCCTTCCCGACGCTTCCAGCGCTTTGCTTACTCTTCTGTCTGTTTGGTGGCCCATCGGGCAGCTTGCCTCATCGCTCATCGCGTGGTACTTCATTGCCAACTGGCCCATTGAGCAAGGCTGGCGATACTTTGTTGTCACTATTGGCATCGTCACATTTGCCATGTTTATAATTCGCTTCTTTATCTTCCATCTCCTTGAGTCACCCAAGTTCCTCTTGAACAAGGGCCGCCAGAACGAGGCCATTGCCGTTGTCCACGGCCTTGCTTATCGCAACAATACCAAGACATGGCTAACGTCGGAGATCATGGACAAGGTCGCCTGGAACGAGGACGAAGCTGAAATGCCGAACGTCGCTACCCAAGTTCCCCCGAAAACCACCACCAATGTCATAAAAGAGAAGCTGAAGAGCTTATCTAGGGATCGACTGCGACCGCTGTTCAAGACCAAGACTCTTGGCATGGCCACATCCCTCATCTGGTTTTGCTGGGCGTCAATTGGCATGGGCTATCCTTTGTTCAATGCCTTCCTGCCACAATACTTTGCCCGTGCACACTCTAGCTCGGGCTCCGACGATGTCCAGTCCGAGACGGACACGATTTCCTCCACGACCTACCGCAACTATGCCATTGCCTCCATTCTCGGTGTGCCCGGCAGTCTCCTGGCCGCATACCTCGTCGATCACCCGTCGCCTTTCTTTGGCCGCCGTGGCACTCTCGCCTGCTCCACCTTTATCTCGGCTGTGTTCCTCTTCCTCTTTGTCATCTACGGGACCACGCCATCCAAACAACTCTTCTTCTCTTGCGTCGAGGCCTTTGCCCAAAACATCATGTATGGTGTGCTGTACGCCTTCACCCCAGAAATCTTCCCCGCTCCCGTCCGTGGTGCGGGCACAGGCGTTGCAAGCTTCCTCAATCGCATTACTGGCTTGATGGCCCCTGTCTTGGCGGCAACGATCCCGGGAGACGGAGCTACCACGCCAATTTACATGTCAGCCGCCCTAATCCTATCGGCGTTCATCGGCATGTGCATGATCCCCATCGAGACCCGTGGTGCGCAGAGGCTATAGCAGATACAGGACCTTGTGTGCGCACGGACCGGCGTTGGGGATGAGATGTTACAATTAGGGGTCGATTTGTTTAGGGGATTACGGGATGATTCGTCTCTTTTGCATAATACCTGCTTACGACCTGGAGTACAATCACATCGGGTGTTGTTGAAATTTTACACCATTTGCACATTGCTAAAGGAGGACATTCGCTTGGTTGATTATTTTCTGTGTGTAAAATCTGGATCTTGATAGTCTATTTCGGGTGTATTATAGATTGATTTTTGTTTAGGGTTTATCGATTTCCTTTGGCTCCAACTGGAGCGTCTAGTCTCCTCCGTTTCAATGATGTGCCAAGAGCATCTCTCACCATGGGATCTGCTCGGATAGTATTTTGTACGAGCCACTCCCTCATCTTTCCCTGGAGGTTGCTTGTTGCCTCCGAGTCTCCCTTGTATGGTGCAAGCTCCATCTCCAAAAGTCGTATGGTATCAGTGTCGAGTTGACCCGCGATCGTTTCCAGCCGGCTGAGGTTTTCATGGAGGGCCTTCTCGTGGTTATCATCAGTGATTTTTTGGTCCGCTCCCATATGCACAGTGAGCAGCGGGCCTATCTGAGATAGGGCAATGTAGAAGGTGATTGTAAGTTTTCTAGCTAGAGAAATGATCTGGAAAGGAAGGTATGTAGGGTGAGAGCTGGCACGGGCAAGGACGGCGTTGACAATGGTTACCCAGGGAGGGAAATCGGGCCGCGTGACGGTATGGAGTTCAAAGGTGCACAGCGTGACCAGAATGAGCCACCTGTAGTATTTACCAAAGTCCATATAGCCAAATAGGCCGAGGATGTAGATGGTGGCGCCTGCAACGCCGTAATGCGGCAGGATGCCAGAAATAACACCACGACTGACAAAGTCCTTGATGGTGACGCACTTGGACCAGCGCAGAATCTCGGGGCCAAAGCGCTCGTAGGCGAATCGTTTTGCGCCATCCAAAAGCGTATCGCTGGCCTGCTTGAGGTGCATGAAGAAGATGGCAGAATCGGGGGCATCCGCGCCGGCCTTGTCAGGGTGGTGGAGGGCGGCCAGGCGGCGGAAACGGGACTTGATCTCGCGTTCTTGGGCATTGAAAGAAATCCCTAGGTCGTCGTAGAAAGAAGGCTGGTGTCGCATGTCGTAGTCGGCTTCGTAGATGGTGTAAATGAGGTAGACAGTGATGACGAGCATCTGGATGATGCGGCGGTGCGAGTTGAATCGGGGGGAGCCCGGTGTGGGCTTGACTTCTCCGGCGCGGATGGTGATGCCATAGTAGATGGTCTGGACCCAAGAGGATGCAATCTGCGGGTTGGCAACATGTTAGCGACTGCAAATGGCGACACGTTCACGGCGTGCCATGTTGGGGTGGCAAGCGTGTGAATGGATACGGATACACAAAAGAAATGCGCTGGGATACGGGAGCGACTTACGCCGGGCAGGAAGGCCCAGCCTAGCATGGAAAGATAGCTAGACATCTTTGGGACTTGAGCATCACAGGGCGCAGCGTGGTTACAAATGCAACATGAAAGGAAGTGGTGGGTTTGGCGGGAGTTGGACTTGTAATCAGGAAGAGAAAAAAAAGATGTGGCCAGCCTGTTCAAGGATCGCGTTGCGGCGTTGAAGGTTGCGGGAGTGGCATACGCCTGCGTCAGAGTGGGTCGCGGGTCTTAGCTGGTGGCGGAAATAGGCATCGATAGCTGGCTTCCTCAGGTACCCTTTCCGGAGGTGTTTCTGGGCTACTGGCCCACTCACTCGTCGCCGCCGAAACGGGCTGCAAACAAACATGTGCCAGGCACAGCACGTCGTTGGAGTGCCTGGGAAGGCTGCATTCTAGTCTGCCGTTGAATTACTTACATTTCAAAGCATGCGGACATGGCCATGATGGTTTTCGTTCTCGCATCCGCTCATGCAAACGAACGAGCCAAATCTTTGTTTGCATTCGCTTTTCCCAAACGAGTAGTTGGTTCGCTTGGGGAGAATCATGTCTTGTGCCGCACGTTCCTCGACCGATATTGGATGTGATGGCACGAATTCCAACACTTCCTATACTCAGCCAACTCCCACATCCCTTGGCAGCCCGGTGAGAGAATGGCGACAAAGGTGCATTCCGTCTTCATCATGGCCAAGATGAGCCGGTCTTGTTGATTGAAACCGTGCTAGCTGGCCAGCCCAGGCTCGTGCGAGAATCTGGAATCCTCTGTGGCCCGTGGATGATTGATCCATCTCACCCAAAATCCCATGCCCAATCCAGTAGGCACCTTGTTTCATATCCCACCCACCAAGCAACGCCCGTCGTCGAATCACGCTGCACAGTTGCCGTTGTAGCTGGCCAACCAACTCGACCATCAATCTCCCCTTCTGGTGGCGATTGCAACCTCTGGTCGCCAGTAAACCGCCACAACGACTCGTACCGTGACCAGGCAGGGCAGGTGGCTTCCTTTGCCAGCAAGCTCGCATCTTGACCAATGTCTGAGGCTACCCGAAATTCCCGGGGGGCCTCGATGCGGGCCAGGTTCGAGCGGATATCCGCACTTCACGTCCCAGCTCTGAATGTAGTCGTAAGAGACCCTGGCTTTTCGCGGATAGCTACAGCTGTGCACACATGATCCACCGAGATGATGCTGCGTCCAAGGGTGTCGGGTGGATGGGCTTCGGATGACAACAGTCCAGGGTCCTCGGCAGACCAATAGTCTATATCAGATGCCGTGTCCCTCCCATAAGCTTACCGATCCTTTCAATTGACATGCCTGGTGCAGACCCTTCATATCTCTCCTCTTCTCGTTCCTTCTCTTCGCTTTTACTATACAATGAATTTTCTACACTTTGCCCCATTTGTGGGAGCAGCGCTGGCTGCTTGCAACGGTTACAAAGAATTATGTGATCGCAAATACTCAAACATCACATTCATCGGCACCCACAACAGCGCCTTTGATGGAATCAGCCCTGCCGACAACCAACACATATCTGTGACCGAACAGCTGGACCTCGGTGTGCGTTTCCTCCAGGCCCAGACCCACGACGAGGATGGCGACATTCAATTGTGCCACACCTACTGTGAATTGCTTGATGCTGGCTCCTTGGAAGACTACCTCCAAAATATATCTTATTGGATGGGCAACAACACGGAAGAGGTTGTCACACTACTATTGACCAACGGTGACGCCATATCGGTTGAGAAGTATGCAACAGTCTTCGATAACACTGGGCTGCGAGACTATGCCTTTGCTCCGAAGAAGCAATTGGGCCTGGATGACTGGCCAACCATGCAAGATCTGATAGACAAGGGAACACGGCTCATTGTCTTCATGGGTTGGTCGCTAGCTCTCACTCTTCTTCTGGGAAATACAACCTCGAACTTACACATGATAGATTACCACGCAGATGAGAGTAAAGTCGACTATATCATTGACGAATTCGATTACCTTTGGGAAACTCCCTTTGGCGAAACTAACTCCAGTTTTCCAACTTGCGAAGTTGACCGTCCCGAGGGCGGTGACCCTAAAAAGCTCATGGGCATGATGAACCATATGCTCAACGTCGACGTCCTCGGCATTGTCATCCCCAACCGAGAAAAGTCCGACGAAACCAACTCTAAGGGGTCTATTCAGGACCAAGTGAACCTCTGCGATGATGAATGGGGCAAGATCCCCAATGTTATTCTTGTGAGCTCCCCGCCCCCAACTCCAACCCTAAATGCGATCTCTTGTATGCCCGAGCCATGTCCAAACTATGCTAACGAATGATGAACCAGGTGGATTGGGTTAATGATGGTGACACCATGGAAATGCAAAAGATTCTGAACGGATTGTGAACAACCAACTTTGGAGCTGAGGAAATATGAGTTGATTAGTGTCCAGAACGTAGATGCCCTGTTGAGAAATGGCATTGTATAAATTTGTATAAATTTGAATCCGATAGAATAAACAGGGTGGGCTCACCACGAACACCATGTAACATAACCAACCAGTGGTATACAATCAGCTACACCTTGGTGTTGCTGCCCAACACCATGAAGTTGGTTTTGTAACCGGTTTCACGTATGGAACACCCTCATGTATATAAATGTAAATATATTTGACTTGACGATTTTGATATGGCCATCATGTACTCTCCTTGATAATCGTCTCCAATGCCTTCACATACTCAGCCACTTCCTTCATCCCCATGAGAGTCAAATCTCGTCGTCGCCCTTCCACCAACGCAGCCGGCACCGCATCGACGTCCATGCCCACAGTTCGAATCCTCTGCTTAGTACCCCTCTCTCCCTTCTCACGATCAGATACCAAAGCCTTGGCCTCGTCTTCTGGCACTCCAGCTTCGACGCAAGCCATGATGAGCGTGTCGTCGGCTGCAGGGTGGCGCCCCTCGCCGAAGAACAAACGGAACAGAGTATCCACAAGCTTATTTGTTACATCAGCACCATGCGATCCCTGAACAAGCTGGATGACGCGATGTGAGTGGAACGTGTTCCCAGTAGGACCTTGAAAGTTGAGCGGCACGCCGAGGGGCTCGGCGATGGACCCCATGCGTGCCTGGAAGACCTTTTGCGCCTCGGGATTCCCGTTGTGCTTGTGCTGCAGTGAGTACTGGCAGCGATCTTCAACTGTCTCTGGAAAATCCGGCGAAGGCTGAAAAGGATCAAAGCGATAGGTGAAGGAGGCCGACGGAGAAACCTGGGCAAGTGCTTGGTCAAGTCTGGGCGCCGAGTCAGATCAGCAGGTCGCCACGAGAGTAAATACAGGATTGCCATACCTCTTCTTAGCAAGATATGACCTGTGATAAAGTCAGCCAATAGGCTCAGAGTGTACGAAATGATACTCCCTGGCAAGGTCTATGTGTGTACGAAAAATGAACAACCTACATACCATGTGCAAGTCATATCCAACGTGTAGGTGACCTGTGATTTATACATGATTCCAACTTGTTAGGGAAAAAAAAGAAAATTTAAAAAGATTTAAGAATGCGACGCAAGCTGAGCACCGAGAAAACTTGAATTTTGTTTCATCTAACTCTGAGCCTGAGGTTTTCTGATAAAGAACAAGGCGAAGGTGTATGGACGTCATGGCTCCCCTGGAGAGTAGATGCGGGGGGCGAGTGCCAATGAGCCGCCCACATTACCTCCGCTCAACCGGAATGGTGCGGCACGATGCTAAGTGCGCTGAATATGTGAATGGCGGCCAATGACACGAGAGAGGTAAGCATTCACATATGAAATTAGTACATTCTACGGTGACGAAAAGAAAAAGGGCTTGCAGTTATGGTGTGAGGGGTATCGTAAACATCAATTCTTTTGTCGCTGGCAAACTCCCTAATCGAAAGTCATCTTAGTACCAGTGTGCTTAACCACAGCACCCGTCAGTCTTGCCACTGAGATATCAGCCGATTCCTTCAATGGCTTTGCGTCATCTGCATCCGCGTTCTCTCCACCAGCACCTCTGTTGTTTGACCTGGGAGGTGGTCTATTTCGTGGGTTGTCGTTGGGACCGTCTCCATTCTTCCTGTCCTTGCCGAATCGCTTCTTGTATCGAGCCTGGTCGTCCTCGGCGAGTTCAATCTTGAGCTCGCGACCCAGCATGCGGTTGACCCACCACTTGCGTGTTTTGAACTGCTTCTGGCGAGACTCCTCCTTGTCATCATCATCCTCCTTGAAGTCCTGTTCCGTCTCCACTTCCTCCTTGATTTTCACGAAGCCCTTGACTGCCCAGAGCGCGGCGTCTGCCTCCTTAAATTTCACCCAGCCGTAGCCCTTGCACTTGCCCGTGTCCTCAAACGAGGCCATCTTGGCCCACTCAATCTCGCCACACTTCTCAAAGTTCCTGTGCAAATCTTCTTCGGTCGTCTTGAAGCTCATGTTGCCGACAAAGACCTTGCGGCTCACGTTGGCATCCTGCTTTGACTGCACTCCCTTGTTGCCTTCGGTCTTTCCCTCGGCCCCAGGCTCAGCCGACTCGGGCTCCTTCTTGGGACGACCCTCAAATGACTTGGCATCCTTGATAAGAAGTTTCCTGCCATTGAGCTCTGTCTCAGAGAGGGCAATTGCGGCAACTTTGGGGCCGATGTCTGTGAAATCGACGTATGCGAATCCCTTGTTGGTTGGCTTGGCGTTCTTGTCTCGCCCGGGTTCCTTGTTTGTAGGAAGCTTGACTCGTGTGATCATCTCATCAGAGATGACCTCACCAGAGTTATCCACGAGCCATTTGCGCAGCTCCACAGGTGTCAAGAAGAAAGGCAGGTTGCCAATCCACACGCCATGCTCGGAGCGACCGTTGTCCTTCTTATCCTTCGACTCTCCAGACGGCTTCTCATCGCCACTGTCTTCCTTGGCGGGGACAGCCTTGCCCTTCTTCAGGGCACGGCGTGCTCGTTTCGAGGGGGGCTCGGGAAGATTGACGTCAACTTCAATCTCTTCAATGTCGGCCTTGCGCTTGGTTGAGGTAGAGGCCGCGGGAGCGGACTCGTCGGACTGTTCGGGCGCAGAGAGCGCCTCCGCGTCTTCCATCTTCTGGTCATTGTCGACATGCTCAGTTTCTGGCTTAGGAGCCTTCTTCGACTTCTTTTCCTTCTTCTCTTTGGTGGCCATTGTGATTGTTGATGGTGAATAAATGACACAGCTACTAAACGAGAACGATCTTCTTTGCGACCAGATTTTTTGGGGGATTTTTTTTTTTGGATCAGACCAATCCGATAAGGAGTAAGCCAATCGATAAGAGATAGCATGCACGAGGATAAATATGGGGCAACCTTTGGTCCCTGCGCTTGGACCGCGGGGGCTACAACGGGGCGACTGACTGGTCCGATCGATTGAGTTGGCTACCTTCTAGATTCAGGGATTGTGCGAGTATTTTGCATAAATCTAAACGAAAATATTTGCTTTGTTTCCCTGAAGGCTCCTCCAAAAATGGAAAGATAAAAAAGTCAATGCTAAAAAGACGGCACGGGCCCCAACACCCAAGGTAACACAAGCTTGGGCTCGAGACTAGGTCTGGCCTGGATGAAACATGTCAGGTACCATTCGTATCAAAGTCAAAGAAAAGCTCCGAAATTTTTGCGAGTGATTAAAGCCAGAAGCTGACTCTGTATGCAGAATGACGAAACTGGTAGTATCAAAGTTCATGCCTCAAGGGGCTGGATTGCGATTGAAGCGTTAAATGCAGCTGCTGCAACCTACGTCGGAGGCTAAGAAGAATGACGCCTCAATATGTAAGGGGAGTCGTCGCATTGTGGGCGAGTTACGGTCAGGGCAGAAGGGGAAAAAATATGCCAGTGGTGAGGTTTCAGTCGGGATCGATTTGGCCTTCTTTTCTTTTTGCCCCTTGCAGTCGCGAGTATTGCTGGTGCCACCATTGACTACATCACACGCCGGTTGTCTCTGGCGTGGAGGTGCAGATACATGCCCAACCAGGATAGGGTGTGGATGCGACAACGCAGATCGAATGGGCCTAAACGGTGGACGACAACCCCACAAAGCACTGCAGTAAAAATGCTGACGGTGGGCGCTCCAGAGGGAAAACGACGGTCTGGGCTGCACATCGCCAGAGTTTGGCCGCGCTGAAGGGCAAATTTCACCCCTCAAAGTCAAAGTCTCAAAAAAAAAAAGGGCTAGCTGGTATGTCTTAAGACGGGAGTTTACGAATGTGTCTTGTCTAGGATGGTTTGAGAGGGGTTTACTAGTCTCACCCAAAAGGACGGGTGACCAAATGATGAATGTCCAGGATTGGCCCGAGTGATGGCGAGACGTCGGCTTGTGGATGGATGAGCGCATGGGATGTTGCGCCACGCCAAATTCGGGCAAAGGGGACAGGTGAGAGATGCAAAATCATGAATGAGCCCTAGCATTGCAGCGGTTAATTCGTGCTCTCGTTGCGTCCTTGTCACCGTTTCAACATCCTCTGAAAGGGCCTTGGAACGAGTTGCGCAATCCTGGAGGCCACCCACCCAGCTCGCGCTGACGGTTGTACAAAAAAAAAAAAAAAAAAAGAAGCCGGACCGGGACCGGGGCCACAGGAGGAACGCAGGCGCCGCCGCCCGCAAGCCGTGGCCGGCCGGCCAGACCGAGACGAGAAGAGTGACCAGAGCGGGCGGCAGCGAAATGGAGATAATGTCGGCCATGGCATGCGTTGATTCACCCTGTGCCATATGCACCCGGCCGAAAACCCGCTCAGCGTCCAGTGCAACCGGCCATGCCCGAGCACAGATCATGACGCCAGCGAAGGGTCACTTGTCGACCTGGAGGGATAATTACATGGGATAGTCGCAGATGTATAGGGACGCATGTCGTAGAGGGGCAAGATGACGGCGCCAAAACGGCAATGAATGGCAGGAAAATAACCGAACTAGGTTGCCCCACTGCCATGCCACCTGTGGCCCACTACGTAGCGGCAAGGAGGCACCAGCAACGCATCAGCAACACACCGTCACCCACTACGCGGCAACGCCATGGCTCCCCCACCATGCACCAGCTCTCCCACTAACAGGCGCCCGAGGGTCCGGCGTCACGTGTGGCATCCTGCCTCTGGTGGTGTGCTGGGCTGGTGCTGGGCTGGCTCGCGGGCGATGGAACACATGACACCAAATGCAAGGCATTCAAGGAGAGCAACAACAATGAAAAGAAAAGAAGAAAAAAAGCCGGAATATATGTTGTTCAAGAAGGGGCTAGACCAAAAAAGTTATTCTTTAGCATTGAATTTAGCATTGAATATCTTAATTTTCCCTGTTTCATTTATTTTATTCATCTTGTCCTACTGGTTCTTGGGCTTCGTTCATGCGTGCCGACGTGTGCCATGTCTTCTGTCAGCCGCGGGTCTTGGTAACGTAAGTTGGTCCAGGGTCAACGGGGAGGTGGGTGACCCAGCTGTCGCCTGAAGCGAATCATTGGCCCTGTGGCTGCTGCAACGCTGGTGACCAACACAACACAGCGCAAGCCCAGCACTCACTAGTCCCCCCAAGGCAAAAGCTCTTGGCCATCGTCTGGACGCTTTTGCTTTCTTCTCTTGTCTCATCAACTTTTGTCTCTTGCGACTCCGGAGGCAAAGACAGCCAGAAAACACAGTCAGAAATAGGCGGACGAGCCCGGCTTTCATTCTCCTTTTCCTTTTAAAGACCTCACTGTTCCCAATCCCTAGCCCCGTTTGCGTTTGCATCCTCTTGGTCCCAGATCCTGCACGCTGCTGTGGCGCTGCGGCCCTACGACCTACCAGGTACCAGCGCTACGCTACCCATAACAACGCAATCTTTTTTGGCCCTAGGCCAGTGCGTTTCGCCCGGGTACCCATGCCGCCGCTGTTGACCGCTTTCTACTAAGATTCCCGCTCTTGCACTCCCGACCTCCCTTCTCCTCCTCTACACTTTCAGGTTTGTACGTCCGGCGGCAACTCGAGACGCTCGCTGCATCCTGCCGTCGACGGTTGACTCCTTCGTCATTGTCTTTCAGGCACTTGCAACCATATCGCCGAGTTGTTTTTTCGACATCTGCGCACACCCTCCTTACACCTGATAATCCACTCAACCAACCTAGTAATCACCGTTGCCGCCCAGCGCATTCGGTGTCTCGTTTCATTTCACCATGAACGTTCTGCTCTCGCCACAACCTCCCGTCTTCCCTCATCAACACGAAAACCCTCGTCTCTCTCCTCAGCGATCTCGTGAGTATCTTCTCTTATCCCTTGCCCCTCGTCTGCTCTCTCACCTCGAAACCCCATCTCCCTGCTACCATGCTTGGCTACTCACATCCCCTCAGTTTCACCCCTTCACAATATGACTACCCGCAAGCGAAAAGCCGATGAGGATGGTGACGAGACCATGTCGCCTCAGAGCTCTCCCGCAATCTCCTCTCGACCTCTTGCCCGACCCTCCAAGAAGGTGCGATCAAACGAACTCATCGGCCGACCACTCGCTCTCCCTCGACTTCTCGAGACGCTCAACACCGACCAACTCCGAACTGTACTTGAGCGCATATGCGAACGACACCCCGACATCGGTAATGAAGTCGTCTCTGGTGCTCCTCGCCCTACCGTCTCCTCAGCTCTCGATGTTTTAGGCGGCTATTTGGAAAAGCTCAAGGATGCCGCCCCCTACGGACAGTCGAGTGCAGAATACACCTACTATCGAGTCAAGGACGCCCTGGTCGCACTGATTGACGCCCTATTCGACTTCACCCCCCAGTTCCTTCCTCCCATCGAAAACCAGCCTACAAAGTCGCTTCAGTTCCTCGATGGCGCCACCAATCTCATCCACCAACTCCCTGACTGGGAGCCCCAGGCTTACCGTCACCACAAGGAGAATGCGTACGAAGAAATCTCCAAGGCTTGGGCCATGGTTGTTAACGAAGCGGCTAAGCGAGGTGGTGGCTTTAATTTGCACTCGGGAGGATGGGATCAGACTCTATCTCAGCACAACGAACGATCCGGTGGGCGCCTGAGCAGCGCTATCAGTGCAATGGCAAATAATGTCGGATGGATGGGGCACAACGGCAACGGATCATCTTCTAACCCTGCGGAATCGAACTCCATCTTGAACCAGCTAGTATCTGGAACATATGGCGCACCTGTCCGAGTTGGACCTTGGTAAACCAACTCTCCCGAGAGGAAAACAATTGCATAACAACGGCGCTTCGGACGAGTCATCATTGCACATATCACGACGGCATCAGTGTGACGGCTTTCATTTGGCATCAATGGCTGGCATAGACTTTCTCAGACACCTCATTTCATGTCACGGCTGGGGTTGGGTGGCGTTTTTTATTGTCTGCATTTCTTGATATCCCTTTTCTGCACTTGTGAGTAGCAGGGGTTAGTAATGTATCTGGATTTCCTTCTCCCGTGTTAAGATGTGGAAAGACCACATGATTCATGTATGTAGAACGACTTTTTGCCCCGTCATCTCTCTTTGGTCTTTGACGTGGGGGAATGAATTCAAACTTAACGTGGTTCAAGCGGCATTTTCTCCCCCCCCCCCCTTCCGAGGTTCCCCTCAACAATGTGACAGGCACTCATCAATTCCTACGTGATCGACAGTAACATGTAAATCCTCTGTATTTCCAGTAGCTTCAGCTAGATTCGGCCGAAAGCTCGCAAGCTGTCCCCCACAGCCAG
The DNA here is from genome assembly GCA_020623695.1 of Calonectria henricotiae. NCBI lineage: Eukaryota > Fungi > Ascomycota > Sordariomycetes > Hypocreales > Nectriaceae > Calonectria > Calonectria henricotiae. The sequence continues at coordinate 61,467 of JAHVYB010000230.1, forward strand.
ATTCCAAAACAGGATCCGAGTGGGCTCTGCCCTTCCTTCATCTCTGCCAGGCAAGGGGTAAAAGAGAGGAGCGATTGAGCAACCAGGGATTATTCAGGCTTAGTGTCCGTGCTTCTTGCCTCGCTTCTCGAAGGAGCATTGACGTCGTTTGCGAACATCTTGCACAACAATACTTTATCACTCACCTTTCTCTTCATCAAAGGGTGATGCGGGCTGAAAACCACACCTCGTCTCAACATTCAAGCATCAGCTCAAGTGCGTCTCTCAGTGGCCTCAACAAAGTGAAACAACAGACTCAGGTAATTCATACGGTGAATAAATAATGCCTATTTAAGACAGAGACTCACTATGAAGAAATCCCACTCTACAACTGAAGGACGGCATGCCTGATCGTATATTAAAATTAAGATCTCCTTTCTCGTCACGTTGCTAGACCGGATTGATAAAAATCGGAAGGAAAGAAAAACGCTTGCTAGAATCAGTGTCTCATGCTTGATGAAATTGATCAACTTTGGACATGGCCAACTTTATACAAGATTGAGCGATATATTTTAGCAGATATTGGACTAAGGCTGCAATATCCATGGTAAATAATCCATGCACCGTGGCTTTGTTTCACGTTCTCTGTACACATCATCAAATTTCCTGTGTTTGATCAATCATAGCCGTACACGCCCACCATTACCATGCTAGCTCTGCCGCGCTTAGGCCATCCCGCAACTTCTCAAAGGAAACGTAGTAGTCATTTTGACTCAGCGTTCATTTCCCACTCCATATTTACACTTTAGACAGCTTGCAGATTGCGGAAAGTTCACCAATTCTTAATCACTGACTAGAAACTGAGTAGCTTATCAGCCGTAGCTTGCGGGCTTGAAACAAAGGTAGCTGAGGCGATCGCACAAATTTAGTGGAGTTAGTGGGTCCTCCCGTTGGGCTTACGGGGGGACGGATTATGGGCCCCGATTTGGAAGCAAAGTGCAAGTCACGTGCTCTCCCGTCATGTTAGGCAGAACGCGCGATCGCCTTCCGTGAACGCGTCCCATCATCACCGCCCCCTCGATCTAGTGGGTTTCGTCAGATCAGTACCCATATACACCGTTGTTCAGCTGGTGAAGCATCCCGTCATAGGAGCCTATATTCACGTCAAGATTTCATTTAAATGACGGTATAGAGTGTGAACTACTTGCTTCCGTTATGCCTGCGTACGTCCCCAATGTCGCACAAGACACTACTCTTCATGACACTGACAGCTTTTACCAGCCCAGGTGATCAACACACGGCAGTAGCCAACCCCTTCGAGGAGGCAAAACCACGAGTATCCGAATGGACGGCTAGGGAAATCGCTACTATTTCATCCAGACTCGACAAGCAACTCGGTCCCGAGTACATCTCAGCGCGTGCTGGTCCAGGCGGAACCAAGGTACACTATCTCACTGCTGAAAAATGTATCACACTGGCAAACGAAGTATTCGGCTTCAATGGCTGGTCATCGTCAATTCAAAACATCCAAGTCGACTTCGCCGACGAGAACCCCCAGACACAGCGCGTTAGTATTGGCTTGTCAGTCATCGTCCGGGTGACCCTTCGCGATGGGACTTACCATGAAGACATCGGATACGGATCGATCGAAAATGCAAAGGGAAAGGCCATGGCGTTTGAGAAGGCTAAGAAGGAGGGCACCACCGACGCGCTGAAGCGAGCTTTGAGGAGTTTTGGCAATGTGCTTGGAAACTGCATCTATGACAAGGACTATGTCAAACAGGTTACCAAGCTAAAGGCCGAGCCAGTCAAGAAGTTTGACCAAGGCAATCTGCACCGTCACTCGGATTTTGTCAAACTGCATGCAGAGAGGGCGCTGCCACCTCCGCCCGTAGCAGGGCCGTCAACAACAGCGGCGACGACTACGACCACGACAGCCACAACGTCGTTAGTCAAGAAGGAGCCTGTCGCGGTTGCTGACTCGTTCGAGGATTTTCTTGGCGGTATGCTATCTTCGGATGGATTTGATGAAATTGAGGCTGAATGTTTGTAGAGCTCGACGAAGCCGACTTTTGCGTCCCAGAAGACGACCACCCTGATGAGGTTGCGTTGTCTACGTCCATAACTGGGCAAGCCCCAAGTGAGAGAAACTCCATAAATGGCACTCGCCCCCAAGCACAGCAGCATGCTGCCCAGCAACCAGGCAGATCCTTTTCTGGAGGTCCTCCACATCGACCACCTCAAACGCCAAACCAGCCGGCGTCTCGACCCGGGCCATCCAATGCTCCCTACCAGGGTCAAAATCGACCTCAACCAGGTCCCGTGGCTCGAATCACGACACCGAATCAAAACACAAGCCCTCGCCCGCCACCTGGTCTTCAAAATGGAGCGGTTCCTGAGAATGTGGGCTTCTTCTCGGCTCGAGCAGTCAGCCAGCTACCCGAGTCTAGCATTCAGGGCTCGATTAATAGTCGTATTTCTGTGCCTCAGGCGCAGCAGGCCTTCAACCCCAAGGCAGAAAGTCCTTCGATTCGAAAAACACCTGGGATCGATCATTCATCTTCCAAGCCAGTTTCCAAGACTGGTCAACATATTGCTCCCTCAAACAGCCAAGCTTCCGCCGCTCCTCCCGGAAATACCAGTAGCTTTACACCAGTCCGCCCATCTTTTCCCAGCTCCCAGAGTGCCCGGGGAAATGTCGTCAACCCCTCACTAGATCAAACACGCCGAATAGGTGCTCCAGGTGGCGTAGGCAGCCCGCTCGCTAATAGGGGATCGTACCGGCCGCCTACAATGAAGCGGCCACCACCTGGAGAAAATACTTCTGGGAGACCACCGTTGGCAGATCTCCCTGCCAACGAAAGCTCTACCACCGGTGCATCCACGGCCACTGGCTTCGATGCAAAAAGACAAAGGGTGGTATAGATTACGAACTGGTTATTGCAATGGTATATAAAGGAACCGGGTAGCGAGGCACGGCGCATGATATCGTAAAGCGGGTTGGCTTGGGTTTTTTTCGGGAGCTTGGGCCAAGGATTAATTTGCTTCGGAGATGATGGGGTTTGCTACACAAAACTGGCCATATCACTTGCAATAGGAGGTGTACGGCTTCAACGAATGGTACGGCAGGAGAATGTCTCCAGAATCTTAATTGAGTAGGATTCAACAACTTAACGCCGTTCTTCTCGTACATTATATCTTGGTCTTTCCTACAAGTACAGGTACCTTGCACAAGGTAGACAAGCAGCATCAAATATATACAAAGTTTTCAACGCCAATCATGAGTGTAGTGGAGCCCCCAAAGTTTGGGGTCTTAAACTAACAAACGGGTCGCAATTGGAACACTCGCTTTCTAGGAGGCGTAGCACGGAGCGAGCTTTTCATGAGCGAGGTCAGCGGACTAGGCGGTCTGAGCCTTGAGCTTCTCGAGGCCGGCACGGGCCTGCTTGACACCCTCGGGGAAATCAAGCTTGCTACTCGTCTCAATGCATTGGTTGTACTTCTTGCGAGCCAGCTCGGGCTTGCCCATCATGGCGGCGACGTCTGCCCAGTTGCAAAGAGCAACGGCGCAGGCCTCGTCGCACTCGGAGGTACGTTCATCGCCCTTGACGTCCATGGCGTGCTGGTAGGCGTTCTTGGACCAGTTGAGGGCAGCCTCCAGACAGTCCTTGCGGGTGGTGGGCATGGCCGTGTCGTGGAGTTCGCGGATGGTCTCAGAAGGCTGGTCGGCAAGCGTGGGTGTAAAGATGGGGTGCTGGGCAAATGTGACAGCAAGGTTGTTCATGATGACAGCGCGGTGGCAAGGCGAATCGCAGAGGCGGAGGGCCTGGAAGAAGAGCGGGATGGCAAGATGGAACTGAGACTTGCGCTCGTAGTCGCGGCCAAGGGACTCCATGGTACTGCCCGTCTCCTCGGGGGAAAGCCAATCTCCTTCGCCTTCCTTAACACCCTCGGTCTTGCGGCGACGAAACTCAGTCAATGTGGTCTCAACGGCCCAGATAAGGCGCTTCTGGGAGTTGTCAGGGTCAAGCACATGCTCATCCGAGTATAGCTCTCCCAGCTTGGCAGCAACACCAATGGCCTTGGCAAGGATTCGCCGCCTCTTGTGCCAAAGGTTCTCGGGGGCGAGTTCATCATCAGCTTCTTCTTCAGGCTCGGATTTCCCTTCCTGTGTAACTTCAGGGGCCTTGCGCTGCTCTGAAGTGGGGGTGACCAGCTTGCCAGCGTTGTCGACCTTGCCTTCACGAACTGACTGCTCCATGACGGCAATCCACTTCTTGAGATCCCCCAAAATTCCTTCGAGAACCTGGAGGGTGCCGTTGTAATTGCCAATCTTCTGCAGCCAGTATGATGTTTGGATTCGAATGCCAAGGACCTCGTCGGAGAAAGGGTCCAGACCAAACTCGGCGCATTGATCCATAGCGCGCTTGTAGTACTTCAGAGCCAGCTCGGCATCGGGGGCAATGTTTGTGTAGTAAAGAGCCCGCCGGAGGGAGTTGGCAATGGGCTTGGGGTATCTCGTGAATTGGGAATGGTAAAAGTAGGTAAAGTAGAGCTTGACGGTGTAGCCGGCAATGACAGCAATGACTATAAGCCTAATGGAGGGTCAGGGGTGATCAATTAAACCAAGGGATCGGTGCCAACATACGCTGCCAATGCAAGAGAGGTTGCGCCGGGACTCTGTCGAAAGGCCGTCCTGATACCAGTTGGACTGATAGCAACGAGAAGGCTTCGAAGGCCGGCGCCAAGGGCACGAGCTGCAAACTTTCGAAATGTGATTTGTTGTTGTTGTTGTTGTTGTTGTTGAGAATGCTGGTGCTTCTTGGGAAGTTGGTTCTGCTTGTTGGCGAGATCCTTGGAGGCGTCATCCTTGGAAACGCCGGAGCTCAACGTCGACTGAAATCGTCGCTGCGCAGCTTCGGGCCGGAGGGGTATCACGTCGCGGATGTAGGCGGAGGCAGAGCGCGACTGGATGTGGATGGACAGAATCCCAGCGGAGGCGTCCCGAATACATTGTCCGCGGAAGGGCCGCAGCGAGGCGACGGCCGATACCAACATGGCGGGTTGGGTGGAGGGGTGAAGAAGCGCAAAGTGGTGATGCTCCAATTCATGATGCATCGATTCTCAGTAGACCAAGCACGGGCCGTTTCGGGGAATTGTGGGTCCAAACTTGGGATGTGAGCCTACAGGTTGAGGTGCAGCTGGCACTGCCAATCGTGTCGCCTGTATTTTAGAAGCTGGCCGAGGCTTTATCGGTTTTTGGTGGGGGTGCGGGCGAGCCCATGACGGAATCCCGAACTACCTACCTCTTGATTCCCTCCCAAAAGAAACACCACAACAGCCCGACACAAGCCCAGACCCCATCATGACTGGAGGAAAGTTCGAGCCCAAGGTCCCGGTCCAGCTGGATCCCCCAAAGAACGACCCCATCTCCCCGGAGCAGCTCGCTAGGTCCAGCGGTGCGTCCCTCTCACAGCAACCCCGCCATCATGGCACTGCGCATTTCGCGTTGGATATCAACCACCTGGGGATAGCCCCGCCGCGAGCGACATATCATTGACGTAAATCTCTAGGAGCCGAAGGTGAAAAGTGCTATGTCGCCATCAAGGTACGCTCATCTTCTTTGCATTCGTAATCATCGTCAACCCAGGCCACGGCTTACTCACCACCTCTCATCACAGGGCAAGGTCTACGATGTCACCGGCAACAAGGCGTACCAGCCAGGAGGCTCATACAATGGTAACCCCCCTTCTCCATCTGCAAGCCGTATCCGGACCCAATTGCTGACAAAAACCCTTCGCGTAGTCTTCGCTGGCAAGGACGCCTCTAGAGCGCTTGGCATGACATCCACCAAGGCCGAGGATGTCCGGTCCGACTGGCACGACCTGACAGACAAGGAGAAGGGCGTACTGAATGATTGGGTTACCTTCTTTTCCAAGCGGTACAACGTCGTAGGCGTCGTAGAGGGCGCCACGAACATGGATTGACTAGCCGAGCCCTGCCTTGCCAAGCAAATCAAATTGTAAACGTTGCCCATCGTCACAGTTCCGTTTGAACTTGCCCTCTTTGTATACCACTGCGTTGCCCGTTGAGCATTCGGGCTTGTATTCTCCGCTGCTGTGAAGCTGCGTTATCATGTTTCTCAGAGGGGGGGGAGGAGGGGACTCAGACCAGTTTGTCCTTTCACCTTGCGGCTCTCATGTTCCCTCAGAGCCGACGCCACGTCGGCCATGGTAGCGCACCCGTTTTGTTCTTCCTCCATACTTAGAGCTTGGATCTCGAGAATACGGGACACTGTGAATTCTCGGCTGCACAGAACTAAACATGAGGACGCTCACTCTCATGCATCAACCCCCGATGTATTCCCACACTCGTCCTAGAGACTAGACCGATTCAGAGCCATGCCCAAAGCTGTGACATCCAACATGGAGTATTTAGTAGCTTCATTCTTAGACAACTTGCGTCGTACCTCCCCACCTGAATGAATCGGGATACAGTATACATTGAGCTCTGTAACCCCCGCATACCATGGATCAGCATTGTCCTGTGTTGCCAGCAAAAAGAAATGGCCGCAGTCGTACACAAAGTTCACCATCGAAGCTCATTTTGCAATCACCGTGTCATTGTACGGGATTGTGTAGTCGGTTCTAATTCCAGAGTCCGCCGTCATCGTGTAAAGTCCACCCCAACACTCTTATGTATGTGGGAGAAAGTGTGCGGGTGTAGTAGGTGTGCGTGGCAGGCGTGACATGAACGGGTGCAGCGTCGTTTTCACACAGAGAGACAGAAGAAATTGATGATAAATTTAGCTTGATTATATTGTGACAGTTTGCAAAAAAGGGTCCATTCTGAGTCTGCCCCCAAAACACACAAACAACCGCCTAATCCCACGCCCAAAGCGACGCAAGCTCAAATCCCCATCGAAAACGGCTAGCTAATACCAGTATATAAAAAGAAATCAGTTCTTGCTCTGAAATTCAACGTAGGTGGCTTGAGAGCCATGCCGCCACCACCGAACCCTGATAACGTTTCCAGGCGCTTCGCCCGCCACTCCAGCTCGTTCGGCCTGGCCCTGTGACCTTAGGTGCCCTTGGCGGCATTCGCCCGCTGCGCTTGCGTGCACTCGTCGCATATAACGGCCTGTTTCCATGAATTGCGTAGAACCTTGATACCGAAGCATTGGTGGTTAGGGTCGTTGCGAGCAAAGTGGCAGTAGGACTTCAGCCTCAGAACCGAGTGGCCACAAACGAAGAGGAATTCCTCCCAGTCACACATTTTGAAGTTGTGGGGAAAATAAATTTGGATGTAATAAAGAATCTTTTGAAATGACAGCTCAACAGCCTGAGACTTTGTAGGGTAATTGTTATATGGTGTAGACTTTAGGGTGGGTGTCGTATGAGCATGTGTATATATATGTGTGGATGAGCACCGATTGACTGTTCTTGGGGGAGCAACGGCTGTGAAGGTCTGTTTAGAATGATGCAGTGTTGGAGTTTCAAACACAATGAATCGTGAGTGTGATGAATGCTATTGAATGAATTGGGCATTGTACAGCGGGATCTGTCTCCCCTTTTATAGACGAGGAAGCCGGCCCCATGCAAACAGCTCTTGGGAACGACACAACACATCAAACGAAGAAACAACATTTCATCTTAGCAGCAAGAAAAGGCTACAGGCGGATGTACTCGACCAATGCCCATACCCATATCCATGACCATGTCCATGTATACAGCTGGTACGCCCGATGCTCAAGTACAAAAGCAACTTTCCAGGGTCCTGGGCCGATTGATGACCTCGTTCTGCGCCGCTAGGCCTGTCCATGCATCCATCTAGCCCCCAAGTCTCGCTCAAAGGAGCCATTTGCAGATACAAAAGCAGATATCCGAGAGGGAACGTGCTAAGGCCGATGTAACTGACAGGATTTGGCATTTCTTTGTCGCACAGTGTATTTCGGGGGGACGATGTCGGGTGTATATTGTGTGGGGGGCCCCGAGTCTAGACCTAGGAGCAGCCTTGGACCTCAGATGCAAAGGCTTGGCCTGGACCCTCTTTTGGGGGCATGTGGGTTGTCGTGCGAGTAGATGAGTAAGGCCTCATCGAAAAGGGTGTCCCTGACGGTGATACAGCATAACAAGGACCTCCTCGATCTGTAATGGCAAGTTAGATTCGGATTTTCTGCCGATCAATCGAATAATATTTACAGAGATATATCGCACCTACGGGAGTGGCTTAATTCTCACGGCTTTGAGAACCACATAGAGCAAGGTGGGTGATGGCCTCCAACTACAGTCTTGCCAGCCGTTGAGGCTAAGGATGGCGAGCGCAGTCAAGACATCTTCAGAGACTACACTAAAGATAGTGCCAGCTACCCGGTCCAAAATAATTCCCGGCATTAGTGAATTAGTGACATGTCAAAAAGCAATCGAGTGGAGTGGTGTATTGGGGATACATCAACACCGTGTCGATATGTACCGATCACCTCTCAACGAACGACGCGGGCCGCCCGGCGGTAGGGCGCAGAGTGGCTGGCCACACACATGCGGCCATCCACATTCGTCCATACCACTGATGGCATCGATCCCTCAAAGGCCCGACTCACAAAAGCAAATCAAATACATAGCTAGGTATTAGCAGGCAAAAAGAAAGGCAGGTTACTGAGTCCAACAAGGAGTAAGACGTGGGAAGCAAACGCAACCGATTAGCTCCCGCTTCCTAATCCAAACGCACCTTGACTCAGCTTGTTAGGCTTAAAATAAATCAAGGGAGTCGTGACCTGGAATTACCCCAGCGATCGTATGTAAAACATCAAAAGCCTGCCCCCCCCCCCCCCCCCCCCCAAAAAAAAACCGTGTTGGCGAAACCGGGGTTCCTAATTTTTAAAAAACCCTAAAAAAACCAACAACCATAGCTTCAAAAAATACCCAATGCCATGTTTTGTCCCCCCCCAAAAAAAACCACCCAAGAGGCGGCAATAACGACAAAACGGGGGGGGAGGGGGGGACGGGTCCGGGGGGGGAGGGACCCCACCCACTGGGGGGGGAAAAAACCTTGATTCCCCGTTATCCCCAAAACCAAGGGAAACAACAAAGGTGAGGGGGACGAACTCGGTTCAGG
>JAHVYB010000231.1:0-70073 GCA_020623695.1 Calonectria henricotiae
CGGGATACTCAGGTGTCTGAGGTCTAGCGGGTTGCTCTCCCGTCCCCCCCTTTAATAATCCGGGGTGGCAAACCACCCCGTCTTTTTTGCCCCCATCCCCCCACCCCCCCCCCGGACATTCCCCAAAAAAAACCCTCCCCGCCCGAAGGAGGATATTGCTTACCGGGGGGGCCCAATAAAAAACGGTAACCCCGGGGAAGAGGCCTTTCCCTTTACCCCCGGTTTATGGGGGGGAACCCCCCCCCCCCCCCCCCCCCCCCTTATACGCCTTCTATTTCTGCGAGTGCTAACGTGGGATACCGGCAGTGAAAAATGCCAGAGGCGCAAGATCAAGTGCTCCGGGGAGAAGCCCTCGTGCAAGGGATGTCGTGACAATGAATTTGACTGCGTCTACAAGCGCACAACCAGGTTTCGCACGTCCCGACGCCTTTCGTAAGTCTCTAGCCAAGCAGGCTCGTCCTCAATGGCACTGGCAATCCCCGCGCCCGCCCATTATAACACGCTCAATAGTGTAGGCACAAGCACACAGAGCTCCGAGGATGCTGTGGATAAGGATCAATGGAACCCAGGCCCCACTGCTGCAGATACGGCCCCCAGGAGGCAAATGGCCAAACCTGCAGATGCGGCTCCGTCAGACAGACTGGGAGACTCTGACTTTTACATACGCTTTGCCGAAAGGCGTCTTTCTGCCCTTAGCCCTGAACAGAGCAGTGCGGCACGACAAAGCCACCAGAAGGTGCCGCTTAGCTCCGCTGCATTGCAAACCCTGGTTGACCAGCGCACGACTTCCCACTCACCTGGAGCCATTTCCACCTTTGATGAGGAATATTGGATGGGAATTCTCTCCGTATACGAAGAGGAAATTGACATGCAATATCCATTTATTGGTCTCGATGATCTAAGACGGAAGATTCGGTCTATCAAGCACAACGCCTTCTTACATAATGGCGAAAGATCAAGTCCAGAGGCTCGGAGATCGCGCGACGCGGGTCGGATCGACGACATCGCCATCATAATACACGGGATTGTCTCTATGCTCGCGGATCCTACCTCTTCTGAAATTGTCAATCCATCCATTGAAGAAATATTCTCAGGCGCTATTGGACGAACCCAATTGGAAGGCCCTGGCAAGGATGACTTGATCGTTCTCATGTTATGTGTGAGGATTATAATTACCACATCGATACCAGTCGCTGACTCAACTGTTAGAGTACATATTTCTTTCTCACAGACAGAGAGATCCGAGCTTGGAGAGGGATTAGTATCATCATGAGACTATTACAGGAGCTGAACAGTAGGAGCTTGGATGAGATGGACGAAGGGTCCTCATCGACCCTGCTCAAAGATCTAGGAGAGAAATTCTACTGGTCTGCGTATACCCTCGATAGGCGGTGGAGCTTTGGTACAGGATTACCTTTCTCAGATCAGGGCTCAAACATATACCAGCAACCCAGCTTTCCAGTACGGAGTTCGCCTTCATTTATCTTCCGTTTTTGCTGACACTAAACAGGACGACACACTATCAAGCGCATACCTAAAGAATATGGTCGCATATTCAAACATAGCCTCCGAGGTCAAGAAGACAGTCCTTGACCCTACTGTGTCCCCGCATTCGATATCAGAATCAACGCGGGATTTTCTCAACTTCAGAGTAATACATTGGAGGTTGAATCTGCCCCCGAGGCTTCAATTCGGGGGTGTCGCCGACAAATTCGACGAAAATACGGAAACCCGCGGAGAGTACAAGCTGCGCCTCATACTCCATCTTAGAGCAAATCAGATGAGAACGGTAATCTACAGGAAGCTGGCGGTGCAAGCCGAGAGGAGCAACCTGAGCCCTTCCAGTGCCAACGTCATGGTGGAGATTGCACAGGAGACGCTTCAAATCCTCCTCGGTCTGGCTAGAGAAACGAGCATCTACTATGCCCAGCAAAAGACCTTTAACCATTTCCTAGAAACGGCCTTGTCATCACTCCTGTTAGTGATGTGTTCCGAAGGAGCTTCACAAAAGATGTCCTTTCTCAACGAAGTTGTTGGAGCAATTGACCTTGTACAACAATTATCAACTCGGTCCCCAATCGCACGGAGACTAGGGGACAAGTTACAGGGAATCCGGGAGGTGGTGAGAAATATACAATCGCAAGACCCAAAACCAACGGGTTTTACACCCCAACCAGGGCCCGAAATGTCGGTGGCACTTGGCCGGGACGGCTGCATCAACACTTCACTGGACCACGCCGTAGGAAATCCGGCTGATTCTCGAGTTTCTGACCAAAACCACATTAATGTGCCAAATCCATCAAGTCCAACTCGGGAATCGACGGGTCTGAGAAGCAATTCACCCAGAGAAATGTCAGAGATGACAAGGCAGACCTCTGGGAATACTACGACCGTACCCGAAATCGCAAATGCTACATACCGAGACTCGGATAAGCCGGGAGCAACACCAAAGACGAGATCGCAGCACGGGTTGAACCAATCACCATACCCGTCGATGAATCATGGCCCAAACAATTCAGATCTCGAGTCGGCCATCTATCCAGACATGGACATGACACAAGATCAACACTTTATTGGCGATGACTTTCCACTTTTGCAATTCCCAGAGCTCGGGGACATTCTAAAAGACTATGATTACTTTGCCTTCTGACAGTTGGCTTAAGATTTCGCTACCCTCCACACTACATATTACCTCCAACTCAACGACTGTTGAGAAAATCATAGATCTAAGCACGTTTGGTAGAATGATCCAAGAACATAAGATGATGCCCCCGAAGGCGAAATGGAAAAGTTTTACTATGTATATAGTCATCAACTCACCCTTCAAAATATATCATCTCAGCTATGTGATTTTTTTTTCATTAATCATAATGACACGTGACTCCTATTCACTAATCAGATCAATATATTGTTTGCATCAAACTGGAAATCTTCCAAAAGAGTTCTCCAATCCAAGATTCCTGGCGCCGCATTACTGTCTTGGTCGCCGTTTCCTTCGGCGCCAGGTTTCCAAATAACCATTTCATCGCCTTCACTAGGCGCCGAGGGGGCGTCCTCTGATTCCATGCGACTGGCCTTCTTCACCGCCGCGATGCTAGTTGTCGCCTTTTCTTTCAACGCCATAATGATCATCCACTTCGGCTCATGAGAAAAGGACTCGTCAAATTTGCGCCCATTTTTAAGATGAGACTCGACCGATGCCAGGCCACGACTGGCATTGGGATCATTGGGTCGAACGCAAATGTACCATAGAATGTACAGCATCATTTGGAACTGGCGATAGGCATGCATTGTCCACCGAAACGGTTTGAGAAGTTCATCGCACCACAGGCTGTCGGCTTCGATAAGAATGTAAATGGCTTCAAGAAAGTTTTCCTCCTTTGCCAATGACTCGTGCTGGTTCGGGTCATTCATAATATCCCTCTGTCGCGAGACGAGCTCGAGTTTCCGCAGTATGAACTTTGATACGCTAGAGGTCAAGCGTTGCTGTGGAACAATTGTGTTGCACTTTGAAATCAATTCGGACATTTTATCAGTGGCTTCCTTGGCGACTCGGGACCGAAAGGGTTCTCGCAAAATACCCGTCGGTGACGCGATATGCAAAAGTTGACTCCAGGCTCTGGCTACCTCAATGTTGACGAGTACCAGTGTCATTCGAGTATAGCCGGGACGAGAAGCTGGCAGCTCTTTCATTTCCGGATAAAGGTCAACATCTTCGACATTAAGCGGCATATCAACCCCACAGACCAAATGATGGTCTGAAATGTTTTGCAAGCCATAGTCCTCCGCCGCTCGCCCATCAAGTGATAGCAAGCGCCACCACAAACGACGCCGTATCTCGGATTCGAACGGTGATAAATTCAGCATTCTGCCATCTCTGTGCAATCCAATGGATTGTGCTGATCGGATGGCGAGCCCATTCAGTGTCCAAATCCCACGGCCAGTGTTGTGAACCCTCAGGGCTACCTGTTGTTTGGCAGTCAGTGTGTGCCCTGGACTATGATGCTTAGTACTAACCAAGTAGATGACCAGTGCCTGTAATAGAACAACAGTTGGGCTCTCAAGAAATTCGCTGTGGGCAAATGCTTGCTCAAGGCCGTACTTGTAGCGGTGAAGGCGTTCGTACATTTCATCCTTTAAAAGATCCGACACCTCGGACGAGTCTACGGCAATCGTCGCGGCGTAGTAGACGGCAAAGCAGAGCGCCAGTGACTCGGTCGATGCTTCATGTGGCTTATCGATTACCGTATAGACCTTGATCTCATCGGTGGGGATATGCAAGATTTTCGAGCAAGGGTCGATGCAATCAACAAAGACTCCCCACAATTTGAGAGACATGGCTTTTGAGGGCAAGTAGTTGATTAAAGGATCATCGAAGCGCTTGCTAGACAGGATCCCCATTGGACTGAATGGCGATGAGGGGGGAGGTTGTGTTGTGTGACTTTTGGGGGTGGACAATGCCGACCGGACATCTTGCTCCTACAAGACTCTGTTAACAAAAGATTGGGCTTCACAGTTGCATGGTGGAACGCACGTGTTCAATGACGCGAGACAACAGCGCCTCATTAAAATACTGACTCGAGGTCCCCTTCTTAAGCAAGACCTCCTCTCCTTGGCCCAGATGTCTGTCGCCATCATCCAGGTCCGTGCTTGGCGTCGACTGGGGAAACGAGGGCGACGCTGTGCTCGGGTGTGTCCGAAAGTTGACCTGGGCCTCGTGGTCCCGAGACACGGCGATCAATGTCTTTTCCAGCTCCGTGATCCTGCTGGCAACGTCTGTGATGGTCGTCTTCCGCACGCGACGGGTGGGCGGCCCGATCTGGGGGTAGACGCACGAGTAACCCCCCCGGGCACACTGCGCACACGGCGATTGTTTGTTGCAGCGCACCTTGCGGCGATGGCACATCACACACGATCGCTCCGCCCGCCGGGACGGGGGCGGCGAGCGTGATTGGCCAGGCATGGCAGCAGTTGTGCTGGCAGAAGCAAGGAACCTCGGCCGCCTTCGGTGCCGTGTCGATGGAGATGCAATTGAGGATGTCGTCCAAGACGTCGGCTTCGGCCACTGTATATAGAACGAGCCGACGACACCGGCGCTAGCTCGCGTCTCGGCCTTAAGGCTCAACCCGCGGTGGGTGCCACGTGCAGCGAGTGCAGCGAGTGCAATCTCGTCATCTAGCAGAGGGCCGGCATTTGGCCAGGCCATTGCGCCAGCCGTGCCTTTGGTCAAGCGCGTTAGGCCAGCCCTGCAACAAGCTTTTCGGACCGTGGTGATCGAGAGGGTAGTTACATGCTTACTCTTAAAGATTAGAAGTTTGACTCACAAGCAATTAAGCTTCAAACCAACTCATGTCGGCCAATCTAAAAACCAGCTGGGCGTATTGAATCGGTACGGCCAATTCTTGAACATGCCGTGGGACACGATGTCACCCAATCATTCCCCTGCTATTCCCGCGGCTTCTCGCACCTCCCTCGCCTGCACCTTGCTTCAAAAAGACGAACTAGTTGATCGACGTTTCGTTTGTCAATGCAGCCACACTTCACGTGTACAGATCGGGTTTGCACCTGGCGAATCCAATCCTCAGACACCCTTTCAATTATCCACCGCACAAAGGATCCCGCTCATCTGATTGATAATCCCGTTTTAGCCCAGCACCATGTGCTTGGGATTTGACTGCTCCACTGTGGATATTTGGTCCGGCCACAGTTGATCTTTCGGCGCCGGCCCCTGTTGCTGCACCGAAGCCGAAAGGAGCCTGACTTTTACCCCCTTGTAGCGGGGGGGAAAAATGGTTCGTCAGGCCCGAAGTCGCAATAAGTATGGTCGTCTCACCCCTTTCGGGCTTTTTTTTTTTTGGATAAAAACGACATACACTCTTTCTTCGGAGCCGAGTGAGAGTTGGATATTCATCTGTTCTTCAAAGACCGAGACTATTCGGGCATCGGACTATATCCTTTTACGAAATTCGTCATCGCCATCGTCTCATCCAAGAAGCGGTTCTCAAATTGCATATAGTTGGACCCGATTCCCCTTCCAGAACCCCCTGGCTTATCCATTGCATCTCATCAACACACACCCTCATTCAACAATCACTTGAATAAAACCGACTTGGGATCTACAGCAACCACAATGTCAAAGCAGGAACACTTGGATTCATCAGCCAACTCCCAAATGACGGGAATGACTCTTCAACATCCAGGCCAAGATGGAAACACGGATCGGAGCGAGAAGTCGTCCCTAGGCAGACCAGACGAGGAAGCAGCGATGCCTGAAACCCCGGATTGGACTAGCGATGCGCCTGACGGCGGCACCACCGCTTGGCTTGTTGTTTTCGGAGCCTGGTGCACATCGTTTTGTTCTTTCGGTTGGATCAACAGTGAGTTGTTCGCCTAATTGGTCATCGCACCCAAGTCGTCCGACGCTAACCCGGACAAGGTGTTGGTTCTTTCCAGGAGTACTACCAAAACACTCTTCTGAAGCAGTACTCTGCCAGTACCATTTCATGGATTCCTTCACTACAGATTTTCTTCATGATGGCCATGGTAAGTTGAGACTTGGTATTCCCTGGCTCCTGATAATGCAGGGATACGCCGTCCTCTGCTTTGTGAGCCTTCAGTCTACCACAGAACCTAGCTAACTTGCAAAGGGACCTATTATCGGTATCATCTATGACAAGTACGGCCCCCGTCAACTAATTCTTGTCGGTACCTTCTTCCACGTTTTTGGCCTTATGATGGCCTCGCTTGGCACTGAGTATTATCAAATTCTCCTTGCCCAGGGTGCCTGCTCAGCTCTTGGCGTGTCTGCCATCTTTCAGCCTGGTAAGCTAGTCTGTTTCAATGTGCCCGTGCCTTTAACTAACTTTGAACAGCTCTCAGCACGATTCATGGCTGGTTCGACAAGAAGCGCGGTGCTGCCTTTGGTATCCTAGCCACTGGTTCCAGTCTCGGCGGTGTCCTTTTCCCCATCATGGTCAACCGTCTCATTAAACAGCACGGCTTCCCATGGGCTATGCGAATCTGCGCCTTTCTCATTCTCGGTCTTCTCATCATTGCCAACCTGACGGTCCGCGCCCGTCATCCTCCCCAGTCTCGGCCCGTGACAAAGGCACAGCTGGTACAGCCCTTCCGCGAGCCCGAATTCGTCCTTGTCCTTCTTGGATTCTTTGCCTTCACTTACGGTATCTACGTGCCAATCAACTACCTGCCTGTTCAGGCCCTTCAGGCTGGCATGGACGCCAAGCTCGTCCAGTATCTCATCCCCATTCTCAACGCTGCTAGTCTATTCGGCCGAATTTTCTCTGGTGTCATGGGCGACAGAATCGGCAAGTATAACATCTTCATTGTTGTCTGCTACCTTACTGTGGTGTGGATTCTTGGCCTTTGGATTCCCGAAAGCAGCACTGCTGGGCTCATCGCGTTTGCTGCCCTCTTTGGCTTCTGCTCCGGTGCATACGTCTCTCTCATCGCCCCTCTCACTGCCCAGATTTCACCAATCAAGGAGATTGGCTTCCGCACTGGCATCGTTTTCTTTACTTCCTCCATCGGTGGCCTAACCACGAACCCTATCAACGGTGCCATCATCGAGCGCCCTAACGGTTTGCGAGGCATTAAGATCTTTGCCGGTGTGTTCTGCTTTGTTGGAACCACCTTTATTCTGGCCGCCAGAGTTCATCGTATGGGCTGGAAGCTGGCTGCCAAGTTCTAAATTACCAAAAAAAGTTAGCATCAAAATTTAGCATTGCATGGACGGATATCCCTACTCATCATCAGCATGGGAATTTACGGTTATAGACATAGAATATGTACATAGATGGTTTGGGTCTTGATATTATTAGGCATTTAAGGGAAAGGACCTGTGTGTGCAAAGCGTGTTTCAAGCTGATGGCTGTTTTATACGAAAAATGCTGCAATCAGTGCGATATAATTAGAAAATCACATCTATTTTTCATAGATATTAATTTGACAACACTTATCAAACCTTTTCTGGTTTGAATTTTTATGAATGATGATTCAAATACTCTCATTCAGCTCGCTGGGTGAATTGATTGATGATGTGGTATCCAACTGTTTTTTTTTGGGGGGGGGGGGGGGGATTTGTTGGTATGTGTGGTGTGTGCATTTCTTATTAACATCCACATTATAATTACTTTAGAATTCGTGTTTACCACACAATAATTATCTAATCCATGATTCTCCGTTGTTCTTGACTATTTTTTTGGTCTCGGGAGGAGGGGCAGAATACTCGTTTCTCAATGTGGATACTTATGTAAGCAGCAGCACATCGGTACTGATTATGTTTTGTAAAAAAGCACCTAACCATCCATATCTATGGCTAGAACTAAATGAAATCAAAATATAACGCGCTAATTACATTCGTCTCTGTCAACTCGGAATGAGTCGTGTTCCTACTCGCCCATTTAGATTGCTGGCGGGAAGCATTGTAGGGTAAGTGATTTTCCGTGGATGAATAATACTTTGATGAGCTGTGCGAGAGACAGTGGCTCTTATCTAGACTGCACGTGTGATTGAATGATTAAAATGATCAGAAGAAAATGGGATTGAATCTTTTTGGGGGTTGAATCCCTTGCGGATGTTGTTTGGAGCATGTCATTAGTTCTAAGCCAATCAAGATTCAAGAAAATGGCTTTTGGGCTGACAATAGTTCTACCCCGGTGAATCAATTCTAATTAAAAAATTTACCTATTGGAAGTTGAGGTCTTCATGTACCGGAATTGAGGTTGAATAAATCTACTTGTAGCCAAAGGCGCGCGGTCCAACCAAACGCAATGGTCAATATCAGAGCTGACTTATATACCGTCTGGCGTCGAAGTGGCGAAAGAAAAAGGGAAAACCCAATAACATTGAGAAATTACGTATAAAAATCACTCCTTGCTAATTTATGAGAAATCTGTACTGTATACATATAGGCTTGCCGTGGCCTGTTCGGTAATGGTTCCGATATTCAACTTGAGTTGAGCATTGAAATTGTCGCAAAATATCAACAAAACCAGGCAAAAAGAACGATCTAGACAGGCTTTTCCCCATCGGGATAGTTTTTGCTGATCGGGGACCCAATTTGCTGGGGGGTTTGACCAATCTTGTCGTGACGTGATTCTGACGCATTGCCAAGCTCGGTCTTTTTGGCCAAATTCGGTTTAACCTTTGTCTGGCGCCAAAACGACTGAATCAACACGAAGAGCAATGGCTCGCAATGGTACATATTGGTACGACTAAAATCCTTGTATTTACCAAGCTGTGTGATAGCCAGACTAGTGTTTAACCCGGAACTTCGGAACTTCCGAGGCGTCACCATCGCCCAAACCCAAGAAGAATACACCATGGCCGTTTGGTATATAGACTGCGGATATGTCGCCCATTCGAGAGGGTACATAGAATGAGCATACCCCCTGAACATTTTGATCAGGAATTTTATTATTTGACGAAAACGCATCTCCACAGCACATACTTACTACAAGAGTGCGACCATGGTGTTTGAGTGGAAAAACGAGGGCAAGCTTTACCGCATCCCAAAGCTGGAGGGCGCCGCAGCAAACATTTTCTTTGGTACTTGATTCTCAAATCTTGCCAGGTCACGATTTTTCATTTGCAAGTCTAATAATATTGTTTCAGATGATGTATACTCGACAGCATCCAAGGATAGCGCCAACCCCCTAACGGGGTCGTTTTTTCTGCTGGAAAGCCTGGAGGTCAACGAACCAGCGCCTAAATACGACTACGACGAGACTGGGGTTGTTCTGAAAGGTAGGGGGAAAAATTGCTATTTTTGCGAATCTCAAGTTTGTTGTTGCTGATGCGAGATTTGGATTAGGCGAGATGCATCTCAAAGATGAGAATGGCAACACGGCCAAGCTACTGCCCGGGGACACTTTCTTCATCCACAGGGGTAGTACTATTACTTTTTCGACGCCCAGATATGCTGTAGCATACAAGGTTGGTGCACGTCATTCGTATGGGAAGTTGTAGGGACATGCCACGATGGGTCGGGTTGGGTCGGGTCGGGTCGGGTCAGGTGTTTGACACGGGATATTGGTAGCGCAGAATGTACGGCTTATATGCGAATAATTTGAATCTTGCAACTGAGCACACTGTTGTCCGAGCCGTGAGTGATGATAGTGATGATTGGGCGTTTACCTGATTCTATTGGGCGCTCAGCATCCCGCATTCAGCATGTGCACGCAGGTTCAGAGTCAGTCTGGTCTTGACAAATGGATTCTGGTAGGTTTACCCTTGTCTAAGCGAGATGAGGCGCAGACGGCTGACTAACTAATTAGTTAGCCGGTGGTGTCCAAGCCGGTGGTCCAAGCTGCCGCGGCCCGGATTCAAAACAAATGTCGCACCAAGTGGATTGAGGGAGACGACCAGTTGGAACTTAGCACCACCCATTTTGGCAAACTTGTTTGGGTTCAATCATGTCCGTCCCAACGGGCCAAGAAAGCCGCCTACTGCGGGCCCTCCTGGGGCTGCCGATCCTCGCCCTTTCCGCTCTCATGGGCCATGTGTTTGGAATGGTAGCGCCCTTGGCCCCCTTGATTGAGGACATCTTGGCCGGTTCCTTGTTCGATTGGAATGGCGTGCGGGTGCGTGTCACCACTGAATTTTACGGCATTTCGTTGGTTGACACCATCTTCTCACACGTTACCGTTGCCTTTGGTCACTTGCAATTTTTTGGGGACCAGCGGGCCTATTGGCAAACGCTGGTCTTCTTGACCGAGTTTGCCGGAATCTATGCCATTCTGTTTTTCGAGTCTCTGCGCGGAGCCTATCGATCCACATTGTTCCAATTGTAAGTCTTTTCCAGCAAACCTTGTTTTCACGATCTTGGTGATTTCTGATTCGACTTGTAGCCCCTTTCTCATGGTCATGGCTGCGCAGCTGATGTGCGTCGGCTCTCTTGCTCCCCTTTATTTCTACCTCCTTTACGTCTTGACTCCCGCCGAGAAGCTCACCTCCGCAAATTTCCGCGTAACAAGCTGGTCTAACTGTGCTGCCGTGCTGCCGACGCTTGTGCTGGCGTATTACATCCCACATTTCCCTTCCTTT
Source organism: Calonectria henricotiae (assembly GCA_020623695.1). Taxonomy (NCBI): domain Eukaryota; kingdom Fungi; phylum Ascomycota; class Sordariomycetes; order Hypocreales; family Nectriaceae; genus Calonectria; species Calonectria henricotiae. The sequence goes on from JAHVYB010000231.1 coordinate 11,065, forward strand.
TTCCACCCTAGCCTCGAGGCAAGGCACTGGTGGAACTGGGTATGGCAATTGTACCCGGTATGGGGATCTCTGGCTTGGTTTGTATTCTCCAGAATGGCGGCCTGGTATTTCACAGACGAATCCCAAGAAGCCGCCCCACGGACACAAATTCCCATCATCAGGAACATCGTTGGCATTCTTGCTGCTATTAACGTTGTTGTATGGTGGTACACGATTTACGAATCCGCTTTCTCACTCCGAGAAATCTTTGTGCCCAAATACTTTTACGAGAAGCCTCAAGCGCCTGATGTTGCCATGCGAACCCTCATACAGTATGACTACATATGTACATTCTTGGCCGCATTTCTATGGCTCGCCCTCCACTTTTGGGATTTTCAATCCGTGGGCCTTTGCAAAGTTCGCATTGAGCCAGCCTTGCTTACGGCTGCCGTCTTTGGGTGCCTATTTGGACCTGGCACTCTTTTGCTTCTGATCTGGCTCATAAGAGAGGAGCTGCTAACATTGAAATTGCGTTGAAAGACTCTGATCTGATCTGCATGCTTTACTTGACCAGGTCTACCGAACGGACGCTGCTATAACATTGCTTGCACTACCGTCCACTATCATCCGTCCGGTGGTTGGAAACCTGTCAATCATAAAGCGCCTGCAGAATTGGTCATGTAGTCGATGGCTTGGAAAATAGTATGGATGGAACTAATGACTTGGATGATTGCATGAGACACGATCAACAATACGCCTCACTGAACGGCCGCGAGATTGCCCGACATTAGAAATTAGACTAAGATTTTAGAAAGTTACTATACCTGCTGTATCGAGAATAGTGGGCAGATTTCTGGATGAAGTCCAAGGAAATCATAAAATTAATTCATCACTATTGTCCCCCCGAATTAACCATGTACAGTCGGAAAAGCAATTGAGCCGCCAACGTGGGATGATCCTGATTAGAAAGAAGACCTCCCCAAATTACACAACAAGCACAAAAAACACAATAAACCATGTCATCTCCCTTTCCCACAACTTAGCCATCCAAGTAAAAGCACCAATCGTCACCCCGCATTGCATTGGGTTTTGCCGCGACGGTTGTCACGGTACAGAACGCCACATTGCTGTTCTGAAAGTCCATTATCCGTTGACAGCCCCATTTGTGCGGATTATTGTTCTCAGTTGCGTCATCTTCGTCCATGGTCCGGTCTGGCCTCGCTGATCCTCGTTCTTAAGAAACCTGGTGTACATGCCAGTGCTTGTCCTCGAGGGTTTTTGGAGCGTCCAATATCGTCCAGAAAGAGTAGAATCTCTGGCATCAGAGGCAGCGCGGCTTAGGCTCGAAGGTCTATCCGCCCAAGGCCCAATTATAGATGGGTCCTTGGTCAGAACCAGGCTGGGCATTGCTCACATTCCTTTTTCCTCGGTTGTGCGCCGCCACATTGGCCAGCCAGGTTCAGCCGCCGTGACTTGGCGCGATGTCAATCCGCGCATGCCAGGACATTGGTAGAATTTTTCGTTCAATGTGCGGGCGTCTTAATCTTGTTTCCACAAAGCATCCAATTCTGAGAGAGCTGAGCACCTGTCCCTGCATTAGGGCACGATCGCTGTCAAGCTTTGGGCGTTTCTTACACTATTACCTTTATCATCAGGGAAACCATGTATTCTGCCAACGAAAGAACAGAATTCAAGACATTGCAAATGAAATTGAAGCTACGCGGATTGGTTGTCGCGAGGTGAGCCAGCCACCTTGACGCCACTTTGGGCCGAGACTCGTTTGGTTCATGAGCCAAGGTTCGGACCGTTCCCCCATGCCACCAAACTATTGAAATAGCCGAATTCATGAGTGCCACACACGGATGAATAACCAAACTGGATCATGCCAGAATATGGCTCCGAGTCTTACTCCTCTGAACGACCAATGAAATGATGGCTAAGATAATCAGCTCCGTCAATAGTGCGCTTCTCAGCTCAGATTCCATCAGCCTTGTCTCAGCCCAACTCATACTTCCGCGATTCTTGACTTTTTTTTCTTCTTTTCCTTTCTCGTAGGAGGGAGAGGAGGATAAATGTCAATTATTGCAATGGAACAGGACAGCTTTATGCTTAAAAGGGTCATGTCCCAAGATCAGCGAGGGTGAAGCACCATCTTTTCTGGCGCACACTGATTTTGTCCAAGGAGCACAAATATTTCCAACCGAAATGGCCTCTGCTGTCTTCGCTCGTATTACTGCAGGTCGATTGCTGGCCTCCACTATCGTCGCTGGAGGAGCAAGTTATGCAGTGCTTTCGGATGGCGACAAGCTGGACGCGAAATTGGCCGCACAAGAGTTCCATAAATCTTCCATTCACACATCTCCCCCCGGATACCAATGTTGGAAGATTCGTAATGACTATCCAACCTCAGAACTGCTCAAGGCTCGTAAAAGTCGCACGTCATCGCCAGACCCTCCTACTTTTCCACTCCCTGGATACGGCGACGATTTTGAAGGCGAGCATGCCCCATGGCTGAAAATTGACTTTGAGAAAGAACCCGAGAAGTACGCCGAGATAATCAGGGAATATTGCTTTGATGGCATGGTTCCAGCAGGCTTTCGCCCGCAGGAGAACCGTGTGCGTGACTGGTATCACGCTCCCTGGATGCATTTTCGAGACCCGAATTCAAGGTGTACAGAGCGTGAGCCTATCAACGGGCTCACATTCGAACGGGCAACACCGGCAAAGGAATTCGCGGAAACACAGACTGAAGACCTGCAAAATTGGGCTTGTGGATTTTATAATGCCACAGGCAAGTGCCCGAATAGAGCATTCAATGGAAACAAAGGCTAACTTCTGCTAGGAGCCACGGTGTTTGGCGACATGTGGAAGGATCCCAACAATCCAGATTTCACAGAAAACAAACAATTTCCTCAGGGAACCTGTGTTTTCAAGGTGTGTTATAAGATTAAAAACTTTTACTTACATTTCTGACACCTAATGCAGATTCTGATGAGCAATGCATCGAAACATCAGTTGGGCACCTTTCTGGACGGCTCACCCGTGCTGCACGGCGTAAGTAGCCTTTTTCGTTATTATTTGTTGCTAACATCATCCAGGTAATTTCACCATCAGCCAAAGATGGAAAACGCCGCAATGATTTTGCCTCTCGATTACGCCTCATTCAGGTCGACTTCGCAGTAGTCGATGACCGCTCGCCGATCGGCTGGGTGTTTGGAACCTTCATGTTTAACAAGGACCTTACACACAAGGAGGTGAGTGATATGTCTTGGAATCTACGCCCCGGAACGACGACGCGTTACTAACACATTCAATTTAACGTACAAGCCTTGGGAGAGACTGAGCCTGGTTGGTATCCAATGGGGCAACGATCACTGGCTTACACAGGAAAAACACGTCGAGCACCCAGACCAGAAGCCAAGACAATGCTACATCACCGATTATGCCAACAAGATACGGATAAATTTGAAGGGAACTCGACCATCTTGGGGTTGGAACGGCCGCATGAATGGTCCCGCTGATAACTTTATCTCGGCATGTGCGTCATGCCACTCAACCGCATCGCGCGACCCCATGTACCACAACGTAAGGGGAGTGCAAGCAAAATACGATATCATCCCTCCCCTAACCCAGAAGGGAATTCCAAAGCCGAACTACGATGATAACGACGTCATGGTCTACTTTCGCAACGTACCAGCAGGCGTTCCTTTCGACGATGGCCTCAACCCAGATGATTCATCGGCCCCAGAGAACAGAAATAACCCAAAGTTCGCGAGCAAGACCAAGAGCGCCGATTACTCACTTCAATTGCAGGTCGGGTGGGCCAACTTTCAAACGTGGAAGCGGATGAATGAGACGTTCGCGGATACTCTGTGGCGTGGGACGAAGTATGTGATTGGCGCCGATCGTAATGATCCCACCGATCTCTCGCAGAGAGACTTTCTCAGACAAGCATCAACTGTGGAAGACGAGGAGGAGAATTCCAAATCTTGATAAGTCGTCAAGCTCGATGGTGGTATGGACAAGATAGTTGGGCCTGGCTGGCACGCGACCTCAGGCTCAGGGCAGTTAATGGGGTAGTCGTGCCAAGTATATTTGAAATTATAATGCTTGTGCGTACGAGGTTTCTTGGATGATTATTCAGCATGGATATTCACGTTATGAAGCTGATTACGTGAGATAGGCACTTTGGTGTAACTGTGATAGGTTTTACGCGAAAGTCTGGTTTCGATGCTGTTTCCCGCTTCTTGTCCAAAACAAGCCCATTCAAACGCCAGGTTGGGCTGATATTTACAAAGACTTACAGCAGCCTTGCGACTTCTCAATAGTGGTTTTCAGCCATATTAGTGTTCAATGGAAATTAATATTGCTATCTACATCTGCAGAGGCTGCACATCATGTTGCATGACATTTGTCAACACTAAGACCAAATTCACTAGCGTGTAGCCAGTCGTTGGAAGAGTTGGGGGCCAAACTCATCCACATCAGTTCGGACGGTATATTCCGTTTCGTCCACTAACTTACTCCAGTTGTCTCTCACAGATGCGGCAGAGTGCGGGGTTTATCTGCATTGAACCCACCGATAACTGAATTCGACATCGCTTCCATCGTTACTCCCCATGTCCAAGTCTGCTACCCCTTCATCCTGAGATGGGACAGTCAATAAGGTCCATTCTTATCACTGGTAGTTCAGCTGGTATTATAACACGAAACATAAGCGATACATGACTGTGCATGGGCTGCTGCTTTTATAATCGCACTAGGCACGGCCCGGACTCCATTTGTCGAACGCAAGCGGAGCTGAACTGGCTATCAAAGCTATGGGACCATCCAGAATACCCTGGTACAAGACGTACAACTGGACGCCGGAGTTATCGCTTATACCCGAAGCTATAGTCGAGCATAGTTTGCGATGAGAGATATATGGCAGCACCATGGCCAGGAAAACCGCAACTCCGCCCGATAGTAGCGCGCCTAGCATGGCCATATACGGCCTGATTCTCCGTCGCTATACACCTCATGGAACTGGTCTGCAGCATTAATAAAGTTCCCGCCAAAAAAACCATATGCGGTCCCAATTTTTACCTCACCAATATGCATAAACTCCACGTCGAAGATCTCGTAGATCGCAGCTCTCACTTGATACCGTGTGATGCCTTGGAAGTGTCGGACATAGTTGATATTATTTTGGGCGACGGGGATGGGATTCCTATCATCAGGCCAGTAGCAGAATCAGCCGCCACAGCAGGACGAGCCGTACACCACTCGCCGCTTTCCGCCCCTGACTGGAAATTAAAGTATCGAGCGGACGAATCATACGACGTTAACTTCATCGACACGTTGGCACTGCCAGGAGTCATACACGACTGGAATCAACTCTTCAGCTTCCCCAAGCAAAATGTGTTGGGGATGATGAATGTGGACGTTGGTGCAGGGTAGGCAGGGACATTCTTCGGCTAATAGTTAGTCCGGCTGCAACACCGGACTTAGTCATAAAGGCCCGCTAGTCGCAACACCAAGGACCTGGCCCAGATTCGTTCCAATTCATGATTTTTGGCCCATCTGAGAGGCTTCCTTTTTGAGTAAATACTAGAGTGAATTGCTTCAATGATGTCTATGTTGTTTATTTGGCCCCAGCTGTTGTGGGTGCAATGTTGTATTTTACCTTAATTTACCCGGCTCAGATTTGAATTACAAATGGCAGAAAAATATTCACGTAATTAAAAGTAATTAAATTCTGTAATGGGGCGACACTAATTGAGATAGTTAGGCAGGGTAAACATAGGTTCCTATTGAATACGAGACTAAAGCTTGATCCTTACTTCCTCTAGCTATTCCTCTTCCTTTTAACCTAGGATGAAGAGGCTACTGTGTCCTGTTGGGTCTATGGGGCCCGGACCCTTATTGTCTTAGATCTTCAAGGAATGAGGTTATCCCTTGGATTGGGGGAGCCTGCGTTACAAATTCTTTTAAGGGGATATAAATTTACACATAATATTAGTAGCAATAAATTTGTATAGATGACTAATTCATTTTAGTTGATCGCCTACCAAAATAGGAATTAATTCTCGTGCAGATCTGAGCCGGGTTAGATAAGCCATAGAGGGGGAAGGTCAGTTTATGTGTAGTTATACTCTTTCGACTACTACTTTAGTGCATTCAGCCACGCTGACCACCCCACTGTTAGTGTGGGGCGACTTTAGAAAGGCAGGTTTGGATGGATGATGGGGCTGACGTGCGTGGCGGTGTAACAGTCACATGCGGCTTCAACACTCAACGCGGGTTTTATTTCTTGCAACACCAAAGTCCGGCAACCTCCAACCAACATTGGGCTTGCCACAATTATCTCCGACTTGGGGGGTTTAATTTAACCTGGAAGGCTGGTGAATGGGCCAGAGCCCTTGAACCACAAGAATGGTGGATCTCCGAGAATGGCATCATGCCCAAGACGGCCATGTCAATACGCAGAAGCTAAAACACGACAATTATAAGCTGGGCTGGATTTGTGCTGACCAAATCGAATTGACCGCCGCAAGAGCCATGCTGAATAGCGTGCACGACCCGTTACCCGATAAAATGGGAGATAATAATAGTTATGTTCTCGGCGAAATAATGGAACATAACGTAGTTATTGCGTGCCTTCCAACAGGCTATTATGGTACAAACAGCGCTGCCATTGTTGCAGCCAATATGGTGAGAAGTTTCCCGTTTATCGAGGGAACTTTACTCGTTGGTGTCGGCGGAGGAGCGCCGGGAAGAGCTGACATACGATTGGGAGATGTGGTGATCGGGACTGAAATAATTCAGTACGATACCAGCGACATGTTTGCCGGTGGCCTACAAAGAGGTAGACCCCCAAGAACATTCATGTCAGCAATTGCGCAGCTTCGATCAATTCATGCCATGCAATCCAGTAATGTACCTGACATAATTTCCGATATGGTTCAACGTTATCCGAGATTGGCAACCTTTGGTCGCCGTCCTGACTTCCCGGATAAGCTGTATTCAACTGAGTGTCTTCACGAAATGTCCGCCAATGTTCATGGTTGCGAAAACTGTGATCCATCGCAAGTGGTAAACCGACCTCCACGGGATAGCAACTTCCCAGAATTTCATTACGGCAGAATAGGTTCTGGGCCTCAAGTAATCAAAGACGGCCATACACGGGACGGTATAGCCCTGAGACTGGATGTATTTTGTTTTGATACAGAGGCATCTGGAATAATGGATCGGTTTCCCTGCTTAATCATCCGTGGAATCTGTGACTACGCAGACTCCCACAGGAACGATATCTGGCGGGAATATGCTGCCGCAAATGCCGCAGCATATGCAAAAGAGTTAATTAAATTGATTCCTAGGAAAAGGTCGTCGGCGAGCTCAATAGATTGGAGCACATATGGTACCCCCCTACTTATATCCTTGGCCATTTAGTGGGTTTCTGATTATCCCATAGACCAAGAGTTGCCACTGAGGCAAACAGACCGCCTCTTGAATCCTCACATTCCCTTTCTAACCGAGACTTACGAAAGAAATTACAATAAACACGCCGAATTGCTTATTGAGTCCCCGCAAGGTAATGATTCGCCCGAAGAATCGAGGGCTGCGTTTCGCAAGCCTATGCGACCTTACGGCTCTTGCCGTATCTCGTTGAAAATAGAAGACGAGCAGATTTCTCAATTTGGCGTCGATGCTTTAAAGCATCGTGTATTCCCTGGCAATGGACTGCCCCTCGCAGAGATCTTTGAAAAGTACACCCTCACCATGGGAGAGAAGTTTGCCTTGGGTCACGCTGTATCACTGGCCTTTTGGCAGCTCTACAACTCACAGTTCATCAGTACATCATGGAACAGTCGTGCTCTCTGGTTAATGCTTGATAGAGACCCACAATCCGACCCAGAACACTCGCGACTAATATCATATCTCTCCTTTCGCCCCGAGACTGCTGAAGGTGTCCTAAATACACTGAACCCCAACAAGACAAGACCACCAGACGATTCATCCCCCCAGGTTCAATCATTATCCATTCTGCTTTTAGAAATCGGCCTTGGTAGAACCTTTCGCTCTCATGCTTATGATAAACGAGGATCAAAGTCGACCTGGGGTTATTCGGTAGCAATGGAATATTTGGACGAGCTCAAATCAACAAACTGGGACGCTAATGCACAAAGGAATATTTTTGCGGATACCGTGAGGGAGTGTATGGAGTTTTCTAATTCAGAAATCAGGGCGGCGAGTTCTGAGATCGGGCCCTTACGAACCCCGCCAAGAGCGTTTTTGTATGATCGAGTAATAACTCGACTTGGAGAGGCCAACCGATTATTTCAAAAAAGAACTACCCCAACTAGATACATGGAAAACCCACAACTGTCACAAGTTAATCAGCACCTCGGAGCACATGCTTCATCAATAGGGGTTGTTTCACTAGCAGATGTTTCGCACTCAGACATGAAGAACCAGCCAGCAAAACACATACGCCCCATTAATCGGTTTGACTTCAAGGTCGCAATATTCTGCGCCCTTACACTTGAAGCAGACGCCATTGAGGCCATTTTTGACCACCAGTGGGATATCGAAGGAAATGGCTATGGCAAATCCGACGGCGATCACAATGCCTATTCTCTGGGCTCTATTGGTAGCCATAATGTGGTGCTGGCTTATATGCCGGGCATGGGCAAAGGGAATGCTGCTTCCGTCGCCGCTAACTGCCGGATAAGCTTCCCAAACATCAAACTTGCAATAGTTGCTGGAGTTTGCGGCGTGGTACCATTTGCACCCGGAAGCCGGGATGAGATTATCCTGGGCGACGTTGTTTTGAGCGACGGTATTATCCAATACGACTTTGGAAAGAAATTACCTCAAGGCTTTGAGCGTAAAGACGACATTTTGGACTCTCTAGGGAGGCCCCAGGCCTCAGTGCGCGCCCTCATAGCAAAGCTAAAGGGTCTTCGTACCCGGAGATTGATGCTGGATAGAATGGCTAGTTACCTGGCGGACCTCCAGAATGACACGGATCTCAAAGCAAACTATCCAGGTGCGCAGCATGACAGACTTTTTGAGTCTAAATATGAGCACATTAAAAATGGAATATTGTGTCAAGACTGTGGCTGCAACGGCACCCTGGTGCCTCGTCAGCGCATTGCCCAGGATATTACAAGCCCTGCTGTTCATTTCGGCTTAATCGCCTCGGGGGATTTGGTAATGAAGTCTGGGAAAGAAAGAGATGATATATCTCGTGAGGAGAGCATTATTGGATTTGAAATGGAAGGCGCAGGAGTATGGGATAACTTCCCATGTCTGGTGATAAAGGGTGCTTGCGATTATGCCGACAGCCACAAGCCACAAGCATGGCAACGGTACGCAGCGGCGACAGCAGCAACCTGTACAAAGGCTGTTCTGCATCACTGGCAGCCATGAAGCATAATTAGCGTACCAGAAGTCTATGTGGGAGCGATTGCCATGCAGGCATCTTCATAGAAGTACAGTGATAATGTCTTTAATACTGATCAGGTTGTCCTGTCATGTCAACCGGGTCTACCACTGGGACTACACGCGTTTTTGTGCTTAAAGCAACATGCAAGCGTACTTATAATAGCAAATCACTACAAAACGCACCGCCAAGATCAAATCCATGATCAAACAGATCATTCCAAGGCATGTCAATGCTTGGCGTTGGTCCACCTGGCTGTGGGGGATTCTGACACTTGAGTCCAAACCAGGACATGAATTCAGTGTCTACTTCACTACCCAGAGCCGGAGGCGTGTCGAAAACAGCGAGAGTTGCATTTCCCAATCTTGTGACGATTTGAGCGCTTCTCTCCCCAACAGCTCTCCCATTAGAGATATCTCTCAAGAGGGAGGTGCAAGAGCGGATATTTGACTCAATAACCTCCTTTGTCAGCTCTTGCCTGAGCGTTGAGCTTGCACGTAGACTGAAGAGCATGGTAATTGCGGCCATAAATATGGAATTTAGTTCGACAAACGTGTAGGTGACTTTGTTCTTCGCATACAATGCATTGTAGCAAGTGATGAGGCTAATGGACGAGTCAGCACAAAGACGAATGGCATCGATTGTCGCCACAGGAGATGCATGAGAAGGCCTATACAGATTCAAGATGGCTTGGTGATAGGCGATCTGGAACCATTCCGTCATCTGATACATCGAAGACGGGGCCAGATATCTTGGTGCGGAAAATAGCCAGTCATTAAGCCGGGAATAATATTGCTTTCTGATCGCTTCGAGACTTTCGCCCTCTATATTCGCATCGCCGGCTGAGTGTAAGGCCTTGTAGATGTCTGCATTCAGCTGGCGGAGGTTTATGACATGGAGAAAAGTAGACAAATCTTTGACATCGGGTCCCAGACTGACCAACGGGACATCTCCTTGACTAGTTAGTCTCTCGTCAGATATTGACAATGGAAGAGGCATCGTGATGTCAGAATCCTGAATGCCCAGTGGTCTGCCCATCGCTATTGAAATGCTCCTATCCATTGTATAAACGCTCCAAAAAAGCCTCTTGCACATTTCTGCGTCAATCAGGCTTCTATTAGCCACTGTTTCATGCCGATGAAGGTCAATTCCGACGGCAAGACGCAGGGCGAGTCCAACCGTATACCATAGATTTATCAATTGGGGCTCATTGCTTCCGAAAATGCATAGCAAAAGTAAGCACTGGATACAATCCAGGTCGCTTGCCCCCATAACCTCGCCGAGATTTCGCGCCGCAGCGTGGAAAAAACAATGATGTGAAAGCTGCGGCCGATTTTTGGCTCGAGACAGTTCTGAGGCGCCGATGGCAAACACCATGTTGACTTGGAATGATGATAGCTTATCATGGACATCACCCCTCAGGAAAGGTAGGTAGTGGGTTTCCATGAATGTGGGCCGGTGAAGTACTGGAAACTGAGGCCAGCGGCGCGAAAAGAAGACTTCGACCAATTCTGGGCCATAGTCATTGGGCGATAAATTGACTGGGTCAGATACTTGTTCGGGAGAGCTGGTCTCGGCCAGTCCATTCCAGAGATGCCAAGGGCTACTCAAAAAACCATTGTTTGGAGTGTCGCCAGCCCCAGTCCCTGGGAATGTGGGTAGCAAAATACGTCCAAGATAGACGATGTCGGTACCAGGTGAAGAGGCTTGCGCTTGTTGGGAGGCGCTCAGTAACAATTGGGCATTTTGATTGGCCTCACTGCTCTGCAAATCCTGTGCATCCAAGACATTGCTGAATATCTGATCACCCGAAGTAGCTTGAGCATTTTGCTGTGCTCGGAGACTGTTTATTTGCTCCTCCAGGGATTGAAGTTGCGCCCGTAGTTGCTCACACTCGCAATTGGATCAAGGCGCACAATGAGCCGATCAGATGGCACGCAGGGTGCCCCGACAAGGGAGCAGGGCCCGCAAACCGGAAGATTTCCGTCGCACTATGCAATACGTAGTCAGCCCCAAGCCAGGACTTATTTTGATGGGATCTTAGCGCCCTCAATACCTTTTGCTTCCGGCGGCGACATCTCTGACAAGCAGCAGAGCTGCGTTTGAGGCCCCTACGGTGGGAGGCCCGAGGCCGCAGTGGAGATGCATCGTCGGTATTGGCCGCTGCTCCAGAGCCTCCAGATTTCGGGTTTGGCGTCCCGGGCATTTGAGAGTGGGGATAAGGAAGAAGAACTCTTTCGGAAGGGATCCGCCAAGAGACTGGTGCATATTATACACCGGTAGCTGAGGGAATCGTCAGTGAGAAATTTCACCACCGCTTCTGGCAGACCAGGGCTTCGGATGTATCCGAAGTGCGAGAAACAACTGGAGTATAGAGGGAGACTGACCTCGTGCCTCACTCGCTGCAGAACCCTTCAGTCGTCGAATTCTCTCGGTTTTCTCCACAGGGCATTATCATTCGCCAATCCCAGAACCAATCTCGGCATCCATCATGGGTCAGATAATCACAAGGTCAGGAAAAAGGCAGCTTCGGAATCAACCGAGGATCATGGGCTGGCGCTAAGATTGAGTGTAGGTCACGTGCTGCTACCACCACCACAACTCCCACATCCCAGCGCTTCCAAGCATTACCAAAGGATGCTGTCGACTCTCACGTCCACGTATTCGACTCAACTGTAGGCCCGTTTGCGGCGTCTCGGTCATACACTCCTACACAAGCCACGTTGAAAGAACTCTTGTCATTCGGCTCGAGGCTAACAAAAGATAACCGCCCGTTTCATTTTGTGCTAGTCCAGCCGTCTCCATATGACAAGGACAATACAATTCTTCTCCACTGTTTGCAGAAGCTTCGCGATGAAGTTCTAATGCCTGCTCGCGGAATTGCTGTCGTGGACACACAAGAAATTCAACAAAATGAGCTCTGGGTCATGCATGAGCAGGGTGTCCGTGGTCTTAGGTTAAGTGTGCAAGCGGATGGAAACATTGTCAACACTGCAAAGCTTCGTGAAAACATATTGCAAGCTGCAGGGAAAATCGAGGACTTGCCTAACTGGAAGCTTCAGTTATATTGCCCTGCTAGTGTTTGGGATGGTGAGTTAATAGGATTATCCATAGGGCCTATTTGGAGATAACCCTGAATAGAATTGCATGATACCATCAATGAACTGCCTGTTCAAGTTATTGCTGATCACATAGGAGGACTACTTGGTTCGTCCAAATTGCAAGAAGGGCAATCAAAGGATCCTATGAACCAGCCTGGGCTCCAATCTTTGATATCGCTGGCCAAAAATTGCAAGGTCATTGTCAAGATCTCTGGCTTATACCGTGAATCCGATGATGATGAGAGCGGCTATGACGACCTTGAGCCCATCATAAAAACTTTGGCTTCTGAGATTCCTGATCGGCTGGTCTGGGCAAGTGATTGGCCTCACACTGGAAGTGGAAAAGATCGCAAGAACAGGAAATTAGAAGACATTGAACAATTCAGGTCCGTGTGCAACGAGACCATAATCACAAATCTCAGGAAGTGGATTGGGAACGAGCAGACATGGAAGAAAATGATGGTTCATACGCCAAAGGTTGTGTATGAATAAAGGGGGAGTCTTTGTATAATTGCAACAGAATTAATTACCTTAGAACTCATAATCATGACATTCTCAAATTATGTTGTTCCTTCCTCTTATTATTGAAGGTGGATTATCTTACAAAGTCACACTACTTTGGGTTTGTGTTGGAACTTGAAAAGCGGATGTGATAATGTGAGGATATATCCATAACTCCAAAGGTCTTTTGGGCTTGGAAGGTCTATCGTTCTTCATGTAATCGGTATAAAGCTTTGTTGATAGATGGTAACTATAACAAAAAGAAAACATAGGAACAACCCTGCAAGCCGAAAACGCATGGTAAAGAGCAAAGTGTTCTGGGATTCAGTAACTGCTTCGATTCCTAAAATTAAGCCGAGATTCAGATGATACTTCAATGATGACCATGGTTATCGGTGGTTCTTATACAAAGGTGACAACATATGCCAATACCAAGGAGTCTTTGTTTATTCCATTCATTTGGAGATGTGGAATAAATACACGACTGATACTACCATACAGAGATATCCAATTATCGATGCTAAGAATGGCTTGCATTCTCAGTCTTCTCATCCAAAATATTCTCGTCATTTTTCATTTCCTTCGATTTACTGTGCAGGGGCTGTCGTAACTTGTACATGGGATGTTGGAAAATGGCGTCCTATCGTCCAGGCTCATACCACTCGTCTCAGGGACGAAGAATAGCGTATAGAAGAAGGCAATGATACACCAACCCACACAGAACAGGAAAGCTCCCCATACTTTCATGGAGGAGAGAATACTGGGCGTCGCCTTGGACGGCAAAGGAAAACAGCCAGTGAAAGCTGTGAGACAGTGCGCCTCCAAACAGGTATGGCAGTGTGTACAGACCGACTGCCCAACCCAGTGCATGGATATAGATGATGGCAATCGCTGCATCATATGAGCCCTTTAGTACCGAGTCTGGACCTGTTGTGAAGTACTTCAAGTAGCCACTGGGGTAGCTGTGACACAGTATCGGGATTGTTATCCCAATCATCAACGACCTCCTTCTTCGGAGGACATCAACGAATACCAGCGACGCCAAAAGACTACAAAAAAATTTGGAGATCACGTTAGGTTCACTATAGTAGACCTTGACATTGGTACCAGTGACTCCGATAAGTCCAAAAATCGTAGGTAGGTAATTCGTGACGGAGTTAGCTCCAGAGAATTGCGCCAAGATTTATGCAATAATAGTGAGTTGAACACGTTGGAGGTTCGATTTAACCAACAATGTTTCCTTGAAACCTGATGTAAATGATTGCCCCCCAAACTGGCTATTTTCGTTCTCGATGTGTGAGAGAGTTTGGCTATACTCGTCCTGAACGTATGGATGACTATCAGGCAAACCGCACAGCTTCACAAGGACAGATAGTGATGGTTCTGTACCTTTCGTGCAACCAGCAAGGGCAAAAGTGATCACAGTCAGGAATAGACGCCAATTGAGAATTCCATTTGGCAAGGCTCTGGCACCTCTGACGTATTTCATCAATGAAGATTGCATGATAACGTCCATCATGGCGTCGATGCACGAATTTTCCTAGATCTCAGGAGTCTGAAAATGTACATGAAAGGAAAACCTGATGATGAACACCCAAAGCTACGACCCGTGACTGATATTAAATAGCTTACACGGGTCGTGACACACCTAAAGGAATACACGGGCGTATTTCTCTTACCCCGTGTTTACTTCACAGTCCCCAAGTCTCCCCAGACCCCATATAGTTCAGCTTTGGCCCGGGTCTGGCGCCGATGGCCGCTTGGCTAAACCAACGACTCATGCTATCTCGGAAGTATCCAATCGCAGCATCAGAAAATTTTCGAATGGCTAATATAGCATGGCGCGTATGACTATGGAATAATTAGTGTAATACTCAGTAAACATAACTAATGGAGAGTGGAGGATTCTCCTGAGCTATAACTACCAAACATTCCTATAGAAATTATATAGGAGCGGTCTTTCAATAACGAGTGGCTAGCCAAACCAAGAGTTGTGATGTTTCGGACGAGAAAAGTAGTATGTTTTAAATTACAATCAGGAAACGTAAATTGAGGAAATAATTGGTTGAGACCAGATGTGATACTATTTTCACTATCATAAAAATAAAGTCGTCGTCGGAGAGCCGTTTATCCGGTACTGGCATCTACCAGATCAACCAGTAGGGTCTAGGTACGGGCCAATCTTACAAGCCCATGGCGGGAGCCTACTTGGTACCACTCATGCGTAGAAAAAATAGCCATAGTGAATTTGCTTTTGCTTCATCACATTTCTATGCTCCAATTATCTATAGCTCAGCCTTGGGCGAAGTTTATCAATAATGAAGTTTAAAGAATCAAAACTCAATAATGGCGTCCATCTGTGTTTACTGTGAGAGAAGAAACTAAGATCGTCTTAAGAATATGTCCCTAACTGCACCATAAACCGTCAACACAAATATCTCACCCCTAACCCACATG
Organism: Calonectria henricotiae; assembly: GCA_020623695.1. Classification (NCBI taxonomy): domain Eukaryota; kingdom Fungi; phylum Ascomycota; class Sordariomycetes; order Hypocreales; family Nectriaceae; genus Calonectria; species Calonectria henricotiae. Next base: position 26,530 of record JAHVYB010000231.1, read on the forward strand.
AGGACAACAGGGATTTCTTGCTAGGACAGACAGCCTATCGGAACCCTCCGATGTGAAATATTGACAAATGGCAAATACCTACTCTGGGAGTCACTATGCAATATAAGAACCAAAAGAAAAATTAACAATGGGGGGCACTGAGTAGCGGTAAAAAGAGTTAATTACATAGGGTTAGACACAGATATAAATTAGAGGGAAAAGAGTACAATCCAGTCATTACAGGGTTAGATGATATCACATCCATTTGAAAAGTATTAATCACGGTGATTTCACTCCGTACACCGCTATACTTGATAGAAACGTTCAGTAAAATGCTTTTTTGCTCGCCGACTAGCCTTCCCAGTTCTTGTTCCTTAATTAAGCACGTTTGATCAGCCAAGCCTATACCCCAGAGCTGATGGTTTCCTTGAGTCACGAATTTGTCCCCGACGCACCCAACAGCGACGAATGTTCATAGTGTATAGCTTACCATACCGACGATTTCGAAGAAGAAAGAGATTGGTACACTACTTAGTTACTAGGTAGTCACCTGAGTTGGTTATCGGATCATTACCGATGTCCATTGGAACATTCCGATAATATGCGGGCTAGAATAGGTCCATGCGTATAGCGTTTCGGCAGAAGCCCGAAATCTCCAAATAGAGGCAATCACGCACGCTACGTGCTCAAAATTATCGACCAATTAATGTCATATATTTGGTGGAAGTGTTGAGTTCATTGAATTCATACGATTGAACAATCTAAACCTTGCCTGGTTCTTTAGAGTTCACTATGACGCAAACACGACGCCTCCTCAACCCATTGTCAGCCCGCTCCGGGCTCAGGCCCTGGGCAATCTGCTGGTCTGATTTAGCGCTCAAGTCTAGCGCAGGTGTCTCGCAACCAGCATCTCGCTTCATTGGCACCAAATCAATCAGCTTGGGCAAACAAAAAAGCCTTCCAGCAGCCTACTATCGTGGAGGAACATCAAGGGCCATTTTCTTCAATGACAAGGACCTTCCATTAGATCGCTCACAATGGGACTCGATTTTCCTAGGCGCCATTGGAAGTCCTGACCCTTACGGACGGCAACTTGACGGGATGGGAGGTGGCATCTCAAGTCTGTCCAAGGTGTGTGTGGTTGGAAAAAGTGAGCGCCCAGATGCCGACGTGGACTACACCTTCATCTCGCTGGGAATAAAAAATACAAACGTGGACCCATCCAGCAACTGTGGCAACATGTCAGCTGCCGTTGGACCATACGCTGTCGACACCGGTATGGTCTCAATCCCGTCCGGCGCTGACAGTGTCTCTGTCAGGATATACAACATCAACACCAAAAAGGTCATTGAAGCAATATTTCCCGTTGTTGATGGCGAGGCATCTGCATATGGAGATTTTGACATGGACGGAGTTGCCGGCACAGCTGCCAAGATCCAGCTTCGTTTTCTTGACCCGGCAGGTTCCCGAACAGGGAAGCTATTCCCGACGGGGGCCGTGGCTGAAGAGATCGAAGGCGTCCGTGCTACGTGCATTGATGCTGGAAACCCCTGCTGCTTTGTGCGCGCGGCAGACCTCGGTGTAGAGGGCACCCTCACTCCCCAACAAATTGAGGACCACCCAACCCTTTGCGCAGACTTGGATCAAATCCGTCGCCAAGCCGCTATCAGGATGGGCCTCGCTAAGATGGAAGATGATGTTCCCGGAAGTGTTCCCAAGATTGGGTTCGTGTCTTCTACGGAGGATGGGACTGCTGACAACGTCGTCATTAGAGCCATGTCGGTAGGACAACCACACAAAGCTATTCCCGTTACGGTGGCACTGGCTGCCGCCTCTGCTGCAAATGTACCCGGCACTGTCATCGCAGAATGTCTTGTGGGTGGCTCATTGGGAGGCTCTGAAGCAACAATTCATCATGCAAGCGGAAAACTCGTTGTAGGGGCCGACTTTGATGACAATGGAAGCCTACAGGGAGCCACCGTGTTTAGAACAGCTAGAAGGCTGATGGAAGGCAAGGTATACTGGCAATAATATATGTATAACTATAAGTTTAGCATAACCAGACCCAGCATAAATTACATCTGTTACAATTATACTGTGGCAGCGTTTTTCGTAGCACGTAGATTGTTGATGTTATGGTTTAAGCGACCGGTAACAAGAAATATACTTCTTTCAGTATTAATAATTAGTCTTGTTTCCTGAGCAATTATTCTCTTCTTACAACCTCGCCAAGATTCATAGTCCAGCGGCATGTCTGGCGAATCCCAACATCGCGGGATATCTTCACACGTACAAGGGCTGATTTTGTCTAATTCTACTTTATTTATCTAAAACATTTGGTAAAAGGCCATATAAGATAATTAACATCTAAATTACGATTTGAGGGTTCTTTTTGCGATCAGCCATCAAGTTCAATGCACTGCCAGCTTTGAAGTACTCTATTTGTTCCTGGGTCATCGTGTGTTTGACCTCAGTAACCCACGAGGACCCTTCATCCGAAGTTGAGGTGACCTTCACCTTGACGTTATTTCCAGGAGCTAGCTCATTTAGGTCGATGATGCTTATGCGGTCCGATGACTTGATCTTATCATAGTCACCATCTTGAATGAACGTCAAAGCCAAAACACCCTGCTTCTTCAGGTTCGTCTCATGAATTCTGGCAAAGCTCTTTGCAATAATCGCAACACACCCAAGGTATCTGGGCTGAAGAGCTGCATGCTCTCTCGAAGAACCCTCGCCATAATTGTGGTCGCCAATCACTACCCAAGGCCGTGAAAGTTGTCGATATACTTTGGCAGTTCTCGGAACATCGCCTTCTTCCCCAGTGCACCAATTTTGTACAGTATTTACTTTGTCGTTCTCTGCATTGACCGCACCGATGAGAGTGTTGTTGGAGATATTTTCCAAATGGCCTCGATACCGGAACCAAGGACCCGCAGGGGTGATGTGGTCTGTTGTACATTTCCCCTTTGTCTTAATCAGAATGAAGCAATTCTCATGGTCAGACCCGGACCAACGGGGAAAGGGTGCAAGACGCTGAAGTCGTTCTGATCTATCTGAAATTTGAATTTCAACGCTTTCACGGCCAGTCGGTGGAGGACCAGAATAAACATGATCTGCATTAGCATATCCCTTTGACGGAAGTGAGTCCCCAGATGGGGGCTTAAATCGGAATTCTTCGCCGCTGGGCGTCTTCAAACTATCTTTTGTCGGGTTAAATGCGAGGTCGTCAGAGAATATCTTGGCCATGACAATATCTGGAGATGCAAGGAAAATGTTTGTTGAGGGGTTGCCATCCAACCGCCCAGTAAAATTGCGATTGTAAGTAGTAATGATGGAATTTTCAGTTCCCTATCAATCCAATCAGTCTTGGGTCTCCATAGAGCTAAATCATAAAGGATTCAACCTTTTTCGTATCTTGACGATCCCAGGAGCCACAGCATGGGCCACAAGAATTCGTAAGCAGGGTGCTTTGAAGCTCCTCGAACTTTTGAAGTGCACCGCTTTCTTCCAATGTCTGTCTTGTCTTCTCACTTCCAGGCGATACCAAAAGTGGCATTTTTGGAGTCAGTCCAGCGTCCAATGCCTGTTTTGCCAAGTCTGCCGCTCGCATCATATCTTCGAAAGAGGAGTTCGTGCAAGAGCCAATGAGCCCAGCAGTGAGATTCCTGGGCCAATCTTCCTGGGAAACAGCATCAGCAAATTTCGACAGTGGAGTCGATAGGTCAGGCGTAAAAGGGCCGTTTATTCTGGGTTCCAGAGTGGAAAGATCGATTTCTATAATTCTGTCATATTCGACACCAGAGTCGGCACGAAGCTCGTGCGATGCAAACCGGACGGCTTCTGCAATATCAGAGCGATTGGTTGCCTCCAAATAGCGGCCCATAGCTTCTGAAAAAGGGAACACAGAAGTCGTAGCACCAGTCTCGGCTGGAAATTATGTTAGTCATCTAATACTATGTTAATATCCGCAACGAAACGTACCTCCCATATTGGCGATTGTCGCCATGCCTGTGGCTGATAACGTCTCGACACCAGGCCCGAAGAACTCCACAATAGAGCCGGTTCCTCCTTTCACAGTAAGAATCCCAGCCAGTTGGTTAATTATATCTACTGATGTCAGTATAGGCTCACTTGTAAATAGATCAATAATTGCTCACCCTTTGGAGTGGCCCACCCAGTCAATTGGCCAATGAGCCGAACTCCAATGATTTTGGGGGCAGTCAGCTCAAAGGGGAGTCCCGCCATAACATCGACGGCATCAACCCCGCCGACTCCAATAGCAATCATTCCCATTCCACCAGCATTGGGCGTATGGGAGTCGGTTCCGACCATAAGACCTCCGGGGAAAGCATAATTCTCAAGCACAGTCTGATGAATGATTCCTGCACCAGGTCCCCAGAAACCCATGTTGTAACGTTTTGCGGCGCTCGACATGAAATCATAGACTTCACTGTGAGCAGCCAAAGCATCGGGCAAATCTTTGTCTTGTCCATTTCTTCCCACAATAAGATGATCACAATGGATCGTTGTGGGGACTGCTGTCGAGTCAAGTCCTGCCGACATGAATTGGATCAGGGCCATTTGTGCAGTAGCATCTTGGCATGCAATTCGACAAGGCCGCAGTTTGAGCTGGGTTTGGCCCCTTTGGAACGTTTCCTCGCCTAAATTATCCGCATACGAGAAGAGAATCTTCTCCGCATAAGACAGAGGGCGGTTAAGTCTGAGTTGGGGTTAGTGGCTTCTCTCCGGCGCGGCATTTTCATCATCTCACATATTGCGGCTGCGTTTGATTTTATTAACCAAATCAGCATAATCGATAATGTGGTCGGGCTCAAACCGACTTAACTTCGCCTGAGAAGTGGGAGAAGTGGCGTTACTCGCTGTTGGGAGTGTCCGTCGGTTGAGCACATGCCGGCATGAAGCCTTTGCCCAAGTTAACGGTAAATGTTGTTTCAACTCCATTATGAGGTTTTTCCTAATGGGTAAAAATAGGGCCCGAAATGATTCCACAACTTCTATTCATATGAGATCAACCAAACCTTTTCTAATTGTTATTCTCAGGCTCCCGGTTCGTTCTTCATTGACCCAAGTGGGCCATGGTAGGGGCTTTCGGCTGTATCCGATAGCTCGCTGTAGTGAGCGTGGTGTCGGAACGATCCGACATTTCGGCAATTGTGCCGCAGTTCAATATCAGGGGCTTCCCTAATGGTTATGAATTGAAGCTATTTGGATATAATATAAGCATCACTCCACATCGTTAAATCTCCATATTTTTGCTAGAGTTGACGGGTTTCAAAGAAAATGGCAGCAGCAATAGCAACAGCAATGACGCATTCCGCCCCATCAGTAGCAGTGTATGAGAAGCGAAAAACACCATGGAGCAATTTAGCCGTTGGTGCATTCATGAATATTTTCCAGGGTAATAGAATGTGTTTTTTTATGCATTAAAAATTTCAAAGCATTATTGGATGAAGTATCTAACATTGCCAGTCACCACACTGGGGCAGCCAATGGAAGTGATCAAAACCCACGTTAGTATAACATTTCCGAACAAACGGGCTCCTTACTCACGACGCGATAGGTTGCTGCCAACAGAGGCGCTTCATTGGCTGATGCATTAAGAAAAACTTGGATGAGAGGTGGATTCTGCGGGTTTTACCAAGGCCTCATTCCATGGGTCTGTTTTGCCAAGAAGGATGCGCTTTTCAGACCAGGGGGCTAATATTTTACTCAGGCTTGGATTGAAGCATCCACCAAAGGGTCCATCTTGATTCTGATGGCTACAGAAGTCGAATACTACTCTAAGAAGTATTTCCATGTTGGGGACAGTGCTGCCGGTATCCTTGGTGGTGTAGCAGGAGGCGCCGCCCAGGCATATCTTACCATGGGTAATTTCAGGCTTTTATCGTTTCCAGGATATTTCATGACTAATGAATTCTGGCAGGAATGACCACTTGTATGAAGACTATTGAAGTTACGAGAACTAAAGTGGCCAGCGCAGGAGCTCGAGTCCCTGGAACAATGGAGACATTTGTCAACATTGTGAAAACGAAGGGAATTCGAGGTGTCAACCGTGGTATCAACGCAGTTGCTATCCGTCAGATTACCGGCTGGTCATCTCGAATCGGAATTTCAAGATTCGCAGAGGGTCAGATAAGATCTGCCACGGGAAAGTCGTCAACTGAGCGGCTCGGCCTTTGTGAGAAGATTCTAGCGTCAACATTTGGAGGCGCACTTAGTTGCTGGAATCAACCTTTTGAGGTAAGTTTTTATAAGCTATCCTACTTCCAGTTTTGTCGCTAATTCCCAAGTAAAGGTGGTGCGAGTAGAGATGCAATCTTTAAAGGCGGATCCTCCCGTCCAGCAAATGCCACAATGGTGTCTGCCGCTAAGCACATATATCAAACATCGGGTGCCGCAGGTTTCTTTCGCGGAGTCGTTCCCAGGGTTGGTGTGGCAGCATAGGCTACCATTTGCATGGTTGGCTTCGGAGACGTTGTCAAAGAGATACTCACATCGCATCTGAATATGAGCACTTAAAATGTGATTATGATCGACATGACGTCTATCATTCGTTTTGCAAGTGGGATTTACGGCAAGAAGCAGGTGGATAATATATTATAGATGGTTTATACTATTATTAGACTAACAAAGCAATCTTATTCTAGCTAGGTATGGTCAATTTATTAATACCAATTCTCAACTGGCCCTATCGAATAAAAATCCAATGCACATATCAAGACAGTCACCATTCCATTTATCTTGTCATTCCATTGCAAATATAGAAATTACTACTCTGATATTTCTTAAACCATGAAAGATCGGCGGCCACGGGTTCCTTGGATCGTTCGATTAGCTAAGATGGATCACAAGATGGGGCTAAACCTCCATAGTTACCCAGCCCGTGTATGACGGCAATCAAATAGGCGGTTTCTAGGTCCCATGGCGAAACTCAATTTAATCCTGTCTAATGACTCGCATTTATTTGCAGTCTCCTCGGAGAATCAGGAAATACTAGTTTCTGTCACAATAAATTTCGCATTCGCATAAATATATGACAAACAAAATGCCGGGTGTTCCCGGAACGTGTCCGAGCTGAAGCACAAGACGGACTCACCTCACAGCCATCGGTGAAACAGAGCCAGGTGACACGCAAGTTGTTGCCTCACACCACCTTATTCACCTTGATTTAGTAAGGGACGGCTTTGTCATCGCCTTCGCTAGGACCCTTGTGTGGATCGTGGGCGTGCACAGAACAACGTCAATCCGGCAAATTTTCACATGATTGTGTACTTCCGCGGAGACGCCAAAAGATGCGCGAGGCTTACCTCAATGCCACAGTATCGCCGAAGTCTCCGAATGGCTCGGAGGCGACAATACCACCCACTCCATAAGCGAGTTGACAAATTCTTGCCGATTAATTGGTCCGCGCCACGCAATACCACTTACCGCAAAATGGAGTCGGGCCATCGTGTGCCCGCAACGGAAGTCCGGATACCAGACAACCTTTTTCCAAATGGGGAAAAAAAGCTTTGAGTGAGGAGACAAGTCGTGGCTGATGCCTATTTTTGCATCGATTTGGATTGCATGGTTTTATAAATATGCCATCGTCGCTCAAATGCCGTTGGGTGACACATCGCAAACACAGATAACTTTCACCCCAACTACTATAAACACCCAACTAAGCATCTTTGTTCATATTCATTATGGGAGCTCAACCAGACGTACCAAGCTTTCCCTTCCAGCGTGCGTCGACCCTCGAACCACCAGCAGAATATGCGCGCCTTCGAGCCACTGAGCCGGTTTCTAGAGTAAGACTCTTTGACGGCAGTCTTGCCTGGCTCGTGGTCAAATATCATGATGTCTGCAGGGTCGCCACGGATCAGAGGCTCTCCAAGGTACACATTTGATACTTTACTTATATCATGACCAACGCTCACTCCTAATAGGAGAGAACTCGCCCTGGCTTTCCTGAGTTGAGTGCCGGTGGCAAAGCAGCCGCTAAGAACAAGCCGACTTTTGTCGACATGGATGCCCCGGCTCATATGAACCAAAGGTGCAAACTCTTTTGCTTTTACATTTTCACGTGTACTAACAAAACTCACTAGGGGCATGGTCGAGCCTCTCTTTGTCAAGGATCAGATCGAGTCATTGAAACCATACATCCAGAAGACCGTCGATGGTCTTTTGGACACCATGATAGCCAAAGGCTGTGACGAACCTGTTGACCTCGTTGAGAAGTTTGCTCTTCCAGTCCCATCCTATGTTTGTCTATCCTTCTGCCCCGCAAGTCATTTTCAGTACGCTAAGCCCGTCTAATACAGATCATCTACACCATCCTTGGTGTGCCATTTGATGACCTGGAATACCTCACCCATCAGAACGCTATTCGCACAAATGGAAGTGGAACAGCACAGGAGGCTGCTGCCGCTAACAAGTATTGTCCACACCATTAGAGATGAGACTCACACAATGCTGATATATTCCAAGGGAGCTTCTTGACTACCTTGGTGGTCTTGTTGACAAGCGTACTGAGGAAGCCAAGGACGACTTGATCAGCAAGCTTGTTGTAGAGCAGCTGAAGCCTGGACATATCGAAAAATCCGACGCTGTGCAAATCGCCTTCTTGCTTTTGGTGGCAGGAAATGCTACAATGGTCAATATGATTGCCTTGGTGAGGCAAATGCTATCGTCTGTCGAAATTCAATGCGGATTAACTGACCAAACATAGGGAGTGGTTACTCTGATGCAAGACCCTGGCCGGTTGGAGGAGCTTAAATCGGATCCATCCCTAGTTCCTAGCTTTGTGGATGAGCTTTGTCGTTACCATACCGGCTCTGCCCTCGCCATGAAGCGAGTCGCAACGGTAGACATTGAGCTCGGTGGAAAGGTACTGATATTTGCCTACTCGACGCGCAAAAGATGACTGACTCAAACATAACTAGACAATTCGAGCCGGTGAAGGAATCATTGCTTCGAATCAATCTGCCAACAGAGATGAAGAAGTCTTTCCTGATCCAGATACCTTCAACATTCACCGGGATCTTAGCGCACATGACGCATTGGGATTCGGCTTTGGCCCCCATCGCTGCATCGCAGAGCCTCTTGCCACGAGCGAACTCGTGGCTGTGTTTAGTGAGTATTCTACCCATCAGGTAATAAACGCAGCTTCTAACTCTCATCAGCAACACTATTCGAGAAACTCCCAAATCTCAAGGTTGCAGTTCCACTTGACCAGCTAGAGTATAGTCCTCTTCACAAGGATGTGGGAATTGCCAAGCTTCCTGTCGTCTGGTAAGCTATACCAGAGTAAGCTCGAGTATTGGGTTACAATAAAGCATGCTTGTAATAATGGACGTACAGTTTCTTTGCTCTGGACTTGAAAATATTGGTCGGGCACATGCGTTGAGTTTCTTCTTTCCTTGATACTGTACTATTGGACGGCCAAATTAAGCCGATCCCTTCTATTCGTATATAAAGGAATTAGAGGTTGAGATTGGCGCATTGGATAATGGGTCCACGTTGATAAAACCCTACAATTATAAAGGAATAGCTTGCATCAACTGAACTAATCTTCTCGTAAATTTACATGCTTGTTTCAATCTGTGAATGGACCCTCCAAAAGCTTTTCACGTAGTCATCACTCATGATAAAGATACAATAAAACTTCTAACAAAGAGACAATCACAATTTGTTCATCTTGTTCACACACAGAATCACTCATACTCGTGCTTGAGTTTAAACTCTGCTGGTCCATACTGACCAATCTGACGACCAAGAGGTGTCATATCAAGGAGCGCCATTGTTGGCATAATCTTCTCGGCGCCCCGCTCAAATGTTGAGTAGGTGTGGTAGATCTCTCCATCTTTCTTTAAGAAGACACTCACTCCAGGAACATCACCAGTCCACCACTTTTTCCCTTTTGCCTCCATTTCCGCCTTGTTACAGAAATTGAGCTCCACGGGATGAATTGATTCATCAATAGTAGCATTAAAGTCGTAGTTGAAGTCGGAGTCTCCGCTGGAATACCAAGGAAAACTCCATTCGTTCTTCTTCCTAAAAGATTCAAGCTTATCAATGTCACCACGTGAAACGCATACGAGGTTGGTGTTTTTCAAGCGCAAGTGCCGTACATCAGGCAAAGACTCTCCGATGTGGCTACAACCTCGGCATCCTTGGTCCTCACCAGGACCAAACATGAAATGATAAACAATGAGTTGCTCGTAGCCATTGAAAAGGTCACTCAAGGTAAGATTGGTATTTTCAGGGCCTTGAAATGCGTACGTCTTCTCCACTTTAACCATTGGGAGGTCTCGTCGTTGAGCTGAAAGGGCGTCGTTGGCACGAGTGAGCTCTTTCTCCTTCTCAAGGAGGGCTTTGCGAGCGATGAGCCATTCATCACGGCTTACTACCTATTCAAAGTCAGAACTATTAGTCTTGGCAGATGGATTACTTATACTTGCCTTGCCCGACATCTTGATGTTGTCAAGGGTTTAGGTAAACCACTGACCTATGCTTGCTACTGGTACCAAGTCGGTTCGATTTATACATCTGTCGATTCTGGAATAACATGAGCCTTCCCTCACCAGGACTTGTAATCTCGGGGTTGCATTCTACCGTGGTCAGCTCTGGGCGCCAATCCAGCCCAGGTTGGGTTACGCATGACGTATCACGGCGCCCAGAATATGGTGTGATTAGTGAACATTGAGGGGTTGCTGCCTGATGATAGTGCAGTGGCTTCAAACCGAGAATTCACGCTCTGGGTACGTGGCTGACGATCTTGGTCCGACCCCTCGTCACAAAGTGGTCATTCTTTCGTGCACGATACCTACGAATACAGCCATGCCACGGCCGAAACCAATTGTCCAAGTTACACCACAGAACAATTATCCACGACCTCAACTGACAACTCGGCAGGACGTACGCGTTGCTCGGGCGTGAATCGACCGTGAATTTGGGACCACAGACTAAATATAAGCCACTTTTCCGTCTCATCAGCGATTCCTATCGCGGCTTAGCCTTCTCTGCTCAACAAAATCTGACCATTTTCGTCCCGTCTTAAAATAATATTTTTATTAGACGGTCAGTGGAGGGTACTTGATCTTCATTCAAGACGAAGCTCGCTCCACACAATCAATTTGTATCAACCTTTTCCCTACCTCCCTCGCCCACTCCAGCTTTACCAAGCAACGACGCAGCAATGGCCGAAGCGCAAGAGCCAAGCAAGCTCTACCGTGGGAATTGCCATTGCGGCGCCTATGTATACGAAATCACGCTTCCAGAGATCAAATCTGTCATGGAATGCAACTGCAGCATTTGCACCAAAAAAGGCTACCTTTGGCTGTACACCCCCAATGACCATGACTTTAAAGTCGTCAAGGGCTCGGAAGAAGACTTGACTGTCTATACGTTCGGCCCTGGGAAGCTTCAGCACAAATTCTGTCCCCATTGCGGCACAGCACTGAAAGGGGCCAGACAAGGTGCACCAGTAAGCTCTCCATTCGGCTTGAATGCTCATGCCATCCAAGGTCTCGATACGTGGCCACTGGAGCGCAAACCGTGAGTGCCTTATTTTCATGACATCCTGCCATGGCTCAATTTGCTGACATTCCCCGCAGCTTCGATGGGGCTGCAATGGGCTCCCAGTATGAGGCTCCCAGCTACTCGGGCGGCTCCCCAATCTTATTAAAGGACACTGATAAGGTGTACACTGGCGGCTGCCATTGCGGCGCAGTACAACTAGCCCTGGCCAGCAACCCGATCGACGGCACCTTTTCCGAAGCTGTCGGCGAATGCAATTGTAGCATTTGCGAACGGGTAAGTTCCCTGACCTATGGAAAAAATCGTGTCCTCATAATATCGTAGAATGCCTACATCTGGGTCTGGCCTCGTCGTGAACATGTCGCATTGCACGGCAACCCCGAAGACATTGGGCGGTATGCGTTCAACGCGCCCTGGCTAAACAAGACGTTCTGCAAAAAATGCGGGGTGCAACTAACTAACGAGCCGGCACTGCAATCCGAAGAAGCGATAGCAGCCATGTCGGAAGGCTACCGCAAATTGTACGACACTGTTAAGCCAATTCATCCGGTCAATATTAGGGTCCTTGAAGGGGTTGATCTCGCTACTCTAAAGGACAAAATTGAGAGAATTCGGGCGGGCCCACGACCACCTCTTTACCAAAACCCATAGTGGACAGCAACCAACGCTGCCACATTGTGTAAAATTCCAGTACTGAAGCATCAAAACTTACAGCAACAAAACAGAAGAAAACTCAAAGCTCATCCCTCATAAAATAGAGGATTTATGAAGTTAAATCACAAATGGGAACCCAATAGCCGTCAAATTGTTACAAATGCAAATTTCCTATTTGTGAGCATACCCTACAGCTCATGGCGGAGTTGGTTTCGACCAAAAATTTTTCGGGATGTTTGGAGCCAGCATTAAGCGAAAATGCTCTTCCCTGCAATGTCCCATAACATATTATTCTCCTGGATAATTTTTGAGCCTCCTCATCCTTGCGTAGAACAGCATGTCCGAGATTGTTAATCATCTACCGCCGTTGGTGAGTCTGGTCTGGAGGGTTGCACTGCCTTAATCAATCGTGGTCCACCTCGTAGGCGGATATTATCCACTGTTGATTGTAAAAGGGCCATTGACCATGATGAATGAGCCATACGGATATGGATCTTCCAGTCCACTCTCTGCTTTATAATTTCCACGTTCCGCTGTTGCGAAAATGTGCCGACTTCCGTGTAACAAGACGAACATGGCTGCACGGCATGGCGAGATCTTGCAGTCGAGAACCGCGTGATTTATGACTCGACGGAACACCCGAACAAGGAACGAAAACCGTCTGCACCGTGGCGGGATATGTTTTTAGGCGGCGTCTTCCAAACGGCTGATTGAGATGCAATGGGCATAACGGCCAACCTTTCTGGAGGCGTAGCGACTACGTAATCCCTTCATCTTGTCTCAGGTCAGGGGCGCGTCGCTGGACAGGGATGCCGCGAGGAGCCCAATTGCTGGTGTCGCGAATCATGAACTGGTCCCGTGGAACTGGAATTGCCAGGCAAAACACGGTCCACCAATAACCTTTGCACTGATATTGTACTATGGTTACCGTTGCGCACCCATTCGTCAATCATGCGTCGCTCTCCCGAGTAACTCGCAGCCATCACCAGGGGTTCCTCGGCTTGTCCCACCCAGCCGTGACAGGGCCCACAATGCGGGTTCCTCGCGGAGGCGCTAGACGTATTCCAAGCGCGCTCTGTGATCTATTCGGGACCGCTAATAAGTTTCAGGGACTTTCTCTGAAACTTCGTCTGAAGGAAGTGCTGGCACGACGGTGGATCCTGGCTGGATGCCACGATAGACGGCCAACGACAACGGCCATACTACTATAGCTATCGTGAGGCCCTGTCGGCACTTGCCCATGATCCTTCCTGGGTGCCAAGAGCCATTGGTGCATTTGCTGCGGCCTGGATCAAATCCATCCCCACAAGGCCTGAAACCGTTTCGTCATGTACTACCAGAAACATGGTCGAATTCCATTTTAGTTTATGCCCTCGTCTAGCAGTTGTTTGCTGGGATAGGAGAATAGACTGGGAGAGTTGATGGTGGTGTTTAGGAGGATCAGATTACCCCAACTCGAGTCAATTGAAATACTCGTTGTGCCTCGTCCAAGTGAACCGGGTTTTATGTAGCAGAGACTTGCCATTCTCCTTTTTCTTCTTGTTGTAGCACTGGGTGCACATTCACTTGTATTTTCTTTGACATTCCTTTACTCACGACTGGATTTCGTGATAGTTTGCTTTCGTTTCACTACAATCCTTTGCCTTTTGTTTACACCCAGACTCACAGCTCACGCATCGTTTTCCTCTTACCGACGTCATCATGAAGTTCACATCCCTCATTGGTGGTGCTTTGGCACTCCCAGCTTCTGTTCGGGCCGCCACGTCCGCCTCTACCTATGTCGACCACGATACCAAGATCTCGTTCCAGAAATGGACCGACGCCAGCACCAGCTTTAGCTTTGGTCTTGCGCTGCCCAAAAATCCCACGACCGACTTCATCGGCCAGATCTCCGCCCCCATCACAGAAGGATATGCTGCTGTTTCAATGACAACTTCCATGGCCAATAGTCTTCTCATCGTTGCCTGGCCCAACGGCGAATCAGTTGTTTCGTCCTTGCGACAGGCTACCGGTTACGCCAACCCTGACGTTCTTGATGACAGCTCCATCTCACTGAAGACTATCGAGAGTGGTACCTCAGTCAACTCGCCTGCCTTCACATACACCTTCCTTTGCAAGGGTTGCATCAAGGATGATAGCACCACCTTCATGGCCAACGCCACCTCCGGTGCTTTGGGCTGGGCTCTCAGCAAGACTGCCTTGACCGATGATTCCGATGCTTCGGGAACCCTGAACTACCACGCGGCTGGTTTCGGTGGATTTGGTGTTACTCTTACTGATGCTCAGTCATCCGACTATGAGACATGGGCAGCAATGGCCTCCAACGACACCACAGCCACTCCCAGCACCGACAGTGGCAGCGGCACCACTACTCCCACCAACATTACCACCGTCATATCGAACACTACCTATGACTACATTGTCGTCGGAGGTGGTGCCGCTGGCCTGATTGCTGCTGAGCGACTTGCCGAGTCGGATGCCTCCGTCCTTCTCCTCGAGCGTGGTGCAGCTTCTTTCTACTCCACCGGTGGTAAGAGCGTCGTGGACTGGAACTCTACAGTCACCCAGTACGATGTGCCTTCGATGGGATACTATCTCTCCACCTCCGATGACACCAGCGAATACTGTACCGACACTGCTAGCCAGGCTGGCTGCATTCTGGGAGGTTCTACTTCGGTCAACGCCATGATGTTCGTCAAGCCCCGCAGCGAAGACTTCGACCGCAAGTGGCCAACTGGATGGAAGTGGGCCGATGGTGTCTCGTCTGCTGCCGATAGACTCTACGAGCGCACTCCCGGAACAACCACCCCTAGCAAGGACAAGGAGCTGTATGACCAGGGCGCCTGGGATGTTTTGGAGAAGTTCCTTGGTAGCAACGGCTTCAGCGAGGTCGATGCCATTGAGGAGCCTGCAAAGAAGCGAGCAGTTTACTCGCACCCTCCTGCCATGATCTCCAACGGCCTTCGTGCCGGCCCTGTCAGAGACTACCTGCCCCTCGCCCAGGCCAACTCCAAGTTCACACTGAAGATCAACACCAAGATGCTTCGTGTCGTCCGCAACGGAAGCGCCATCACTGGTGTTGAAATCGAGGCTGGCGCTGCTTCCCGACAGATCATCAATCTTAAGACTAACGGTGCTGTGGTCCTCGCTGCTGGTGCTCTCTCCACTCCCCGAATTCTTTTCAACAGTGGAATTGGCCCCGCCGCTCAGATCAGCATCGTTTCCAACGGAACCACTGGCATCAATCTTCCCGCCTCCAAGGACTGGATCAACCTGCCCGTCGGAGAGAACCTGATGGATCACTCCATATTCACCGTCAACCTCCAGACCAAGGATACCCTCACTTCTCGCAAGCACTGCCTTCACCGCGCCAAACCAGACCAACATTGACCTTTTTGCTCAGGGATCTGGGCTTCTTGCTCAGTCCGGTCAGCGTCTTGTCTTCTGGACCAGCGTGAAGAACACCACTGATGGTGTTGAGAGGTTTATCCAGGGAACCTGCAACTCCCCTTCCAGTGACACTGTCCGCATCAAGGTCTACCTCACCCACGGTCTCTCGTCTACCGGAACTCTTGGCATCACTAGCTCTGGAGCTACCAAGCTTACCAAGGAGCCTTACCTGAACACTGCCGCCGATAAGGAGGCTATCCTCTCTTTCATGAGACAGCTAATTTCTTACGCTTCCAAGTCGGACAGTGTCCTCTCCATTGCTGCCAACACCACTGCCGAGAGCCTCATTTCTGAGTATGTGACTGGCTCCCACTTTGTCGGCACTGCCAAGATGGGCACCTCCAACGATGGAACCAGCGTTGTTGACACCAACACCAAGGTCTGGGGAACTGACAACCTCTACGTCGTGGATGCCAGTATCCACCCTGATCTGCCTACCGGCAACACCCAGGCTATTGTGATGGTTGCTGCCGAGCACGCCGTTACCAAGATCCTGTCTGGAGGTAGTTCCACCTCTGGCAACAGCACCTCTGGCGAAAGCGCATCGGGTGGAAGCACGTCCGGTGGCAACGCATCTACCGGCAACACATCTAGTGGAAACACTACTAGCGGAAGCACTTCCGGCTACAGGCCTTCCAGGTGCAGGGCCAAGAGACACCACATTGCCTATTAAGGGTGGCATGTAAAGCATATTTTATGGAAAAAAATGTATTATACTTTTCTGGACATAGGTTAAACTCGACTACTGAGCTGATGTGTTTGTTCGTATTTTGATGGTGCCAATGACGTCCTCGATAGCAAGTTAACGCAATTAGCAAGGAAACAAAGCTTTTTGCGAAATTGGACCGTGCTCATTGAAAAATGATTCGATGCCGCTTTTCATGGGTTGAGTTATTGCGTGTTTTATGTGCCTGGATATTTTTACTCGCTTGCATCTGTTATGGTTGGTCAGGTGAATGCGGTGAAAATTTGGCCTTGTTTCTAATCGTACAGAGCGATTCGGCTCTACAGGCATCCCAGTGACACAAAACAGCCATATGATCTGCTGTGATTATTGTGGCGTCTGGGAGCATGACGTTGTCATTGGTTGCGTTGCCTTGTTTTGGGGGATTTCGGGCCTGGTATCTTAAAGTGGTATAGTCGGAGATTGTCGTCAATGCAACCGTCACATCGTCCTCATAACCATAATGTCGTATTAACACTGTGGCAAATGGCCTTCTCCTGATGATCTTGGTATTTCCCGAAATTCGTCGGCATGCATGCATTATGCGAGGGGAATACAATCTCGGCTGCTGGTGTAAGATTCAATTCTGATGTTACAGATAGGCTGGAGAATCGGAAGCACTGCAAGAGCTTGGATATTCACATTAGGTATTCACATAGATCAAAAGAATAAACTTGAAAAGATCGTTGTTGTTTTATGGGCCCTTTTAATCGAATGGGGCCTGTTTAACGCGTAGGCTAGAATGCGTTGGATTTGCCACAAAAGACGACGCATTCAAATACTTGCCCATTTCATATCTTAATCACACTTCAAGGATGTCGTAATTGAAAGCTGTAAATAGACGCTGCTGCAACCTTGTGGATGCATTCTTCCAAGATATGTCTTCCATTTTAGTCGCTATTGATACGACATTACGCAAGTTTTCCTCCGAGATTGACGCTAACATTTTGTTTCATTGGTTGAAGGAACAAGAAGGCTGTGTTATATGCCGATCATTTTTTTATCGCGCCGTGGAGTGCCGAGAAACATTGTAGAGTACCTGTCAGCTCAACCGGTTAGGTGGAAAACGGCAGTGTATCACTCGGCTCCATCAAATAATTCAATATAGTAGTGGCCTCTGTTATGAGCAAGATTTTGAGTTATAAGATCTGGAACAGGTAGGGTTATTAACTTGGCTGTCAGGCGATAGTTATACCTTGTCGAGTTGGGCATGACGACGCTTTTGCCATCGTCATAAATTTGTGAAGTTGAACTACCGGTCCCGAGGATCCGATATTTGGCTTAGTATTCACGCCCGGACTTGATGAATATAAATACGGCTCCATGGTATCCTGTGCTAGTTACTACTGGAGCAAGCGCCTTGATAAAAAATATCCACAGCCTAGCATTCTGGTTATTCTCCGCTCAATCCGTGAAATAATATCAAGATGAAGTCCACCACCTTTCTGCTTATGCTTGGTGTTGGCCTTGCCTCTGCAGCCCCTGCAGGTGATAAAAGACAAAATTATGTTGCCTGCAATGGTATTTACGGAACCTCCCAGTGCTGTGCAACAGACATTCTCGGAGTCGCTGACTTGGACTGCGCCAACCGTGAGAGCCTGGCCAAATTGACGCCAGTTTTGACCATTATTGCTAACATGTTGCCATAGCACCGACAACGCCTACAAGCGCCGACAACTTCAGCGCGGTCTGTGCCGAGATTGGCCAGCGAGCTCGATGCTGTGTTCTTCCAATTGTGGGTACGAATTCCAGGTTATGGACTACATGACTAACCATTTCAACAGCTGGAGCAGGGAATCTTATGCCAGACTCCCACTGGAGTCACAGATTAAAGCTTAGGCCCAATGAGTGGTGCTTGATTGAAGCAAGGCATTTCCATGAGCTATGAAGGACCGTCGTCTCTTGTTCTATGTTGGGCAGGACTGCGATCGTGCATTGGGACTTGGTTGAATATATATATACGATCAATTCAATTAATATACTGCATACGTCTTGTGGGCTATAGCTGCAGTGCTTCTTTGAGAGTCTGAATTGTCAAATCGTAAGCATACTCCTTTTTCTCCCAGTCAGGTGTACCCGGAGGACAGGCCTTGTCGAATGCATGATGAGTGTCTTCCAAGGTTTCATTCACGACCTTGCGTTTTCCGTCATTCAATTTCTTTGCGAGCTCATTAGCCTCTGGCGAAAGCGTATCTCCTTCGCATGTAAAAATAACGACAGTATCTGGAAAAGACGCGGGGTCTGCAAGCGAGGGAGAGACACGCGGGTCTGATCGCTCGATGAGAGGTGGAAGATAGCAGTCGTTGAATATGTTTGCTACTCCGGCGGGAATGGGCTTCTTGGGCTTCGGGACTGACTTTGCAGCTGGCTCGATGCTTAGATTTGTAGGTGGATAGAAAGCGACCACGATGGGGATTCTGATCTCGTGCAATTGAGTCCTCAGTGTCGAGGCCGCAACAAGAGCCAAGTTGCCGCCGGCGGAAAACCCGGAAACGGAAATACGGCTCAAGTCAAATCGCTCGGGCTGGGTTGCGACCCACTTCAGCGTGTCTTCAACATCATGCACGGCACCTGGGAATGGTGTCTCTGGGCCTTTGCGATAGTCTGCGTCGATCACCACGATGCCGGTGTGTCGAGCAACCTGGCTACAGAATGCGGCGTCGGCACCAAAGGCGTGGAGAATGAAGCCACTACCGTGCCAGTTGACAAGGACAGGCTTCTTGTTGGTGGAAGTCGTGTTGTTGGGTGGGTCGGAAGGATCATACAGCCACGCCTTTATAAACCGTCCTTTATCGCGGGATGGAACGAGCACAAGCTCTCGCTCATCTTTGTTCAGGAGCGCAAGCTCGTTTTTAATTGCTGATCCCGACCCGAGGCGCACCATGAACCGAAAGAAGGTCGCGATGAGCTTCAGCTTGATGTACTGGAAAAAGCCGTGTCCAGCCATGACGTGGGTGGTCGCGCAGGCGCTTGAAGCTGGGCCAAGCCTCGGTTTTGTAGCCAAGAGGTAACGTGAGTGATATGAGGGAGGGGAAATTGGGAGTCGGATTTGCGTCTACGGACATAAGCTCGGAGAATATATGGCCCCACACAACAGTATCGCACCATGCCGCGTCTGGTCACCATTGATTGATTCGCACCAAGTACGGCTGGATAACTGCTGCATCTATTAGACAGCCTTTATTAATTATTATGTTACTGGACTAATATCCGCGTATTCTACTCTTATAGCGATAAACAAAAGAAAATTCCGACAAAAGAAATCAGGTATAATTATTCAGTCCAAACTCCCTTGATGCGAGTCTTCCTCAGAATCAGGCCAGCCAAGTCCCTCATGCTGCCGCTCGTAAGAAGCTCCAACACCTGCAAGTGAGCCTGAAGCTCCTTGCCGATCCAGTTTCGCAACTCAATAGCGTTGAGGGAGTCGAGGCCAAGTGCGGTAATAGAGGTCTTGGCCTCCTCGGCAACCATAACCTCTGGGGGAAGCATCAAGATAGCACCAAGCTTCTCGCGAAGACCACCGGTGACCAGATCCTGAGCGACATCCGTAGTAGTAGACTGCTGAAGTTGCTGAGAGATGGAGACTTGGGCAGCTCCATCGCCATTGCCATCCGCACAGTTGGCCAGAGCTGCATCTCGAAGGTGAGAGAACTTTCCATCCGAAGCATAGTAGGGCAGCGAGGCAGGGTCCTCAATGCTCAGACCCGTGATGCATTGGTTGCCACAGATTCCCTCTACATTGCCGTTGATGGCGGATTCCACCAGAGCAAGGACCTCTGACTCTCCCATGGTGTTACCAGACAAGCTCTTGAGAACCTGGCTCTGACGGGAAGAGCTAGCAAGATAACCGACGCCCTCAACAGCTGTAAGATCAAGAGAGCTGGCAGCCAAGCCCTTCTGGCGGCGGTGATGAACAAAGGCGTCAAGGAACGTGTTAGCAGCGGCGTACGCGGCCTGGCCTCTGTTGCCGACAATGCCTGCCACAGAGGACAGAACGATGAAGAAGTCTAGCGAGTTGCCTGTGAGAGCCTTGTGCATGTTCCAAGCACCGTCGACCTTGGAGCGAACAACCTGCTCGTACTGGTTAAAGGTCATCTTCTCAAAGAGGACATCCTGTAATCTATTAGTATTATTAATATGAAAATGGGTATCGGATAATCTTACCATCAGGACCATAGCTGCATGGATGATACCGCGAATGGGAGGAAGAGACTTCTGCAGCTCAGAAACCAGTTCGTTGACACTGGTCTCATTAGCAACATCGCAAGGCTTCACGTGAATAGAAGCACCAGTAAGGCGGCAGTCCTCGATGAGCTCGCCCAATTCACTAGTAAGCTTGCCACTTCGGGACAAGAGCACAATGTGACGGGCTCCACGCTGGACCATTCTCTTAGCCATGGAACGACCGAGGCCACCGGTGCCACCAATAATGATGTAGGTCACGTCGGGCTTGAGCAAATCAGTGGATGCAGCAGGGTGAGTGGCCTGGAGAGCAAATTAGTATTCATCGTCTTGATGTGGATTCCTGGAGGGCCTACCTTGACTTGGTGGTCGCCAACGTGGTTGACAACGACCTTTCCGGAGGTCTTACCGCTCTGCAGCTTACGAAGAGCATTCTCAACTTCGGAAATGTTGACTGAAGTGATGGGTCCGATGGGGTTAATCGTCTTGTTGGCGAGCAGCTTCATGACGGCAGTGAGGACTCGGCCCATGATCTTGGGTCGCTCATCGGCAACAAGGGTCAGATCGACTGAGCTGAAGGTGCAGTTATAGGCAAACTTAGCCATCTCTAGTCGTGTGTTGGAGGTGATGTCTCTCTTTCCAATCTCGATAAAGCGTCCGAAGGGTGCGAGGCAGTCCCAAGTCTCACGGAGTAGATCACCAGCGAGCGAGTTGATAACAACATCAACACCCTTGCCGTTGGTAGCCTCTCGGAGAGCAGGGCCAAACTCAGTGTCTCGGCTGTAGAAGATGTGGTCCTCGGGGATCCCGTAAGTTTCGATGATGTGCTGCTTCTTCTCGACGCTGCCAACAGTGGCGTAGATCTCGGCCCCAATCATCTGGGCGAGCTGGATGGAAGCCTGACCAACGCCACCGGAGGCAGCGTGGATGAGAATCTTCTCACCAGCCTCCAGATGAGCGAGGTCAATGAGACCATAGTAAGCTGTGCTGTAAACGACAGGGATCGAAGCCGCAACATCAAAGTCCATATCCTTAGGGATGACAGCGGCGCTGGTAGCTGGGCACCGGGCGTAGGTGCTGTAAGCCCCCAGAGACATGGAGCAAACACGATCACCAACCTTGAGGGAAGTGACGTTGGAACCCACGCGAGCGACAGTGCCACTGCATTCAACACCCAAGTAGGGGCTGGCAACCTGGCCCATGGCGATGACAACATCCTTAAAGTTCATACCTGTAGCAGCAACCTTGATCTCAATATCATTAGGTGCCAGAGGCATCTCTGGCTCATCCTTCCAGTAGAGAGAGTCCATGGCACCGTAAGTGCCAACGGCGATGGTAAAGCGGCGGTCCTGTTGAACAAAGTCCTGTAGATAAGGTGCCGAAGGCTGGGTCTCTCGGAATAGGTTGAGGTTCATGTTCTCCTCGTTCACAACACGAGGAACAACCAAGTCTCCATTTTCCTCGGAATATTCGTAGTCCACTGGCGAGCCATCCTCAGGCATGGCGATGGAGGAAATAAGAGCTCGAGAGATGAGATCGGCGTGGTCTGGGGCCTGGAGCTGGGACTTGGGGTCCAAGTCCAGAGTTGCTACCGGCTTGTTGTTCTCAGATCGAATCGTGCGAAGGAAACCTTGGATGAGGTTGTTCTGTGGCTTCTCAGCGAAGCGATAGGCACCAACAGTCACCCAGAGCATGGAGGCACATGCCAGAAGAAGTTTCTGGAGCCTCTCGAAAGTCGCGGCGTTCATGCCATGGAGCAGTGGAGCATCGATCTCAGAAAGACAGATATAGCGGGCGGTGGAAGAATGCTCGACATTGGAAAAGGTAGAGACGGATGGTTTCGAGCCAGAGAGGCGCTCCATCAAACGACAGAGATTAGAGACCAAGGGGTTGGAGTGTTCTCTATCAGTAATGATGATAATCTCAGCATCCTTAAGATCGTTGACTTCCTCGGTTTCTACATGCCCGTTTGTCTCGTCGTTTGTTTCACCATTGCTAACACCATTCGTGTGCTCGGTGTCACCATTAGTGACGGAGTCGCTTTGCTCCTTGGACTTGGACTTGGCGTCCAATGACTCCCACTCAACTTTGAAGCACAGAGATCGAGGAGCTTGGGCCTCGCCGATATCGTTGGTAACGGGAGTCATCCTGACGCCGCTAAGCTTGGCGACAGGCTCCTCATGAGCATCATGCCACGCGTCGATGAAGAAATCAACTGGACCAGGGCTGGAAAAGTCTGGGCGTGCATGGGCAACTACCTGGACTTGCTGGCCAGGCTGGTTGGGGAATGCGGTACTGATCTCCATGTCCTTAATGGCAGAGGGCATAAAAAGCGATGGCATCTCACCACTACCTGCACCAAGGATGGGAAACATCAGTTGGAAGCAAAGATCCAGGAAGGATGCAGGAAGGATGGAGATGGGCTCGTGCTGCGAGGGCATCGTAGCGGCAGTATCAGGAACAACCGCCTGGCAGGTAGAGTATTCTCCCTGCACCTTGAGTCCATCCTCAGGACGGAATCGGAAGACTGAGCTGTAACCAGCACCTCGGCTTTCGAGCTCGTCATAGAACTCATCCAGCGACAAGTCACCACCCTCTGCTCCGACAATCTTGTTACGGCGTTCTAGAGCACCTTGGAGAAGGCCCTTGGTGACTGGGTTGGCGTTGCGGGTCTGCTTGACACTAACAAGACCGCGGCAGTGCTCGAGCCAGCCTCTGCTTGACGTCCACGAAGAGATGCGGAATTCATCCCAATCGTTCGAGTACGACCTAGTTCCCTCGGCATATGCAGTAAGAGTCACCATGGTCTCATACTGAGCACCATCATCCAAGATCAAGGCCTTGGAGGCCTGCACTTCACGCATGCGGTAGCTTGCAATCTGCTCAAGCTTGATGCCGCGAAGTTGAGCTCTTTGACAAGCAGCCTCGACTGCAATACACATGTATCCAGCGAGCGGGAATGTGGATAGTGACTGCATGCGGTGGTCCTTAAGCCATGGGATGTCATCTGTGTTGATGATGTTACGCCAGATGGGGTTGGCCTCGCTACAGGTATCCTCCAACAGACCGAGAAGATCATGTCGACCAAACGGCTTCATACGGTGCTGCTTGCTAGCACGCGACTCATACCAGAACTTGTGCTCAGAGAAGGGGTAAGGGTGGAAGTCCGTAATAAGGCCCGGCTTGTTTGCACTCGGTCCAGTCTGGTTGACGGCGCTGAAGTCAATACTGTGGCCCTTGATGAACAAGTCACCTGCAAGTCTGACTGCTGTGGTGGTGGCATCCTGGTTTCGAACAAGTGAGGAGTAGTAACCGACCTCGGAAGCAGCTTTGGGGCTGATGTCCTTCAGGATTTGCTTGATGGGTCCCTTCAGTGCAGCGTGAGGGCCAATCTCCACAATTACATCGGGCTTGGAACCCTCGTAGAGTTCCTTAAGAGCAGGGGAGAACAAGACCGGCTTGGTCAAGTTCTCCACCCAGTAAGATGCACCAAGTGAGGCGGTAGTATCGAGCTTGCTACCCAAGAGGGAAGAGTAGAATTCAACACCCTCCACAGTCTTTGGGTTGATGTCCTTGATGGTCTCAAGGTATTCATCTGCGACGCGCTGCATGTGCGAAGAGTGGTAGGCTACACCAACACGAAGCTTACGGTTGAAGGTTCCTTGTCGCTCTAGTTCTGCAGCAAGCTTGTCGATGTCCTCCTCGTCACCAGAGGCAGTAATGGAGCTGGGGGAGTTCTCGCATGCGATTCCAACTTCCTCAAGGCCAAGCTTCTTGATGGTGGCCTTGATATCAGCTGCGCCAGCACCAACAGCAAGCATGGAGCCGCGAAGCTCAGGGTGCTTTACGCTCAAGTCGGTAGCAACTTGTCCACGATAGTAGGCAGCAGCCATGGCCTCTTGAAGTGTGATGGCTCCAGTGGCATAAGCGGCGCCGATCTCGCCGCTAGAGTGCCCCATTACCGCTGAAGGCTTAACGCCCCAGGAGGTTAAAAGATCAGTCAAACCCAATTGAATAGCGGTACAGATAGGCTGAGAAATGTGGGCCTCGTTGACGATCGATTCCTTGCCACTCTTGACCAGTTCCTCAATTAGATCGAATGTAGAACCAATGCTAAGGAGGTAGTCTGACGCGGCCTTGACCGTGTCTTGGAAGATCGGGTGGCTGTCCATAAGCTCCTTGCCCATCTGTGCCCATTGGGCACCCTGACCAGTGTAAACAAAGGCCAGCTTCGGGGGCGTGGATGATCGGGCGGGAAGAGCACCAGTACCATTCAGAGAGATGGCCAGTTCATCGCAAGATGACGCTACCAAAGCAATTCTCCATGGGAAATGAGTTCTTCGCTCGCCCAGTGTGTAGGACAAGTCGCTAACTAGGCGCTTTTGAAACACCTCAGGGTGTTGTTCGATGTAGATTCCGAGGTTTGAAGCTACTCGCTTAGCGGCCTCCTCGTCATTGGCAGACATGACAAATAGCTTGGGAGCCTCATTCCTGCTAGTTAGTGGCAAATCTGTGAGAGGTGCCGGATATCTTTCGAGGACGGCATGGGCGTTGGATCCACCAAACCCAAAGTTATTAATGCTGATATATTTCTTATTTTTGGGCCAGGGTCGGACCGAAGTGGGAACCTTCATGTTCCACTCGTCCAGGGGTATCGCGGGGTTGGCCTTTTCGAAGTTGACATTAGGGAGGATGAATCCTTTTTCTAGCATCAGAGATGCTTTTATAACGGAAATAATACCACTTGCGTTCTCCAGGTGTCCAAAATTGGTCTTTGTAGAGCCCATATATAGGGGGAATCGCTTTGTGCGACCACCACCAAAAACACGGTAGATAGCACCGGCTTCAATGGGATCTCCAACCTTGGTACCAGTGCCGTGGGCCTCGATGAAGCCGGCATCTTCCGGGGAGATACCTGCACGGCTGTAAACATCGCGCATAAGCTGCTCTTGAGCGTCGCCGCTAGGGGTTGCAAGGCCTGTCAAGTTAGCTTTGGCACTGGTCAAAGTGTAACGGGCCAACACATACCAATAGTCTTTCCATCATGGTTAATTCCAGTGCTCACTATGATAGATCGGATTTTATCGTTGTCCTTTATTGCCTGGTCCAGGGGTTTGAGGACTAAACAAGCAGCACCCTCGCCTCTAGCAAAACCAGACTTTGCGCGATGATCGAACGCAAAAGTCTTTCCGTCACTATTAAAGATACTTTTTTTTTGTCAGCAGGCATGTCCGAGTGTCTTTGTGCAGAAGTCCTTACCCTAGCATAGACATAGAAACTGTGTCATCAGGTTGCATATGGATATTGCATCCAGCTACAATGGCTGAGTCTGCCTCGCCGGAGCGAATACACTGAACTGCCGAGTGTAAAGCATACAACCCAGATGAACAAGCAGTATCCACTGCAAAGCAGGGGCCCCGCAGATCGAAGTAATATGAAAGTCTACCAGCTTGAATAGATTGGTGGTTACCGGTGGCATCAAAGGTAGGAACATCGTGCAGGTCCTTCAGCACACCATTTCGGTAATCTGAATAAGTACCTCCCACGAACACACCCATGTTGCGTCCGGAGACATATTCTTTGGGGAAGCCGGCATTCTCCAAGGCTTCATATGTGCACTCCAAGAGCTGTCTTTGTTGGGGATCTTTGGTGTGTTAGTGCCATGATAGAGTTATTTTGAAACTAGTTGAACATACCCATAGATTTCGCCTCTTGGGCGGTTATCTGGAAGAAAGGAGCGTCAAACTTCGAAAAGTCACGTTCCATAAAATATCCACCCTTTTGGTTGAAGCATCCCTTCTTCTGAGGGTTCGGGTGATAGTAGGCATCACTCGCAAACCTGGACTCGGGTACAGGACACCAACCATCTCTTGATCGAGAGACAAGAGTCCAGAAGTCATCAAGGCTTGAGACGTCACCGGACAGTCTGCAGGACATGCCCACAATGGCGATTGGTGTCGCCTTCTGCGGGTTCTTAGAATCCATGGCTAATTGAATGAATGGATGTGAACAATCGGAGATGGCAGTTTGGCTGGGAGAGTGCAGAGGCCTGAGTTGTCACTTTCTGAGGGAGCAAGAGATATTTATCCCGTCCATGGTGGGCATGGATCCGCGAGAATGATATTGGCACGAGAGGTGTGGTATCACACATGAGTTCTGGATCATGAAGGTTTACGAGGCAACCTGATGCAACCATTAAACACAATACCTCGCCATAATCTTGGTTTGGGTATTTGGCATTTTGTGTTATCGCACATTCGTTGTCTCAGCTTAGTCACAGGAGCACTCGGCACATATATGCTTTCGGCCATTCCTGCCGAACACCTGGGAGATTGTGTGTTTCTTTGTTATTTGGTAGGTTGTTTTCAGTTCCTGTCGATAACACGGCAGCGTATTGACAATTGACTTTGGGCTATTGGAACAATTGTCCCGGGCCTGAAACTTTGGAAGGATTGTCGTGCCATTTCGAATCTGCCTTTTGTAGATGCTAGAACATCACATACCTCATTACCGCAGAAATAAGAGAGTGGGAAAATTGGCATCCACCGCCCTCCACTTTACACTTGGATAGGTCTAGTCCTTGCCGTGTATTCTCCGATGGCCCCATCAAAACGCATGAAACCCCATAATGCTAAACTGCCAGACAATGTATGAACCATCGAACTGAAATTCGTGCTGCATGGCTCAATTTGTCATGATCGAGATTGATACAAGGACCACAAGAATATTCGGAGCTGCATCTGGAGTGCATCGATATCAAGATATTCAACTTCCTCTTCGGAAATTATTTTTCAGAGATAACTGGAGTCGATTTACAGGTTCAGGAGTGATGGTGTGGTAGGCAACGAGGGGATTGATTCCTAAGACAAGGCCGTGACGTAACCTTACGGAGATGATCGCTTGCGGGATTCCTCAATTTGGCACAACTATGGCCATTCAGATCTGGTCGCCGTGCCATGCCGTTGGGATACCGAAATCCATAAACAATGCATGTGCAAAGTACCCACAACGCGTGATTGCCATCCTTGGTTGCAAAAGGCGGATGCATTCCAACTCCCGAAAAGCCGTTCCTTCAGTGGGGGGCAAAAGAAGGGCCCTACCGGATGCGGGCGGTTGAACCCGTTCTCCCTGAGACACAACTAACGAAATCACGCCGCCAATGACCGAATCTACGTGGGGACTGTTTTCTGAGTCTACATTCACGCAAGGGATATGATAAGTGAATTATCATGTGCCAAAACGTTCCTTTGTTGGTCTCAGCGATAGGCTGCGCTAAGCTTTGGGACTAGTTTCTGCCACCGAGCCGACGACCGCCCCAGTTTGAAATATAGATGGTCTGGGGGTATTTCCACATTTGCTCATGTCAAAAATCACATTTGACGTACCTTTTGCCGCTCCTGACGGGAATCTCTACCTTCCACGCTACCCAAAGTCATTTATCACTCTCACTGTTAACAACCATGAAGGTCCTTTGCTTGCACGGGGCATATGGTAGCGCCACGGTAAGCCAATCACCTCTCGAATAACGCCCAGGCTTCAAATATCTCATGCATTGCAGAACTTCAGGGTTCAACTGGGTCCTTTTATCGACTCAATTGAGCAGAATGGCTCCATGTCATTCAAATGGATCAACGGTGGCCATAGCGCGACGCCTCCCGAAGGATTTGACGATTATTTTGGCCGTCCACCACTGTTCCGACACATCAACTTCGATGGTATTGACGCAGTTGACGACATGATGAACAAAGTCCGCAACATGCCCGAAGGCATGACTGCCGAAGACACCATTCGAAAGCTCATCGGGGAGAAGGAGTTGTTCGAGTCAGAGGCAGTGAAATCCACACTAGACAGGCTGCTCGAACTCATTAATGAGGACCCCGAGATTGAAGTAGGTGTAGAAACGCGATTAGGGGGTTCTTTGACTAATGTTCTAAATAGGGCATTCTTGGATACTCAGAAGGTGCCATGACAGCTGCAACGCTAATACTTGAGGAGCGTCGACGTGCAGAGGAAGAAGGAAAGCCTCGTCGCATCAAGGTCGGTCGCACCTGTGTGCTTGATTCATCATTTTAACATTATTTTAGTTTGGAATCTTCTTCGCGGGGTGGCCCCCGGTTCGTCTGCTTGAGAACAAGGTGCAATGTCTGCTCGCCGACGAGGTCGAAGACGTGATGATCGATATTCCAACTTGCCATATTGTTGGCTGCAACGATCCATATATCCAAGGAGCCATGGCTCTGTATGGAATGTGTGATGAAGATACGGCAACCTTATTTGACCATGGAAAAGGGCACACTGTTCCGAGAGATGCAAGAACGGTTGATGAGTTGGCAAAAGTTATAGAGGGGGCCTCTAAGCAACGAGTATGCGTTTGATGGGCCAGGTATTGGTCGCATTGAAATGCTTGTTTGGTGGATAAATCTACTTCTAGTCCGCAGAAAGTACATTTTCGAATAACAACTTTCTATAAAAAATTATTGTTTGAACTGAAGGTAGTGTAACACGGGTGCTTGTCAGCTAGGTGCTAGGGGCAGCAACATGCTATAATCAGATGCAATGGGCCCAATGATTACGGTAACTGCATTAATTGCTTGATCTTTTGCCTCGGCGGTAACTGATCTTTGTAATCTGGAACAAGGTCCAATTCCCGCGTTACAGGTAGTGTCTTATCAATGCCCCGCTTGTTGTGATTTTTCCGCATCGGGCTATAGACTACCGGTAGTGCTGCCAACCCAAAACAAGCCTCACTAAACTACGGCCCGATACACTAGGTTTTCTGTTAATGGACATTCATAAATCCATCTTATCAAATGGCATTTTACGATTCTCTGAAAACGGCATAGTTCATTGCGGCACTTTTGTTTCTGGCGTCCCGTCCCTCGAGTCGTGTTGTTAGCAGCATTATGACGCGAATTCTGAGTTAGCAATAAGCTTCCAGCCTACAAGATAACCAAAAACAAAAACAAACAAAATAAAATATCACCTGGCTTAACTGAATTCTCACAAATCCAGCGGGCCTTGAAAACGGTCTGGGCCCACTGGCACAACAACGGGGATATTTTCATACATGTCTCAAAACCGCATAGGATCACATCGACAGACAGCCTAAGTGTCCCAATTGGTCTAATTCATCGAGCCGAATCAATAATCATAACGGTGGGAGTTTAGACAACCCTTTGTATATATTATACCCGTGCATTGAATTGACTAATTTATCACTCTGGAAACCGGGAATGCGATGCGGTATGAGTGTTGCGCATCAGAATATCCGACACGGCGTCCAAGGTATGTGACCCACACCTTGTTTGGCTTCGGACAAACTAAGCCATGTCTCATTGTACAAAAGACGTCTTGTTGAGTGTAGATTTCCACAGATAATGTAGATAGACAACCGCTTTCTCCATAAGAAGCGCTAGTGCTCCTCTCTCAATAGCTCAAGATTGTAGGGAGGCACGCCCTTTTTTCGCACCTCAGACATGGCGGAACAACACAGTTCCAAGGCCAGACGGTTTCTTCTCTTGACAAACGTCGATCATGGCGAATCCAACGTCTTCTTGGCGACTTGTTACGCCCTATTCCAAATCAACCCCGATGTCGAGATCCACTTTGCCACCTTCACGGGGTTGGAATCAGCCCTCAATGAGATCTGGGAACAAGCGCGTGTTGAATTTCCAGAAGCCAAGCCAATCGTCTTTCACAAAATAGAAGGGTTGTCAATGGCTGAAGGAGTTCGCCAGTGTTTGCCCAGAGAGAAGATTCGCCAACGAGGCGACTGGCTCCCAGAGTCGTTTCTGGCACGTCCAGGAATATGGAACACCGCCCAGGCCATTCATGATTCGCTACCCATCTTTATCCCATATACGGGTCCTCAGATGGTCGAGATTTTCCAGTCGATCATGGAAATCATCCAAAAGGTCGATGCAGACTTATTGGTAGTTAATAGTCTCATGACTGCGGGTCTGACTGCATGCTACCAATCTGGGAGGCGATTCGTCTGTCTTAGTCCGAATTCAATCAAGGATTTTGCGGCTCCGTCGCAGCCGCATGGCGCTAGCTTATGGAAATTCCCAGCGTAAGTCTCTCTTCCCGAGGAGCCAATTACCCAACCTACGGTGAGAGGGCGTGACTGATTCGTTATAGGCTGTTTTCAGGATACTCGTATCCAGTTCCATGGTACTTGATTCCGCTTAACGTATCATTTGTGATATACACGATTCTTTCCTTTTCCAAATGCCAGCAGATGCGTACTATGGCCAAGTACTTGCAATCCCATGCAGGTGCACCGCTCAGGACACCAGTTGACTTACTACGAAACCGACCGTCATGGCTTAAAATCTTGGTTAGTTCGTCTCCAGAGATTGACTACCCTTTGATTGTCCCACCTCACGTCTTCCCTTGTGGGCCAATTCTCAAACAAGCTGCATCGCTGTCTGTCTCAGACCCCGAGTTACAAAATTGGCTAGTGAAGGGACCAACAATTTACATAAACCTGGGGTCCATTTGCCGCATCGATGAGAACCAGGCATATGAGATGGCTCTAGCGATAAAATCGGTTATGGACACTCTGAAACAACAATCTGGCAGCTCTCAGTTGCAGGTACTTTGGAAACTAAATAAACATGGGGAATACAGCTTTTCTGAGGCTGGAAGCAGACTTGACGGTATTCTGGGAAGTGAGATACATGCTGACGCAGTACGGATTGTCAACTGGGTCAAGGCCGAGCCGATCTCCATTTTACGGTCTGGAAACATTGCGTGCTCAATCCATCATGGCGGCGCAAACTCGTACAACGAAGCGATAAGGCAAGTCCCCCTCATATATGGACAATAAAGAAATATGTCCTGTGAGATGCATTAATTAATTAATACTTTTAACAGCTCCGGTGTGCCCCAAGTAGTGTTACCACAGTGGACCGACTGCTATGACTATGCTCAGAGAGTCGAGCTGCTTGGTGTGGGCCGGTGGGGGAGTAAAACGACCAAACCGACCTGGTCTAGTGCTGATCTTTCTCAAGAGCTCTTGGATGTTCTTTCAGGGGAGAGCTCCAAGGTAATTAAGGACCGGTGCATGGAGCTAGCAAGGGTATGCAACAACAAAGGTAGTGGTGCAATGAATGCTGCCCAATTGCTGCTGTCGGAATGCTCTTAGTAGTATAATTAGTGTTTCTCATTTATGACACAAAAGTGGTTTCTTAGAGCCAGTATAATCCCGTTGTGGCTAGATATCGCATCAAGTTAACAAAAGCTAGTAGTCTTGAAATGTGACGTAGAAGCTCAAGATAGAGTCCTGTAGCAGTCTAAATATATGCTTCGACTGGTAGATATTTGAAGACACTCGACACTCAAGGTTTACCCAACCTATTTAAAGGTATTCAATTGATGATTTTATGGGATGTGACATTTTGATATACGGACTTTTTAATTTATCATATTAAACTTGGTGTATGTGCTAATATTTATGCCCCGCCTGTCGTTCGTTTAGAAATAGCACATGCCCGTTTATGGAGCGAAATTGCTTTTTGAACAGTGGTGGTGAATTGATCACTATAATGCGCATCTCAGAATTTTTCTAGTCTTAATGACAGTGAATGGGCTATCCTGTCAAAGTTGGACGGCCATTTGGATTGTTTTATTGTTTACCCTTCGAAGGGTCTAGGGTACGCAACAAACCTCGAATTCCAGAGGAAACTGGGTGCGGAATATACAATGCGAAGGAGACTATATTAAGGTTTGAAATTAATTGAAATCAATTCTATCCCGTGTGTTATTAGTGGAACATATCTGTCGCCTAGCGTATATCTACCAATATCACTAGTACCTTGTTGTAGGGTACCTTACACTTTTGCTGATGGTATAGCAGTATTTTACTTTGTGACAATATCTATATTTACCTAGTAATACTGAGTTGATGGATTTCCTCCATGAAAACCAGGAGCCCTAAAACAAATTTAAGATACTATTCTGAACTTTGATTCCTGTTATTAAACAAATCTAAAAACAAAGCGCTTGTCCATTATGGTAAATAATTTTATAAGCAAAATGTCTAGGGTATAGGCATTGTCTTTGAAAATGTGGCGGAACTCCCGCTTCCTTGAATCACGGGTACGATTTGGTGGTAGATGAGCAAGAGGTTTAGCGTGAGAGCTTAGAATGCCCATTTCAACAGTAACCATCGCTTTCCGATTTGATAAATTGTGCTTAGGCCTTTGGTAATATGCGAGATATAACAAAGCAGCCCGGCAATTAATTATGTCATAATGATGATGTTATGCTGGTTCGATCTGTTCCCAAAGCTTGGTTGTCGGATGTACAGCCTAAGTTTGGCACGTTGCCCCTAGCACGGCTGTTTTACAGAAACTAATTTCACCGAGGATTTGATAGATATAACACAGGCCTGAGGATTGGTCATCTCGGAGGCGGCACGGAAATATGCGCAACTCGGGACGATAACATAACGTCCACGTGGTGGTTCGGCCTCTACCGCTTCCCATGCCAATCTCTGTCCACAATCCGATTACATGCGCCCAGGACCAGAACACAACTAGCATCAGTTTTAAAGAATCCCAGGTACTAATTGGAATGATGACGTGCAGTAGTTCTCAGCTGGTGATCGTCATATGGGGGAATAAATGAGACAGATATGGCTGCGGCGGGCTGGGTCAAGTCACGCTCGGTTTCCAAGTGGCAGTCCTTTGGTTGTCAAGCCAATCAAACATACGGCTGCAACTACATTCTTAACAAAAACTACTTCCAGATGTCAATGGGGAATTTTGAGAGATGGTGATCGGCGGATAGATCTGAGACTTGTTGTTGTGAATAGGTAAGCATGTGTCGACAATTGGAATGCTTCAGTAGTGCGATGCTCCTCACCACTGGCAGATACCAAAAATGGGTCACTTTCACACTTCTGGCTCGCCATGGAATTATCGGGAAACCCGCCCTTAGGATTGTCAGGGGCTATTCAGTGAAACCGAGGCATGCGACTGGTCCATGTTCCAATGACCTGTGTTATGGTGACCCTAATCACCCCGGCCATCTCCTTCGAAGAGACTACGTATAAATTATGCAAAACCCCCAGTCATGATGAAGAGGTTTCTGCAGGCCGACAGCCCGAAAAACATTCTTTAGTGCTTTGTTTCTCGGTCCTCTGCCCCCTCGACCGCGGCCATGGTTCGGTTTTCTTTCAAGTTGGTGATTTCACTGGCCTTTTCTGCTTTGGTTTATGCCGTGCCAGCGAAATCTGGCGCGCAAGCTGCCAACGCTAAGGCTTGGGCACAGCCACCCCACGCAGACGAGTTCTACAAGGTCCCAAGCAACATCGCAAGCTACAAGAATGGGCAGATCATCAACCATCGGCTCACACCGACCCCCATCGGCAACTATGGCAGAACCCTGACCAATCTTGCGTACGCCCACCAGATCCTGTACAGAACCAATGACAACCGAAATCGCCCCACGGCTACTGTCCTTACAGTAATGATCCCGCGAAATGCCGACTTTAACAAGATGGTGTCGTTCCAGATTGCCGAGAATGAGGCTTCGATCGATTGCTCTCCCTCTTGGGGATTCCAGTTGCAGGCGACCTTTGACCCGTTTCTGAGCTCGAGAACCACTCAGATCCAGCTCCTCCTCGCTGAGGGGGCTCTTGCGAAGGGATGGATCCTCATTGTGCCAGACTATTGGGGTCCTACTGGCGCATACCTGGCCAACAAGATGGGAGCCCACGCCATTCTCGACGGAATTCGCGCAGGCCTCGCTTCCGGGACATTCACCGGCATCAACCCCAAGGCACGAGTTGCTACATGGGGTTACTCGATTGCCGCACCCCCCACTCAGTGGGCCGTTGAGTTGCAGCCCACCTATGCCCCAGAGCTGAAGATTGTGGGCGCTGCTATTGGAGGTGGTAGCTCTACTATCGTCGGTTCAATTGCTGGTGCCAACGGTGGCCGAGTTGCCGGCTTTATTCCAACTGTGCTCATTGGCTTGGGAAGCCAGTACCCACAACTGGCACAGCTGGTCGATAAGCATCTTCTACCGGAGTACAAGGATGCTTTCTATCGGGCTGGAAAGCAGTGCTTGGATGCCAACCTCGAGATGTTCGGACAGGCTGATGTGACAGCTCTCTTCGACGACTGGAGTGCCGTTGCAGAGGATCCCATTCTCACAGCAATTCTCCTCGACAACAACTATGACGCGCGAAGATCAGTCCCCACGATTCCTTTGTATTGGTACCAGTGCGCCGGTGACACGGTTGCTCCCCTCAAGCAAATTGATGACATGATTAACAAGTACTGTGGGTCGCCCAAGGTTTCTATTGAGTATCAGAGGAACATGGCACCTGGCCCCAACCACACTACCTGCGGTGTCCTTTCCGCGCCGGCCGCCATCAACTGGCTTCAGGGCATTATGGATGGCAGAAACCCTCAGCCTGGGTGCACCCGCAGTGACACTTATATCACCAATCTCACGAGGAACTTCCTCAATGTGTTCCCAAGATATATTGCCGACGCCATGGTTCAGGCTATTGGTGGTGACCTGAGCACAATCGTGTCGAGATGGCTTTAAAAGGGACGAGAAAAGCAGTGGCGGAGGCGCCGGATATTTCATTTGTTTCACTTCATCCATGTACGATAGACAACGTGGTCTACGGACACTTTAATCTTCTTAGGCTTTTCAGATATCCCAATTTACAATTTTATTCTCCTAGTCGAGCGTTCCATTAGTGTTGGTAAACTAGTGTAGTAACTAGGTTATCCCCGAGGTACTTATACAGTTGCATAATTCTAAGCTCCGCGGCCAGTAATTCTCAACTCAACTAAATCTGCAAATCAATCATGGGAAACAGCATCAGTCGGTTGAGGGGAAATTCTCAATATCAGACAAATGCTGTAGTTTGGGATACATTACTCCGCCCATTTCTGTTCTTTAAATCAAATTAATGTGGCCATTGGTAACTAGATTAAAATGAGCCCTGTAACTTAACTAGTTGCAGACTAAGCTCGTATCGTTCCGCAGGTACGTAGGGGTGCATTCCGCGCGCTTGAAATGCCACTCCCGCTGATGAGTCCGCCTTGCCGCTAACCCGGACCGAGCTAACCACACATGGTCATCATAAGCGTGTGTGGCCCACAAGCTGAACAAACCTTGCAACAGAGTCAAAGGGCCCTGGAGAATGCTCAGAATGCACCCAAACCCGGCGACGTATTGACACACAAGTCGCAACTATTCGACAAACATCATTCAGTTTTCCTTCAAGTCTTTCATAGCATCTTTTCCCGTTCGCTGACCGGTTCAATTAGCTGAGGGTCTGAAGCAACTGGTTATCGGAAATAAGCCACTTATGGGTGTTCCCACTTTAACCCGAAGGCCAAGACCTCAGCTGTACTTTTGCCAAGACTATGGGCTGAATCAACGCCCCTCTTCCCAGCCAACAGATTTTCAAGGGAGGAGCCCGTGGGAGAAATGGAAGATTCCAATGGCTCATTGAGAGACGTCAGAGGGCTGCATGATGCATCGAACCCTTAGGCCACCCTTCAACACCATGCGACTATGTAAAGGAACCCGACAGCCACAGTTTGTTTCATTATGGGCAACGGCACACTACCAACTTGATGGACACAATAGTTGATGTCAACGACACTCATGCCGTGTTGCCAGCCCCTCAGGCCTCGACGGCCTGGTTGATTGGCACCGCCAGGGCCAAGGCTCCTTTCTTCACTGGATGGAGACGGCTGGCCGTCGGCTTGACTGCCCTTGTCGGTGCTCTAACTACTTTTCTAGCAGCGGTCCTGTGCGTCTCTATATTTATCCTCGACCATGGTGGCGAGTCAATATATGGCCAGAGTCTTCTATTCTCCGGTCGTTGTAAGAACGTCACACGCGCCAACCTCTGGATTCATCTGGCCATCAACATCCTCGCCTCTGCCGTATTAGGATCATCAAACTTCTTCATGCAGACCTTGATTGCTCCAACTCGACGCGAGGTGGACAAAGCTCACGCTTCTGGAAAATGGCTGGAGATTGGGGTGCAATCAATCTGGAATCTTCGCTTTGTGTCCCGAAGAAATGCCATCTTCTGGTCTCTGTTTGCTCTCAGCTCGGTGCCGATCCATTTACTTTTCAACGGCGTTGTACTAGAGTCCAAAGCTTCGACGGGATATCAACTTGTCATCGCATCTGAAGGCTTCACGGAAGGTGCTCCTTTCATGTTTCCTCCGGTTACCGATCCATCTGAGTTTGGCACAGGGGGTCCTATAACTATCAGCAAGGTCCAGGAAGCCGTAACTTCTGATAAGACCAAAGGAAATTGGGACAAGATCAGTTTTGCCGAGTGCATGCGTCGATACAACGACCCGCATGTGCCACTGGTTGATTACAGGCATGCAATCATGGTGCTCGCCAACGACAATGGAACATTGCCGTCAGGATGGAGTCGGAGGCAAGTCGTTAAAAATCTGACGGCTGGCCACTTCTCCGATGTCGACTCACTCAACTCTCTATGGTGGGCCGAGACTTTTGACAAAACCCAGCTGGTTTCAGCCCAATCCCAGGGTGCCAACAAGATTTCCGTCGAATTGCCTTCCGAATTTGACAACCTTAACACGGAGACTGGAGTCATGACCATGAATAAAAAATTCATTCGACCAGAATATCAGACCATGAAGGTACAATATTGCCTGTCCGAGCGATTTGTGGCCCCTTGTCGTCTCAATATCGCAAACCCTATTCTGCTGACTGTGTGTATCATGTGCGCACTCAAATGGGTTCTATGCATCCTGTACTTGGTCTTTGGATCTTGGGGCAAAGAAGACCGGCTCTTGACGATAGGAGATGCAGTCGAGTCCTTCATCATGAATCCAGACGACGAAACAAAGGGAATGTGCACCCTAGACTTTCAAGATCTGGTAAATTCCAACAGACCTTTACAAGGCTCCCTGCGTTCTGACTACGGCAATCTGAATAAACCACGAGAATGGCAACCTCGCTCGCGAAAAGTTGGTAAAGCTGCGCCACGAGCTATTTGGATCTTATCCTACTTGTTCATCGGATGCTCTCTCATTGTTGGGATCGTCATGCTCGGTCTGTCTGCAAGCCACCAGCCAATGTAAGTCCACTGAGTTGCAATGCAAAATTATTGAAGATCTGGAACTAATTTTTAAAAATAGAACAACTTCTAGTTTTGTGCATAGTGCTGGCAATGCCCAGGTCGGGTTTCCTGGGCTGGAAAACCAAACCCTAATGACAATGACGGTGATTGCCAACATACCTCAACTACTACTGTCCCTTTGCTACCTTGCAGTCAATGGACTCCTTACTCGTATGCTGTCCGAGTTTGAATGGGTCGGGTTCAGCACCAAATATCAGTCTTTGCGTGTAACATACCCTAAAGGCGAGCAACGCACCTCCTTGCGTTTGCAGCTACCTTATCGATGGTCGATCCCTCTCCTCGTCGTCAGTATTTTACTCCATTGGGTTTATTCAAATTGCATATACGCCAGTAACTATGAAGGTATTGTAACTCTTTGATTGTATTACAATGCGAGATGGCGGCTAACACTACACAGGGTACCAAGCATGGTGGCCGTACAACATCAATACTGATTTGGCAATGCATCATTCTTCAAAGGCGATATTGATCGCATTTATGATGTCTATTGCTACTGCTTCAGCCCCGATTATACTCTCATTTGCCAAGATTCCTGGAAATATGGTCATGGCAGGGAGCAGGTCGGCAGTGATATCTGCAGCTTGCCATTGCTTGCCGTTGTCGAAATCGTATCCCACCAACCCTGATTCAAAAAAGTCCGGAACAGGTGGCCTAAATGAGAAGATTCCAGCATCTCAACCGTTGATGCAAGATGGGGAGTCGAATGCTTTGGGGGCTATGGCAACCAGGAAGCTGATGTGGGGAGACGTCAGGGCTCTTGGCAGTGCAGACGTGCCCCCGGGAAACCAGCAGGCAGGCCATTTGGCGTTTGGAACAGTGGAGCAAGACGTTGCGCCTCCGATTCAAGGGGAGCTGTATAGCGGTAATTAGGTAATGAAGGAAAGCTTCTGGCTTCGAGCAAGAAGACTAGCGGGTCAATAGTGATTAATAGACTAGACTTGATGCTACCGTATTAATTCAATAGATTCGGATTCTTCCATGGGTCTTGGTACCCATGTCACACCAGTGAAATGCCTTCTCCAGACCTTAAAGTCCGCTAACTAGCAGGTTTGCCAAATGGTCCACGCAGAAATCAATCGCCCATTGGGTGAAAGCGATTGGTCCCAACAGGGGTATCGAGACCCACGAACAAGTCCGAATCCATTGAGTTTATACGGTACGAGTGTATCCGAGCTTCCCGCTCCACCAAGGTTGGCCAATAACCACAAGACTCGCGATCAATCAATGACACAGATAAGAGATCTTATCAATACGTGCACCTGCTATCATTGCGCGATCACCATATCAAGTTTTTCGCGGTCACGGACAGATCAGGATCCAAGTTTGGTTGATTGACCCATCCCGGAAAACACGCAATGGCCTCGGCTCCTCACCCCAGGTTGATTGCACCATGATTTGACTCGCGCCGAAATGACAGTGCCAGGTCAATCCATTGCCGGGGTGGGAAAGGCTAAAAATGCCATCGTGCCACCCCCAAAGTCTAGAATCCCTATCATGGCGGCACGGGAACCTTGCACAATATCGCTCACACGTGATAGAATCCCGAGCGAGGATGGGGGCATCGGCCCTGAGAGCCGAGAAGAGACCTGGCCTTCCAAGAAAGGCAATGCTCTCGCGTGGGCACGGCTTTGAGAAGGGCCGTGGTCCGTCCATAGGCCCTTACGCCAGCAGCATCGCAGCCATGAAATGAAGACGCGGTAGCAGTCCGGAATCTCGACCTGCGTGCTGTCCGTCAATTGGGAACAGCGACAAGGCTCATCCAGGCCTGGTGATCATCGTCTCTTTCCTTTCCAGGCGTATCTTTTGGAAAACTATCACGACTTGCTCGGCCCATCATTATCCCACGCCCCCGAAACCCCGCGTTTCCCCCAAAGTCCCACCAGGCCAAGGACATGGACGACAAGCAGTGCCCTTTGCCCCGATTGGTGGCTCGCTGCGCCTGCCGTTTCTCCGCAGGTAATCAATGATCTGGTTTTGCGCGTCTCATGCATCTATACGCGTTATTGGATCGCTTCCCCATATTGCTGGACAGATGGCACAACTGCTCGTGGTTTGTAGCTGTTCCTGGCGGTTCCTGGTCAATCGATCGGACTCCCGACGTAACCCTGTAATTACCTGAACTTGCTGGTTAACAAGCCGGTTTGCCCTGTCTGCAGGACGCAGTACGCACTCTACAGGACAATGGTATCATCACAGACGGTGATTGGGTCATGCCCGGGGAATGGTCGACCTTTTCCCACCGCCGGTTCGCGAGCACGGGCTAACGCTCACGCATCTCGGGTCAAGTGATTCCGTCGTATTTCCCCTTGCATACGCATGGACGACGTCAGAACGAAGCGACTGACGCAATAGGCAACGGGATGTTCGCTGGGTTTACAGGGGCTCATAATACCCGAAATTAAAGTAGAACTATCCATTCATCGCGACATCTTGGTGGTAGAGACTCGGGAAGCTATAAAACGACAAGATGTCGCCCGTTAGAAATATAGTTATAGCAGACAGGAAAAGTAGATTCAGGTCTCCTACCAAACCATTCCTGTAGCTGCCACACAATGACGCTCTTGGCTGTGTGTGTCCTGGCCGCCTCGGCGCTCTTTGCCTACCCGGCAGTTGCAGCCCCAGCTAATAATATTAGCTCATCGTCAGCTAGCGTCCACTGGCTTGGGGGAGAGAAGCCGGACCTGCATTTGGGCACCACTTTTGGACTCCCTTGGCCCCGCGGAAAGCACTGGCCTGAACAGACCAAGTTTACAATTGCCGGCTCTTCTGGCGAGAGCGTTGAACTCCAGTCTTGGGCCACGGGCTACTGGCGGGATGGCTCAGTGAAGTGGACGGGCCACGCCATTCCTGGATCGGACACCATTCCGGACGGATACACAGTCAAGGCTGTTTCGTCCAACACTTCCGTCTCTTCGACAAAGGCGGGCAATTCGACTAGTGGGATTGCGGTAACAGAGTCTTCAGATGAGATCAAGATTAACACCGGTGAAATTGTTGTTTCGTTTCCCAGGTCGGGAAGCACCGTTATTGGATCCATTAAGACAAAGAATGGCACCACGGTCGGCCAAGATGGAAAGCTAGTCCTCCAGTCTCAAAATGGTGTTCCGGACACTTCAGCCGACCGCAGAAACCCCTCTATCAGCTACTTCAATTTTGAGAGCAACATCAGCAACGTCACTGTCAGTGATCTTACCTCCACCCGAGCACTCGTTACTGTTCGTGGAGAGCACAAGGTTGCAGACGGCCCCTCTCACGATGACTGGTTTTCGTTCGTCCTGCGGTTCTATCTTTACGCCAATTCGGAGTCTGTCAAGCTCGTCCACAGCGTGGTATTCGATGGAAATGCAACGACAGATCTCATTTCTGGTATTGGCATCCGACTTGATGTCCCACTAAAGGGAGAGGAGGCTTACAACCGCCACGTCAGAATCGCTGGCGTAGATGGGGGTCTTCTCAACGAAGCTGTGCAGGGAATCACCGGACTTCGCAGAGATCCAGGCAAGGCAGTCAAGACAGCTCAATTTGAAGGACAGGTGTTGCCCAACCTCAGCACCTGGGATACCCGAGTCTCGTCCCGCCTCAAGTGGATTCCAAAGTGGAACGATTTCACCCTCAGCCAGCTATCTGCCGATGGCTTCAACCTCAAAAAGAGAACGAAGGCAGGCCAGAGCTGGCTCAAGATCCCTGGGGGAACTCGCGCAGGAGGACTTGCGTACCTCGGTGGTGCGACACAGGGAGGCCTGGCTGTAGGTCTCCGCGACTTCTGGAAGCGATACCCTTCGGGCTTCGAAATCTCCAACGCCGCCACCGACGTAGGTTCTATTACCTTGTGGCTATACAGCCCCGATGCGCAGCCTCTGGACCTCCGCCCATACCATGATGGTCTTGGCCAGGACGGTTACGCAGACGAGCTCGATGCTCTTGATATTACATACGAGGATTGGCAGGATGGATTTGACACGCCCTACGGCATCGCCCGAACTAGTGAAATTTCCTTCTTTGCCTTCGACAAGACACCATCGCGAGACACCCTGTCGGCATTGGCCGAGTATGTCAATAACCCTCCCGTTTTGGTTGCGGAACCTAGCCACATTCGCGATAGCAAGGCGCTTGGATCTTACTGGGATCTTCCGGACACGAGCAGCGATGCTGCAAGAAAGTTGGAAGGCCACCTCGAGTTCTTGGCCAAGTTCTACCAGGACCAGATTGAACAGCGCAGGTGGTATGGATTCCTTGATTATGGCGATTTCATGCACACCTATGATACCGACAGACACACATGGCGCTATGACATTGGTGGGTACGCTTGGGACAATTCTGAGTTGTCTCCTGACTTGTTCTTCTGGCTGTACTTCCTCCGAACTGGCCGAAAGGACATTTACCGATTCGCAGAGGCCATGACCAGACATACTGGCGAGGTGGATGTGTACCACATTGGAAACTGGAAGGGTCTGGGTACTCGCCACGGTGTCCAGCACTTCAGTGACAGTGCCAAGCAGGCTCGAATCTCCCAGCCCATGTACCGCAAGTACTTCTACTACCTCTCCGGTGGCGACGAGCGCATTGGCGAGCTGCTTGAGGAACTCCTTGACACGGACAAAACCTACGGAATTCTTGACCCCAACCGAAAGGTCCGAACCGACGGCTGGACTCCCTCTCCCGGCTCCACTGTTGCCATCGGCCTCGGTACCGATTGGTCAGCCCTGGCTGCTGGCTGGCTCCTGGACTGGGAGCGCCGAGGATCCCGCTGGAACGAGTCGAAGACCAAGCTTACCAACACCATGGCTGGTATCGCCAACCTTACCAACGGCTTTGTCACCGGATCTGGCTTGTACGATCCCAAAAAATGGACTCTTGGACCCCCTCCTGCAGACCCACAGAACCGCGGAAACGTTTCTGTCTCCCACCTGTCAGCCGTCTTTGGCTTGGTTGAGGTGAATTCGGAGCTCATTGAGTATTTCGGCGACTCTCTCCCTGGTGGCTTTAAAGACGCATGGCTCGATTACTGCTACTATTTTGGAGCATCCAAGGATGAGCAGGCCGCCCGATATGGCAAGAACTTTGGTAAACTGAACCTGTACCAAGGACACTCTCGTCTGACTGCCTACGCTGGCAGCCAGCGCAGCAACTCAACCATTGAGTTGATGGCTTGGAGCCAGTTTTACACCACAGACGGCTTCAAGGAGAGCTCCCCATGGAACAAGACCAGCTTGAACGGGAGCGAGGTACTGATTGCCGTTGACGAAGCAGCCTGGATCTCTACCAATGATGTCGCCCAGTATGGGTTGGCGACGATTGAGAATCTCGCTCTCGCTGGAGATCAGCTGAAGAAATACGCTGCATAAGCGAGCAGCAATATCTTCCATTATTTCTTTCCTGTACATATGTTTTCTTCTGTATTTATATTGGACTCTTTTTTCTTCACTAGCATTATACTGTTTAGTTGAACCATCAGGCTCTCTCAATTGGCCCTGGATAGACGATAGCCTCATGTCTGAGTTAATGATTACTTGTAAAAGATACCACTGACGCCCACGATATGCCTAACCGTGCTAACCGCAAAGCTGCGAGCCTCACACCAGCCTACACCACCCCCCCCCCCCCCCCCCCCCCCCCACCCCCCCCCCCCGCCCCCCCCCCGCGCCGCCCCCCCCCCCCCCCCCACACACCCCCCCCCCCCGGGCCTCGCGGGCGAGGACGCGTGGCGGGGGTGGCGGTGACGAGGGGCGAGGGAGGGGGGAGGCGGGGGGGGGGAGGGCGGGGGGGGGGTGGCGGGGAGAACGGCAGATATGTGAAGCATGTGAGGGAGCAGAGCGAGACTATGGTCGATGTGTGGACAGATGT
>JAHVYB010000232.1:0-65910 GCA_020623695.1 Calonectria henricotiae
CCCCTATACAACCACAGCACAAATAAAAAAGAA
The DNA here is from genome assembly GCA_020623695.1 of Calonectria henricotiae. Classification (NCBI taxonomy): domain Eukaryota; kingdom Fungi; phylum Ascomycota; class Sordariomycetes; order Hypocreales; family Nectriaceae; genus Calonectria; species Calonectria henricotiae. The sequence continues at coordinate 34 of JAHVYB010000232.1, forward strand.
AAAAAGGGTTTTTATAAAAAGTTAATTTTCCTGCGAGAATTATATATAAAAAAAAAATATAAAAAAAAAAAAAAAAAAAAAAAAATTTTTTTTATTTTTTAAAAAAAAAAAAAATAAAAAAAAAAAAAAATAAATAAAAAAAAAAAAAAAAAATTAAAATAAAAAAAAAAAAAAAATTTTTTTTTTAAAAAAAAAAAAAAAAAAAAAAAAAAAAAAAAAAAGTAATATATTAGTAATTAATATAATATAACCTACTTTATATATATTATAAAATAGATTTTATATTCTTTCCTTAATATTCCCTTAATTTATATATTCTAAGTATAGCTTATAAGTACTTATAGCACTTAGGGCACTAAGTACCTTACTTATATATACTATAGCTTATTTATATCTACTCTAGGTCTTAGAAGGTCTTTTATTAATCTTTATTAATAAATTAAGCTTTACCTACTTAGGACTTTTATTTTAATAAATATTTATATATTTATATTATTATTTAAAATAATATTATAAAGTATTATTTAAATAAATAAAGGATAAGAGAAAATATACTTATATTTAAATAAAATAATATTATACTTTCTAATTATTTTTAATAAAATAAAACTTTATTTTATTATTTTATAATATATAAAGTAATTAAAGCTATAATACTATATATTTACCTTGGTAGTATAGTACAGTGGTTATCACACTGTGTTTTTCACAGAGACCGGGGTTTAATTCCCTGCACCAGCCCCCGGCCCAGGGAAATAGGTAAAAAAGGATTATTATAATTAGTTATTTTTCCCTACTAGGGTTTTTATAGGCAATAATTATAATTAAAATAATTATAATATAAAGCTTTTATTGCTCCTTATAAAATCTAACTAAATGCTAAATAAGAAAGTATCCTATTTATATATATATAGGTTAAGTTAAGTAATTAGATAAGGGTTTTTTTTTTAAAACAAAAAAAATATATATATATATATATATATTTACCTTTCTTAGAAAGATCTTAAAGATAATATTAATATAAAAACCCTTAACTATTACTATATTCTTAAGCATTAGATTAACTAAGCTATTATTACTGGGCCTATTAAATATATTCTTAATTATATAAATGCCCCTTCTAATAATAGGAAATTAAATAATATTTACTTTAATATATTCTCCTTTTATTAGAATAAATAAACCTAGTACTAATAATACTTTACTATTTATTAGGTAAATAGTACTATAAGTATTTATTAATATACTTTTTATAAGCAAATAAATATATATTCTTATTATAATATAAATTTAAGCTATTATTTCTAAACAATATATTTAATTAAAATTAAAAACTATATATAAGATATTTATAGAAAAGCTATTTAAAGCTATATTCTAGGAATTTATATTTATATTCTACCCCTTAGCTATTAGCTACTTTTATAATTACTTTTACTAAGATTATTAAAGCTTTATATATATCTAAGTAATTTAAGCTAGATTTAATATATTCCTTAATAATTACTTAATAATTCCTATAATTATATTTTTAAGAATTATATATTAATTAAATAACTAAGAATAATAATTAGGATTATATTTATAAAGGTATTTCTATTTTTTTCTTATAAATTACTTATTAAACCCTATACTAAGTATTAAAAATATATTATTATTCTTATAATTTCTTTTTTACTTTATAATAACTAAGATTATATTTTTATAGCTTATTAATAAGCCTACTTTTTCTAATTTATACTCTTTTTCTATTACTTTCTTAAGATAATATTCTATTTAATTTAAAGCTATTTATATATTTATTATACTTATAAACTCTTTAATAGCTATTATATCCTTTACCTTAGGTATATTATATACTTTATTATATATATAAAGCTTATTTTAGTTTATAAATTATATTTTTACTTTAATATTAGCTTTAGCTATATTAATAAGTAATACTTAATAAAGCCTTTTAATTTTATTAATTATATTCCCTTTAGTAAAATTTATAATAGATTTAATAGCTTTAATTAGCTATCTTAAAGTAAATTTTAGTATATTTTTATTATTATTATCTTTATTATTATAGCCTTTCTAATCTTTTCTATAGAACTTTAAAATACTTTTTCCTTACTTAGTTTAGCTTTTTTTATATTAATTTTACTTAATTTAAAGATTATTAATTTATACTATTTATATAAAACTATCTATATAATCTAAGATCTTAATAAGTCTTTATTTTAAAGCCTTTATTACTTTTCTTTCTTTTTCCCTTTAAGTTATTTATCCTTAATAAAAAACCTATTAAAGATTTTTATATTAATTAGATCTTTATTTATTACTTCTTAAGCTTCTCTTTTATTAATTATTTACTCTTAAAGCTCTTAAAAAGATAGAAACTTAACTTAAGGTATTTTATTAAAAAATCTTTCTTTTTTATTAGAATTAATCTTATTCTAAAGCTATAAAAAGAGTATATAATATTTTAAAGTAACTACCTAATTAATTTATTATTTAAATATTTAAAGTTTAATAACTAAGAATAAGCTATTATTTATTATTATTATATTTATAATAATAAAAGGAGCTATAATAAGGCTTTTTTATATATAATTTTTAAAGGAGAGAATTCTTTAAAATAGAAATATATTACTTTTTATTAATATAATTAATATAATAGAAATTACTAGAGTATAATATTACCTAGGCTTATAATTATTATATAGTATTATTTAATTATATCTAATAGTAGAAGAAAGTATTAAAAAAGCCTTGTTTTTTCTATGAATAGGGGTTTATATATTATAGGTTAAGAATACAATGGAGTAGGGCTTTATTGTGGGGCTGCTATAACCAATTATATAACAGCCTATTGCAATAGTATAAATTTCCTATGACAGTGCTTCTTACAAAATGTTGTGAAAACAAGATGCGTGGAGCTTCGTTCATTGCTTGGATGGCAAAAGAACAAGCAAAGCAAACAAAGCGCCGTTCAACGATGCAAAAATAACGATCGCTGCAAAGGTGATGGCAAATATCCTAAAATAAACAAATGCTTGGTTAACTAGTAAAGCCCGAGTGGTAGATTTCCAGGCCTCAATCAAGGTCATATAGCCGCGCTCATACTGATCAGTAGACAGGGCTGGATCAAGAGGTATGATGGTCCGCTCATCAGCCGAAATAAGAGATGTTTCAACCCGTACAAGTAGAAAATGCGCTGGCGCAGTGAGAATTAATGTTTGGATAGGGACGAGGGCGCAAAGTAGGGCATATTTCCCAGGGTTGCTTTGGAGGAGTGTCCAATACTCGAAACTGTCTGCAGTGTTTCCAGCGATGTATGAAGTAAAGCTCTGCGTTATAGCCTGAGCTATCAAAAGAATAAACATTGGAAGCACAGCGGCTTTGAATATCTTTTGTATAGGCGCGAGACGTCTCCAAAAAGGCTGAGAGCTCGGAGAAGTCAGGATCGTATGCACCCAGAGGGCGTGTAGTGGGATGAGGGGCAGTGGCAAGACGACCTGGGCCAGGAATCCCAGAACGAAGGGGAGCTTGGCGGTCGCAACCGGCGTCAAGAGCATCCCTATAGCCCATAGGAAATACCAGCTCAATCCCCGAGTGAGAGAGAACCACTTTCGGGGCGAATACAGCAGGCGGGCCATGGATCTAAATGAAAACATATCTGGGCGAGTCTGGGTACTGCGTTTGCTGAGTTGCGGGGAATTTTCATTGTTGTCTTGATGGGCGGTCTGATCCAGTTCAAGAGTGTCGGGGTCATCATCTTTCCTGTGTTTCGGCAAGTTTCCCTCAATGTCTCGGTCGGCAGTCTGACCCGATTCAAGAGGCTCGTAGATGGTCTCATCCAGGTCCCCAACGGCGGCCAAGACAGGGAAGACCGAGTTGATTGTGTAACAGATCTTGATGGTTTATCATTAGCTTTGCAGGGAACCTGGCACAATCTTCACACTTACCACAATTACGAAGGGCAACAGCAAGATGATGGCAATGAGGACCCAAGCGAGGCCCAAAATTTGTACCCACATGGTCATGACGGAGTGATGGTTGTTGGTATACCTTGGGAATAATCGGCCTAACTTATTTAGAAATCCAGGCTGGAATAGCGAAGATGGATTATTAAGTATCCCAGCGACATGCATCGTGGCGCGAGAAAAATCAGGACAAGCTCGTTTCTGCCTTGTCAGGAGGATTTGGACATGGCGCTAAAATGCGGGCTTAGTTTCAGCTGCTGTGGCAGTGTCGCTTATTGGTTGGTGCTTGCAGATGCAAGCCAGCGGGTCTTGCCAGGACCAGCTTAGAGATGGCTGTGGTTGTTGCAGCCATTTCAGTCATTTCAGTCATTTCAGTGGTGAGTGGTTCAGGTTGAAGCTGTAACCAGGCTTGCTATTAAACTCCCTGTACTCGTCGACAATTGTTGGAGGCACTAGTGATTGATTGTACTTATATAGTAGTGGCAGAAAAAGTCACCCTTGGGATTTGAAGGCGGCGACACCGACCACCCCAGTACATATTCCATCTTTTGCTTCTTGCTGACTGATAATGTCAGCCTCCTGTCTGAGCGCTTGCTCCATTGAGCATCCACCAATTTAGCCCATCCCTGGCATGTCCACGTTGGCTCATGTGGGTAAGCCCAGGTGTAGAATTGGGTCATCCCCTGTAAAACCAACAGGCGCCCGCCCATCTTGAACAAAGAAAATGTCACATCTACACTAGTGACCATAGTCAACTCCGCCCCTCAAGACAAATCCACTTTCCGCTCACACATATCCAAAATTACGTACCTATAGTCATATGAATCAGGTGCATTACAAAGTCAAACGATACGAAAGCATAAGAAATCAGTTGATATCGTCTGAAAGCAACAATGCTTCACCTAATTAACAATTGCATAACGGAAGCGGGCTTTTTCCATCACCATAACTTGAATGGCCTGGTTGGAGTCCTTCATAGGCCTAATCTCGACAATTGGCTTGACCTTTGTATCCACCGCTAGCTGTAGCATTTCCTTCATATTAGCAGGGCTGTCCAGATATGACCCGACTACCTAGTGCTGTGCGGCTTTGTATCAGGGAAAACAAGTTCAAGGGTACAGGCTCCTCGGGAACCCCTACCTGACAAAGATGCCCCCAGGCGATAGTAGACTCGAGTACTCGGCGATTGGCATTTGAGAATTTCGTTGGTTTTGGGTGTTGAAGAAGAGTAGAGAATGATATACCCCTGCAGACGAAATAGTAGAGATGATTTTGTCCAGGCTTCGCTTATTCTGCGAAGCCCAATTCTTGTCTTCAGATGTGTAATATATTCATCCGCACCGAAACTAAGTGCATCGGCCTTCTTATCCGCCCGCCGCGAGATACCCACCACATTGGTAGTACACATAATAGTCTTTGCAAAACAAATTGCAAAATGGCCCAATCCTTCTATCCCTATCACCCCAACATACTTACCTCGTCCGACCCATAACGCTTCAGGGGCGAAATTATAGCTACCCCACTGCAGAGCAACGGGTTTGCATGTTCTGGTGCAATACCAGAGGGGATTTTGATGACAAAATGGCCAGGACACCGTGGGTATAGGGAAAATCCACCATACGCAGTGCCTCCATTGCGAAGGATGCTATCATAAGTCAAATCCCTCTTCTCGCAGTAGTTTTCTTCACTGTTACCAAAGAATGTCTATCCCAACCCTGGATACCAAGGCGATATCAAATATGTCGCGATATTCGGCCACATACCCCCTGACACTTGTCAAGACACCAGTCCGGGTGATGATGCTTTGGGAGGGGCCGGTCTCGGTCCTCGGTCCCTAAATAGGGACCGCGTTGAAGAAGGAGCCAAGACGTTGAAGCTGGTGGAGCCGGGGAACTCCATAGTGGAAATTTCGCACACAATACTTACTCTCATCGTTGAAGCAATTCTTCTTCGGGATCACAAGGTAAACTTTGGTACAGGACTCGTGTGGATGGTAAAAGCCAAACAGATCACAAATAGAAATTTCAATTTACTTGTGGGTATCTAGGTCACGCATTATGGACAGCCGGCGGTAGGAATTACCCTGTTGGCGATCCTCTAGCATCGCCAAACGTCCACTAAAGATATACTACGCCAACAACAGGCAACAGTATTGCAGAATTTAAGCGTCTTTGTTGCAGAAGTAGATATCGGTACTATTATTAAACCTGATGAGCCAAACTATGGGTTGTTATCAAAGGCCACTCAGACGATCAAAGGCATCTGGTAAGCACTAGTTTAAGGATGTATAGCCCTGACCTTAGGCCACGTTGGACGCAGGGCGCTGATAACCTGGCGTCTGACTTGAACTTGAATAATCTGAACTTTGAACTTCGCTTCTAGAACAACCTTGCTAATTACTCTAGCATATTGGAATTTGGGGTTTCCAGCTCTACCTAAATTTCGTCAACGGTAATGCTATTAAAAAATAAAAAAACTTGATTGAGAAGGAATCATTATCAAATAATGTGAAACTCTGAATATTTGGAATGGTGCATTACAGGTTTGTATTTCCAACCACTGATCCGTTCAATTCGGTTAGATATCCCATCCATTCTAGCAAAATATTTCTGAGCCGCTTTCAAATCGTCGACAGTTGATTTGCAACACACTCTAGCCATTAGGAAATGGCCCATGGGCAAGATGGATTGAAGTGATAAACCGCCCCAATGTGAATTTATAAGTAGCCAGCCAGTCCCGAGAAAATTTTCTATTATTCCGAAGTCGTTACTCCGGTTCTCCGATTCTCCGTCGTTACGATACGGGTCTAAAACAACATCCGCTCCATATTAAACGTCCCAAATGGTATTTCTTGCTTTCTTAGCAAATTAAGATTGAGAGATCTCATCTCATGCATAGTAATTTATATATCTTAGATGGTTCCGTTGTCCCTCCCCTCTCTTCTAATTTTCTCATATTCTTCACCAAACTCATTAGGTCGGCGCGTGCCTGAAATTTCCACCATGGCACGCCCTACAGTTGCAGAGATTGAGACTCTAGGGTCCAAGGATACTGTCCTTTCAACAGCAGCGGTAGCTTACGAGCCCCCATCTATATTCAAAACCTTTCGCCACAATCACCCCAACTCCATCTCTCTCAGTCATCGTTTCAGCGATGAGTGTAAAGATTTCCAAGAATCAGCGCCGAAAAAAACCGTCGTCAATGGCGCCATCAAATATATCCCAGTGAGAACCGGGCGGCCCGCCGCGTAATTTTATCCTTGGAAGAATGACGGCTACACAGATGCGTTTACTGTCCCGGAGCCAGATTTCACCTTCTCAAACAGGAATACAATACACGGCACCAAGTCTCACGGCTACGGGCTGGCCACGGCCCTCGACTATGGGCACTCTGGCGGTTCCCCCCATTTGATTCGATTCTTTGCCAAACATGTGGAAATGATTCACAATCCACCATACTAAATCGGACCACATGCTTATTTTGCGGATCAACAGCTGCCTTTGAGAATGCACTCCGTATCCTCTGCAACAGAGGGGACTCCATCCTCGCAGAAAAGTACACCTATCCAGGTTTTGTCGAAACAACCCACCTAGTAGACCCAAAAGTTCAGTCTGTTAACATGTATGCCGAAGGACTGTAGGCAGGCCATCTAGAAACTATCTTGAAAAGTTGGAACGAGTCTCGGGGTGCGAGACCCAAAGTACTCTACACGACCCCAACCGGACAGAACCAACAGGTACTACGCAGTCTGTCGCATGCGAAGGGGCGATATATGATATAGCAGAGCGCCACGGAATTGTAATTATTGAAGATGACCCTTACTTCGATTTTAAATTGCAGTCTGTTGGCTGGCCGGTTATTGAGGGTCTTGATACAGGAAATGCGAACCCAATGGAGACAGAATATACGAAAGGGCTTCTGTCCAAATAGGGCTAAAAGCTGGCCTGGGCCAACGGGTCGTACATGACAGTCCGATTGGGAAGACCTCGGATCTTTCAGCTCCACCATCATCGCTTCTTCGCAACGGCCTTTCAGATATTAAATTCGTAGCCCCCGCCCCCCGCAATATCCAATCCAAAGCTAAGTAGAGCGCCCTGGGTAGGCGTTTGGTCAGGCACCATGTCACTTCCCCAAAGCTGGACTATATCCCAAGACTCGGAACTGCAAGCTATTTCCATTGGTAGCTGTTTACAGCTGATATATCTTCTTACCCAACAGGATATATCAAATATTTGCATGAAATATATATATACAGAGGCCAGACAAAACGGCTCAGTTGACAAACTCAAAAGCATATGCCGTATATTGATTATCCGGGGTAACCCAGAATGTAATCTTTTTAATTCATTAGCTATGCAATCGAAAAAGTGGGAATGCGTTCAAGAAGTTTCTTACCTGATCGTTGGAAACGGCATGCTCGGCTACACCCAGATCGGTGGGGGCAGGTCCCTCCTCATACCACTCAACATGATTGAAACGCTTCGTGCGAATCTTGACAGTGCCTCCAGTGATGCCGACGGCGCTCAAGCCCTCGATAGTCACGTCGTACGTCCGGACACCAAAGTTGGGCCTCAAACCTGCGATGAGCTTGACGGAATCCTTGGATCTGCCACGCGTGGCGTAGACTTCAAACACGCCGTCTCCCGACGAAGTGGTCTGTACACGGCTTCCGGTCATGATCTTGGAATAGTAGTTGTACACCCACCACTGCGCAGCACGGAAGTAGTTGGATCCCGAGAAGTTTACGAGACCGGCCATGCCATTGTGAAGGTTGCTCAGGCCCATGCCCCAGTGCGCCCTCAGACCGCCAATGTTTTGTCGCTCAAAGTTGGCCAGGTACCACACGGTTCCTGCGTTAGTTTGGTCGCCTCCTGCCGTAGCCCCATACTCGTTAACAATGACCTTCTTGTAAGCGAGACCCCGAGAGCTAAGCATGGACTTCAATGTATCCTGGGCGCCACGAACGGTGAATTCAAGGCCGAGGATGTGGTATGTATAAATGTCAGGAACCGTGTTGGTAGACTTGACATGGTCCATCCATCGAGTCCAAAACGTGTTGCCCGTTTTGGGGGGAACAGAAATGGATGGCCCAGTGATTGGCAATGACGACAGCTCAGACCTAGTTTTCTCTTATTAGCTCGAAAGGTCGAATGCTCTTCTAAGAGCACTATAACATACTTGAAGCGATTGTACATGCGGGTCCATGTTTTGAGGTACTGTTGGTAGTCGGCGTTCCAAAAGAGGGTAGAATCAGGCTCATTCCAAAGGTCAAGCTCAAGTCCGTCTTGCATGTTGTTGTTCTTGATAAATGCAATTACCTGGGTCATAAAGTCGTCAAATGGGCCCCAGTTGCCGCCATCGCCAGGGTACTGGAAGCCGGTGCCTTGAACACCATCCGCTCCCCATAGGTCATGAACAAGCAGCTGGAAACGGGCACCTGAGGCTCTACATGTCCTGTAGTTGGACAAGAACGACATCAGACGACCCTACCGCTAGATTAGATATTCATCTTTTGAATAGCAAATTGTTGGAAAAGGTCTTACCTGCAACTGGCCTTTGGCATATCCGAGGCTAGGCGACGGGAGTTGAGCCCCGCCAGCCCGGCAGTAGTTGAATCCCGAGCCAGAGCGAAGTTCATTCGGAATGGCCGTGTTGGCAGATCCGTCGGCATTGTCGGGAAATCCATAGATGAAGCCATCACCCAGATGTTGTGGGGACCCTTGGGTAACAGCCAAGTTCACAGTTGCTGTGCCCGAGGCACGCTTCTCAGCGGTCCCGCTGGCGCGCTCATCGATACCACTACTACTTGGAATGACAGCACCTGCAACTAGGCTGGCACAACTCAGGATAGAGGCAACTCTCATCTTGACAAGGCGTTGATGAATTGGCTGATGAGTTTTCTGTATTCGTCAGCGGCTGACTTGTCAATCTTTGTACCGGAACCGACTTGGGGTTTTCATCAAGTCGTTCGTTTTTATACGAATTCGATATAATCGTTTCCTAATCCAGCTCGGACGGATCCACGCCGAACAGGTGGAGAGTCCGGGGTAGCAACAGTAATACCGCCATTCCGATTGGGTGCCGGCGCCAATAGCGCATAAAGTCAACTCAGAAGCCCAATTTCTCCGCCTCGAAGTGCCCCGGTGGATTAAATTTAGAAGCCCGGTGGGCTTGGGCTCCCGGTGGGATTCTGGTGGGCGATGATCGTATTATGGTCATTGCTAATCCATTAAAGAGCAGCCTTTGCCGAGTTTAAATTACCATCTTACATGAACCTTTGAGTGGTTTTTATTCGGTGACGTCTTTCTTGACATGCTTAGTGCGGGGTTTTCTGGTGGTGGTCAGCTCAAATTGGTGGGCTGCTTTTTCAATAGACGGGGACAGGAATTCCGAGACTACAAACCAGACCCTCCAGACGCTTCAGCACTCAGGATAATTAACGGAACGTATATATAAAGCTGGATAAGATTAATATGTAGTACACTCCAAAGTCTTTTCCGTTATTAGAAGAGAGACTGAAAATGAAGTGATCATTTAGGAAGGACAATGTTGAACCTCTTTTATTCAAATTCTCAAGTTAATTTTATGAAAAAGGCAGTTTCCTTTCTATGACATATCGACTACAATCATCCACTATTGTCCAATTAGAGCTCATCTAGAATCCAATGTTGTCGCGTTGGTTGCACGTCCTTCCAATCAAGATCCACTCTCTGTGTAGGTGACTCTGCGCCGGTTCCAGCGCTCAAAGTCTCCAGCATCCCAATACGTCATCAGTGGTCATTTCAGAGGCAGCATTTGAAATCTACCACCAGACTTCATCTCACGGCTTTGCGTGGAATATAAACATATGGTCCCCCGCGAGAGTCAGCATCTGATTACCTAAGCTTTGGGGTCATTTAATTGGATCCGTTGGGCCACAGTTGCTTTGGTCACTCGGCGCGCTCACGCAACGCTCCATTCAACACCATCTGCACACTTCCGCCATTCGCCTCAACGTCACATACTCCCTCAAAATCCATAGTTGGTCAAACTCATTGCCCCTAATGAACCCTGCTTGTTCATTATGTGGCGTTGTACTTCTTCATGATATGCCAGACGCGAACAAGTGGTTGAAGGAATTCAGAGCTGGTGAGCGTTCTCTGCGTTCTGATTCACAGTTGCATCATTGTTCACATTCTTTCGAGTCTACATTAAAAACATGGATTGGGATGACGTGAAACTGTCCGGAGTTGGGGCCTATGCGGAACACTTCACCGCACCTAGGAATCCCAAGTTACGCTATGACAGCCGCGGCGTCACTGCCAGCTCCTTAATCGATATACACCTACATCCCATGGGACGTCAATATTTTGCAGATCCGGATCCATTTGCCGAGTCCTTCTATTGGGGTTTCGGTTTTCATGCATCTTGCTGGAACATTCTGGCCAATACCTTTCCAATCCGCCCTGAAGATGCCCTACATGCATGCCTTTCCATGTCCTATGGAGAGTTGCGAGTTCTGAACTGGGGCCACGATTATGGAGGCTTTGTACCATCATATAACGAAAGAGAAACCCGGAGCCCATTCACTCACTACTTTGCTTCTCAATCAAAAAACCCCATCCGTTTTGACCCTTCAGATATTTCTGCAATTCAGTGTCGTGCTCAATCTCCGCCGGCGGCTGATAGCTCCATACCGGTCAATCCTGGAAGAAACCAGATCCCCTTTTCAAAATCTGAAGTTTTGGGCGACTGTTTCAGGCGTCTGCCTCCAGAACTCCTCCAGGAGATTCTCAAGCTATTGCCATCGAGGGACGTATGTTCATCCAGACTTGCCTCACGCATCATTTTAAACACGGCCCTGGTCGAATCTTTCTGGGCATCCCGATTTTATGAAGGCCACGAATATCATTGCATGTTTGAATTTCAACAGTCAAAGCCAAATTCGTGGAGGACCATATATCGTCGGGTTTCAGCTATGCAATCGAATCCAAGCATGATTAATAGAAAGCGCATATGGGGATTGGCATTACAGCTCCGGAATATCTTTGAACAAATGGGTGTCAAATGCCATGGTGTTTCTTTAAAAAGTTTCTTTGAGCCAAGTGCTGACATTGACAGTCACACGTGGTGCCACTCAAATTGCTTGGACGAATCTTTCCGAGACGAGCAAAGCGCTATTCGATATAGAATGTTAGCACTTCCCTTATCATATCACATCATTCTCGCATCTTTTGTTCAGATTGGCAATAACCGCTTCATTTCGGGGTTTCGCATCCGCCAGAGAAACGGCGACGAAGTATGTCTTGGTTATATCCACCGAGATCAAGAGTCCCCTCTCTATATCACCGCTCACTCTTTCATCCGCGGGTGGCACATAGCTCACCACGAACTTGGATTAAAAGCCGTTGCTGCAGTCATGGAGAACGGGTCTGTATCTCCTTGGGTTGGAGAACATGATGGAGTTCTCAAGAAGCGACTGGCCACGCGCCTAACCAGTATCAGCTACCTACACGCCAAGTTTGACGTAAATAAAATCCAATCATCAATATTCTTTTCATGTATACAATTTTTTTTACTGATCAAGTTATTCTAGGCCCTAAAGCTCATTTCTCTTGGCATTCCCGCGCCAAAAAGCAAACGCCCAACAGATCCCCATTATGGCGACAACCGCCTTTGGAGCTCCGACATTCCACCACCTCACATTTTTCTTAGCGAAAATGAGGATGAACTGACAGCCAGGATATCTGAAGGCGAGATCTTGCCTTATTCCGCTGTCATTTTTGGTGGCAACCACGGGCAGGATCTTGATAAACTTATTGAGGTTGTTGGATGGGTCTGTAACCCGAGATACATTGTCGCAATTGAGTTCCGCTACACTGGCTCTCTTGGAAATAGGGTTTTAGGAGCCATAGGTCCATTGGAACTCAACGGCAGAGAATTGTATCCGACTCCATTTCCATTTCATATCGATGGTCCTGGAGGGGAACGCGTCTCCAGCATACAAGTGCGAATGCGTTATAGTCGCAAGTTTCTATCCCTTAAGGTAACATAGACCTTTGTGCAGGTTATGCTTTCGTCATCACTGATAATTATAAAATTTTAGATCAAAACAAACCATGCTCGAGAAGTTATTTTCCCTCCTAAAACCAATGGCATCTGGAAGCCCATTGCCCCGATAAAAGATACCGTTGTTGGATTCCACTCCATCATGGTAAGTCGCAACTTTGCTTTGAGAATAAAACACCACTAATGAGCTCCATCGTTTCAGGACAAATCAGTGAAACATATAGGCTTGCTGTCTATCGACATGAACCATTAAGTCGATGACCCAACCAAGATTCAAACATAGTTTTACTTTTTTATTTATATTTTGAGAATAATTGAAGCTTGAAAATTGAACTGTGTTTGCATGCAAATTGTGCGGTTATATTGGTCCCCATATGGGATATTATTAGGTAGTTAGAAAGTTGATATCGATGCAGTTTTGGATTGTTCTAGAAAGAAATAATGTCGTATCTTCTCCTTATACGCCCACTTCTGCCAAATCACTTCCAAAGAGATTATTATTTAAATTCTTAAAGGCCCCGTTCTCCAACCCACCAAGGTATCCTAATCATGGGCGCAGTCAGCACAACCAATATAAGCTTCACACAGCAAAATAAGCCATCATGACACAGTACCGATCACACAGTTATCGAATAAAAAGTAAGATATTCATTTCTGTCAAATCTTAGCATATACATGCAATTCAATTTGGTTGTATTTGCTATCCTAGCAAAGTAAGGAGGGTAGTTGTATCCCGTGTCACTATCAGTTAAATTGCGGGTTGTTGAAGACCCGATTTGAGCATACTTTCCATTCTATATATCATTTCAATCAATATTCATAACACAGTAGATCAAATATTGTCCAGTCCGTATCCTCCTAGTTGTCATCCTTGTCGGTGTCATCGTCCGTATCATCGTCATTGTAATGAGTGGGCTTGCTAGGCGGTGCGGTTGTCTTGACTTTGGAGAGCGTTGTTGGGCTCCCGGCAGCAGTGCGAGTAGCAGAGAATGTGGTAGTTAATTGATTGGTGTTTGTCGGGGCTGTGGCAACAACCGTGATGGTCGCAACAACCCCGGAATCCGATGGGTTATAACTGGCGCTTGTAAAGCCACACTGTGCCATGATAGCGTTGATGGCTAAAATACGTATTAGTACGAAGCTATCGAAGTTTTAACAGTGAAAGTGAAAAACTAACCATTGAGCCCATCCTCATAGTCTGTGTCGTTAGCATCATTGGTATCTCGGGCATTGACTTTGTTTCGGCGGGCACTGCGTCTGGGACGGACCCCACCGTCTGAGTCGTCATCGGTGGCCGAGTCCTGCGTATGAGGGTCTCTTTGAGAATCATCGCCTCTGACCTGGCGTTTCCTGCCACCAAAATGGCGACGAGTCCTGGTTTTCTTGCCGGAATCCGAGTCCGAATCGTTGCTGTGAGTATCATCGGGGTTGGAGTTAGTGTCATTGGCTTGAGCCTTTGGCCGCTGGACACCTCGACGACGCCTAATGGCAGGTCGTTTTTTATCATCATTATCTGTGTCGGTGTTTTGGCCCTGGGTCGTCTCTCCGTCGGTCGCAGTGTCCACATCATCGCGGCGAACTCGGACTTTATTGCGGGTTCGTAGACGACGGCGAGTCTTGACGCTCTTGTTTGTTTCATTTTCGGTGTCGGTGTGATCAGTATCGTGACCAGATGTGTCGATTCCGTCATTTCTGGCAGCACGACGAGCCCTGACTTTGTTTTGAGTCCGGGCCGGCTGTCGTTGACCAGGCAAGTCATGATCCGAATCGGGATCCGTTTGGGATTCATTCCCATTCAAATCTCGAGAGTCGGAGTCCGTGTCGTTTCCGTTATTGCGCGCACCGAGGTTTCGGCGAACCTTGGGTTTTCTGACACGAGCCCCAACCTTGGGTCTTTGGTTGTCGTCAGAGTCGGTGAGGGGATCGTCAGTGTTGGAATCAAGGTCGGTATTATCATCCCGGCTCTTGATTCTGCGAGGAGATCGAGCCTTGCGAGCCCTGGGACGCGTAAGAGCGGATGGGACATTTTGTTTCATACAGTCGGCACACAGAGCAGCAACTCGTCCAACGTTGAAGCTCTTGTTAGTGCAGATGCACTGGACTTCCAAAAGATGCTCTTGTCGGTCAGGTCCCTGTCTCAAATCGACATCGCAGCTGTCGGACAGCTTTACAATGGGCTCGCAGATGGCCTGGCAGGCCTTTGGTACCTCATTGCGGTCAAGATTGGCCTGAGCAAGCAAGACAAAAGGAGCCACGGCAAGAGCAACGTTCTTGGTATACATGGTGATGCTAGTCAAGATGATTTCAAACAGTAGATAAAAATAAACAAAGGTGATTTTGTATAAGATGAGAGAGCTGTGAGTGAATGCTGAATGAGGTTTCTGGGGAATGAAAAGACTGATTGCAAGTTCAATGATAGATCAAATTTATACATGAAAACAAAGCAGGCGCAGCGAACAAGAACACATCTTCGTCCAGCACAAGTCAGCTATCCAAACTCATTAATTTTTACTTGGCAAACTTTGAGGCCTTATTGAACTAACAATTGAGGCCAAGTTGTCGCTGATCGACCATGGTAGCTACGTGTTTAGGCATCGTTTCGTCTTGACGTGTGGACTTGGCAATACGGAATAACTTTCTCCACATGCCAATCTTTGGGGCTGCGATGGCTTGGCCACCGTCATGATGGACAATCTATTTATATCGCCCAGTCCCAAGCCACGCTGGGTCCTGTGCTCCAATCTGGCGGTAATGTGTGCCAACTTGCCGAGCCCTCCGGGCACGTAGGTCGAGAGTGGCTGTGAGACTAAGTTTGGCATCGCGCCAATACTTTTAAAGTTGTGGCTTGTGAATGTGATGGGCTGCCAAGATGGTTAGCTTGCCGCTAGATAGTCGATCAATGTAATATACTCTATAGCCTATAGGTATGTTGAAATCTGTAATTTTAATAGCAAGCAATATAATCTGCGAAAAGATGCAAAAAGAAACACGCCGCTTTGGCGATAGCCTTGCGTGATCTGGGAATCGAACCCAGGGCTCCCCGACGCTGCACGAATGGCAACGGAGAATTTTACCACTAAACCAATCACGCTGGTTAATTGATTGGGCTCGCGGGATATTGGCATGAAGCTGTTTTGCAAGAGTGAAATTTGAAACATTCTGGAGAAGCGCAAAAAGAAATCACAATGCGTGATCTGGGAATCGAACCCAGGGCTCCCCGACGTTGCTCGGATGGCAACGGAGAATTTTACCACTAAACCAATCACGCTCGTTGATTGGTTAGCCTGAAGCAAGCTAAGACTAAGTAACCGAATCTGACAGGGATTCCCCGGCCCTTGTCACAACGGAAAGACGTCTCAGAAACGCTTTATTCGTGACAGAGTTAGAATTCAATAGATGCGCCATCAAATTCGCCGTGTACATGTCTACAATTGGCGTACATTTCTACCTATTTTTGCCATTCTATTGACAGCTGATCAAGTATTCGACAGCTTGTGCTAGAGTGATGAACCAGAAAAATAGCTGCGTCCCACCAACTAAAAATATTCAACAGCTAATTAGCACACAATTCAAATCAAGGGACCAAACGCGGTTAAATAACAAGCTTTTCTCTCTTAATTTAGATTAACAATCTGCGATTACATCATACAGGAGGGCCCATCTTTCCAGCATTGGACACATCAGACAGTATTCAGTCAAAACGGTTGGATGGGAGAGATTGCGAGCTATAGGGTGGGGCGACAAGATATTCTGGACAATAACCTCCACTTCCACACGAGGTATGAAATGAACTATCACTGGGGTAAGAATGTTGGTACAATTATGTGATGGCTTGCTGAGAATCACCAGACAACCCCGCCAGAACTCAGGTATGCCTCACGAGAACGGAAAAGGACAAGGTAAGGAAACTTATATTCTTGCTGAAATTTCGCTGGCCGGCACTTTATGAAAAGTACAATACTGTCAAGCTCATTAGTCAATATGACGACGACGACGACGACGACAAAGAGCGTCTAGAGCTCTATATGACGGAGAAAGGCTTTAGATAAACGATTGAATATATGGCTTGAATCTCTAGGGGCGATCATCGACATAGAAATGGATGCAAGTCGAAAATGGGATGATTCTATCGTGAGAAAAATGTACTCACCTCACGCCATAAACTTCATCGAAGGAGTGGGGAAGACATTCCTCGCCATCTATACACCAGAAAGTCTAGACAACAAATGTATCCTCACAGATACCAGTTCCAGCATCTGGGAAGGATTTACCAAGACCATAAAAGACTCGAATCCGGGTAGATATTATTCCTCAATCTCTCGTTTGCACCAATTTTCCCCATTATCACCGCGTCTGATACCCATCATACGATATATCTATCTTCCCGAGCCCTCCGAAGATGCTATTTTGGGCAGTAAAATCGAAAAGGATCTTCTTAGATGGGCATTATTTGGACCTAGAAAGTCTATTTTGGAGGATTTGCCCGTACATAAGGCATCTTACGATGATGTGAAAGATGGTATGAGAGAAACGTACACAAGTCTGGAGAGGAATCACTGTATCTTAAAAAAAAAACGACAAGTTTCGCTTCAAATTCTTCAAGATTTCTTTCCGCCACGTGCGTATTATCAACGGTCTTTAGCTTGATCACGCCTTTAGTGGCTCCATAATTATTTTCAACAGAAAGGATGCTTTCTATCATCTATTGGAGTGGTTATTGGAAGAGACATGCGAAGTGGGAAATAATCTAG
Organism: Calonectria henricotiae; assembly: GCA_020623695.1. NCBI lineage: Eukaryota > Fungi > Ascomycota > Sordariomycetes > Hypocreales > Nectriaceae > Calonectria > Calonectria henricotiae. The sequence goes on from JAHVYB010000232.1 coordinate 17,804, forward strand.
ATGGAGAACACAGAAGTCGCCGAATAACATACTTCGAGAATTTGACTAGGTTCATGAAGACTGGTGGAAGGGATATAGCTTTGACATATAACTTTCTTCCTCTGCACGCCAGTCCTGACGTGGAGGACTGCCGAATAAGAGATATAGCCTATGTACTAATAATTGAAGAAGCACTGACAAAGAGTGGAAGTAGTGATTCTGATGGATTCTATTGGTTTGATAAAATGTATTAAAAACTAGGTTATGTTGACCAGTCCCCTGAAACAACAAGAGAAATTAATCTTTCGTCACTAGGCGGGACGGAAGAAACGCGGTTGTAGGACAAATAACAGGCCCAGTTGATGATTTGTTTGGGGCTAAAATCGATGAATGGAGCTAGGGAGCTTGTGAGATGGTTAGGCTCTAGATCCGCTGTCATATCCTGGATGAATAAAAGCAGATTATAATTTGATGCTCATCTGTGACAAATTCCGACTGTCATAGGTGGCTCGTGTAAGCCAGTAGACCAGTAAGGTCACAATTCTAGCCGATCTACTGATATGACAAGGGTCACCTGCAGAGAAAAGATAAAATTGAAGTCTTGAATTCTCTTTGCTGGCTTTTTGATTGAGCACCGCTGTCCATTGAACCCTCACCACCAGAACCCCAATTGTCGTACCAACAGAGCCAAGCACGCTAACTATGGGATTAAATCGATAACCGATTCTACCCAATTAACCCAAGAGCTAACCGAGAATTTTTATGCTGAGAATTTAACCACACATACTTTTCACCATGGAAATGGACTTGGCGACGTCGCTGGGACTGCAGTGGGACGGTACGCAAGAAATAATGTCTGCTTTGATTTTTGAGGAATATTTGCACAAGCAGCTGTAGTCCTTGGTCGAATAGCCAGCCTTGGGTGCGGCTCTGTCGAGACAAGATTGCTAAATGTTGAAAGAGTGGCCTTAGTCTAAGGAGAATGCAGTGGTGAATATTCAACTTACAGTACATTGAGGGATACCTGCGGGAAAGGCTGCAACGCTGGTAGCGAGGAGAAGAAGAAAATTAACCTTCATTTTGAATAAAGTAAGGAGATTATGGACTGATGGAGAAAGTGGCGTCGCGATAATGTATGACTGGGATCTGGCCATGTGCTCGTACATGAGCTGAAAGCACATATTTATAAGTATCATTATATTGGTGCGATGGGTTGATCGGCTGTCATCTTGAAATGCGAATCTACCAACCACATTTCCATGGAAATAGTAAACCCATGGTAGGAATTTAGCTTTGAGTAGGTGCAGATTTCGTTGTAAAGACACCTAGTGTCGCACCGCTGGATTGCATTGAGTTCTCTATCAAAGTTTTCATGAGGGCATCTAAAGGTTGTTCTCTCGGTAGAGGGTAAGCCAATTGCACCAAAAAGACCCGCATTATCGAGGAATGGTTGTCTTATCTAGGTTTCCCTCTTTCACCAAAATAAACGGAGTAGCTTGAGTCTGCGACATTGCACAATAGAAGTGTCTTGATATTTTCTCGAAGACATACTAAGCTAAACACTATTAAGGTTGCAGTTCCAGCTAGGGCTGAGCCTTTTACCATTAAAAGGTCCATGCAGGCAAATTCGTCACCACGGAGATGATCTTAATGATGTTGGTCCGGAATAGTTTCACCATCAATGAAGGGCGTCGCAGTCATTTGCCAGGGACGTTTGTGGTCAAGTTAAATGCGGACCAGCTCCATATCCACCCTTGAAGGGGGCCTTGTTTTGCATCAGTAAAGTGTGTCTTAGATTAATTGATAAACAACAAGTACCCAAAACATCTGCAAGCAAATTGTGTAGAATTTAAACTCTAGTTGCCATGATTACTTCCGGGTTGCATGCGGGTTCAGCTTTGTATCGATGTGTAATATTCCCGATATTTGAAACCGCATATAGACTCCTCCACGGGCAAGCCATTTAAACAGACCGAAGCATGACTCGCACTAAGTTCTCGCCATCCCAAGACAGATCGCCCGGAATGACACTGTGGTCGTAATGGAGGATATGCAACATTGCAACATGGGAAACGAACTATAGATGAAGCTGAAATAAATCAGTAATATGCCATATTGATGAGTGAGGAGACTGTAGCTTGTGAGAATGAGTGTAATTGAAAGGAATGAATAAACTACGAGAATCAAGGGAATTAATCGCGCGTGCTTGACCTGCTACTTTTTCAAGCAAGTATCCATATATAGAGCAATTTTTGATAGTTGTGTTTATGGAAGAGAAATCTGAAGAAAACAAATCTGGCTGGGGTAAGACAGAAGGCATTTGATATCGGATGTTAAGATCAAAGCTTTCTAAGGAAAAAGGCATCAAGGTTATTTCCATTGGGCTGCATAAGGCTATTAGAGATATATTGATTTTAAAAGGCTATTGGGCAATGTACCCTAATTGCTTACTTTGCTGTATGAAGGTTATATAGTGCTGACTGGGGCCACGATTTGATACCTCTGTGAATTGAAGTACTTGACCTCTAGGATATCAGATAATAATAAAAAATATTGAATGAATCATGTCATACTTATACCTGAATAGGTTTCCTGCATTGTTATCACCACATCGGCAACGCTCTTTTAGGTTGTATCAGAATGAGATATAAAACGTCCATGGCCTAGATTGTGGCTACAACCAACCTAGGCGTTCATATTCCCATCTAATTGTACTACTTCAGAGCACTCGCGGTGTCCGTGTATGGTGGAAGAAATAGATAACAAAATTCCAGATTCTTCAATTCATCGTTGATATATGTATGAATGAAGTCTAATTGCGTATTTACTTACATCCCTAACACATAAAGCTGCAGGTTTCATCTATTTTGGGTTTCAGCAGCATTACGCCGAGACTCTTTTTACTTGGATGCCAAGCATTGGGGGTTGTGCGGGTGATCTAACTTTGGCTCTGATTGGCCTGGTACTATTTACCTTGTTTTACTTGGCGACCTACAAGAAGAATCTTAAAGTAAAGCATCTTCAGGTCATTCTAGTCCTTGTTTGGATATGAAAGTCCTTGGAACTGGATTATTACTTCGTCACTATTTAATTAGTGTCTAATTGTATTTCCTATGGGTTTAGACATGACATACGCATTGCCTGCAATTGACTTTGTATTCGCATACTTCAGGTGTAAAGATTGAAATTGATACATCCAATGACCAGTCTTAAGTTGGCTTTAGTTAAGATAAACTGAGCTTTTTCGTGTTCTTCGGTGGATCCGGAATGTAACCACGACGACGGAAGAATAACGTAATTCTAAATGCCGTCTGAAAAAGGCTTAAACTATAATATCATTAGCATCTTGTTCGATCGGAGTTTATTCCCTGCCCCCCAACCACTAGTCTACTTCATAGCAACCTGTGCATGTGGGGGTTTTTCAGCCACCAATTTCCACAAACTTCAGCCGAATCAACTCCAAACAAACCCCTCTCCTCCTTGTTTTCAACTTGCTCCCAGTTTCCCATTCAAATGTCTGCACTCTTACATCTTCCCGTCGAGCTTCTGCAACGGATAATCTGTCAACTATGTTCGCACTGCACAGAAACCTATTCCTCGAATGAGAAGCTGCTCGGGAAAGCGCTCGAGGCGCTGTGTTTAACCTCTCTGCTATTGCGTTCGATTGCGCAGCCAATACTTTTTCATCATATTCAAGGAAATCGATTGTTTAACGTCATCAAAACTTTGAAGCAGCGTCCCGACCTTGCTGCCTGTGTCAAACAATATACACAGGCATCACACTTTCGCTTCTTCGCTGAGAGTACTGATGAGCCTGAATTCTCCTTCATCAGAACTCTTGCCCGAGAACTTCTTCTAGGCGGGACCGCCGACCAAGATCCTGACGCTATGAACAATGTGCCATGGGATCAGGGACTTTTGATTCAAATTGTGTTAGCGTTGACGCCCAATATCGAGACGTTGAAGATCCTTGTCGACAATTCTTTCAATGAAATAACCCGATTTGACGGCTTGTCGGGGAGGTTCAAATCCTTGGGTGGTGTAGGGCTTCCCAATCTTCGCCATGTCCAGTTCGGGACAGACTGGCTATGGGGCTTCGACCTGTCTAGCCCTGTGGTTGGTGTAATTCTCCAATCATCCCCGAACCTGCAGCAATTAATATTCAGACATTGCAAAGCTTCGTGGAAGAACATCGAGGAGGTCTCCAACATCACGGCGCAGTATCCAGACCTGTCCCAGGTTCGTACCTTGGAATTTCAGAATTGTGCCTTTGAAGATGATGAAACATCCGTCTTCTTTCTTAATCAAATGGCCAAAATGTGTCCCCTATTGGAGAATTTTCGTCTAAAAAGCGCAAAGATGTACTTGAGCGGCCATCTGAGATTTCATCTTGCGGCTCCTCGAGTGCTTAAAGGCCTCACGTCGCAGAGGGTGTTGCTTAAATGTTTGGACATTAACTTGGTAGAGAGCTGTCTAGAAATCGACATGGATCCTAGAGCCACATTTGTGGACCTAGAAGGGCTCAATCTGTTTACAAACCTCGAGACTTTGAAACTTGGCGAAGAGTCCTTCTGTCTACACCGTCGGAATCCATATTTAACCTCTAGTACATGCCTATCCGCAAGCGTCCCCGAATCAATCCACACTCTTGTGGTTAGGCTGGTCATAGACAGCCTCGCATGGAAAGATCTAGCTGAGCTGGCAGTGCAGGTGAAGGCGGGCCGTTTTCCAAACCTCAAACGAGTCAACGTATACGCGATTTCCGGTATGTTGAGGGGGAGGGGGAGAGAGGAAAGACTATCGAAATTGCGAAACCAAATTCAGGAAAATACAAGCCAGTTGCATGAAGTTTATGGAAAGACTCAGGTACATCTCTTTGTTGGAGAGCAAGAGGGAACGTCGAATGAGGGCGAGGACAATGTATTGGGGTCTTGTATGATGCCATAGGCTTGAAAACTGCCGGGTAATATCGCAATTGGCTTCTATTTCAATCTGAGTTCGATGTCTGCCGCGGTACACCCTCATTTATGGCCATGTACGCCTTATGGTTCCCAACTAGATACAACCGGATTCCTGCATCGGCGCGATTTTCTGAGTTGAAAACATAGTCGTTGATGTCTGCACGCATTGAACGCTCCAGCAGCATCTCCGGTACCTTCTTGCAACGTGACACGTGTTCGTCATGAGAGTAGGAGAAGACAAGGATGTCGTTATTGACTGATAGAAAAAATATCTAATGTCTGACTGACATCCGGATTAGTTTCGATGGCTACTTTGAGCTCTAGGTGCGAGTCTCGTATTCCCAGACGAGTGAATATGGTAGCATTGCACGCCTTGTTGAAAGCCGCCGGAAGGGCGGGCGGCAGAAGAATTGGGCCGTAAGAACATAGGAATGAATAAGAATCTGGAGTTTGAGACATGCCATCTACAACCACGCCCTCTACGTCGTTGCTTATTATAGATGAGAATCCATATATTACATTAAACTATATAACTTACTTAGATGTAGATGAACGGTTTAGGTCAGTGTGCCAAGGGTTACTACAAACAGGAGGCTCTCCAAGGGCTCTCCAGAAGAGGTGAGGTTGATGAAATTATGTTGTACCGTGGGTCTGATTCCAAGCTGTGATTAATTCGAGACTAGAAAATCATACTCAGCTGCTCCAGGGGTGTTAGACTGAGAATTGCATGGTTCTTAATGTGTCCAATAATGCCGTAGCTCTATCTTTTCTCATAATCAACTCCATATCCTCTGTTGACAACAATCATGACTTCTCTGCCTCCCTCATCCGGTTCCCATGTTCCTTCATATACTCCCTCGTAGAAATACTTCGACTCCTCTTTAAGAACCCTTTGATCCAGTCTTTCGCGCACATTTGAATTCCTAGCCGGCCCACCGCAGTGGCCTGAGGTCGGGCGGTAAATAGTAATGGTAGGCCTAGACACACCGCCATCCCTATTCTCAATGATGCGCTGCCAATATTTTGTGTATCGTGAAATAATGGATTCATTTTTGTCTGGGGATGCAGTGTCGGTAAGGATTTGCCCCGATATCATATCTATGTTTTCGGCGATGTAGTAAAGTCTTTTCCACCCACAACTCTCCATTATGAGCTGATGCAAGGCCCCGTGGCTTTCCAACTGCTCAAGAACAACAATAAATGTCATTGTATCGAGACGAAGACTGGGGAGTTGTCGAAGCAAGGAAGTCAGTTGCCGACAGAGCTCCTGGTTCTCCTCTCCCAAGACCAGGGCAGAATCACAAATGACGCGCAAATGTCGCATATTATGCGCAACTTTGGTAGGCCAGCCGTTTAATTTGTCAATCATAGTTCTAGGTTCCTCGAAAGCAAACAGCACCTGACTCATCCACTGGTCTCCAACCTCTTGATTCGTCCGGCGACAGGTTTGCAGAATAGCAACAGAATGGGCAGCCGGCTTGACTCCAGTGAATAGGCCGATGGATGTCCTCCTAGACCCCCAGGAGAGCCTGGTGGAAAAGAAGAGATACGAGTAAACCCTGTCGCGCAGTTCTTGGGGCAGTTGGAAGAGTTTGCTTTGACTTTGCGTATCCATTTTAAGTGTCGTGTCACCTACCATCCCCGTCGTATCATCCGCATTGTACCCTGAAGTCATGCTGACATTAGATTTGGCACAGTTCAACGTGTACAATCTCAAGAATAATATTTGATGTCGACAGTATGGTGTCGATGTGGGGGCATACACTGCTGAGGTCATTCCGGATAAATGTGATGCCGTCACGAATACATGTTTTCATTGGGGTTCAAATGATCTGTTTCTAACTGTGCTAGCGCTCTATATTAGACGGGATTGGTACATGAATGTTGACTGTATATCTGGACGCTGGACTAAGCTTTATCCATGACTAGGAAAAGTGAGGAACGGTTTCATCCCATATGTCTCTCACTCCATGATGGCATACACAAGCACCACACATTTTCACTTGCCACGGAGATGGAGCCTAATATCTAGTCGATTGCAATAGATTCGCAAATAAATAGAAAGATGTAAAGTGACATTTGTCAATGCGCTCAACCTATGGTTCTATTATGGGAGCTTGAAGATATTGTTTACTACTTCATTCTTTGGTACCGTTAGTCCTTTAGCAAGACATTTTACGTACCAGCAAAATCCCCATCCACAGGACTCAATCCCACCAACTACTCAGTACTTTGGTTTCAGTGTAACGGTCCCATAATCTGACTCTCCATCGTCCCCCCAGCTTCGCATGCCTGACATGACGAAAGTAATGGGCGCCTGAGCCTTGAGAAGTCTGACGCGATCACACCAGCTTCCATCTAGATTTGCCCGACCAATATAAAGCTTCAACTCAATAACACGCAGTGCATGAGAACATGTCATCTCTGCCTCTACCCATGATTTAAGCACCGAGAATATTGAATCCGAATCCCATCTGCAGTTGCGTTGGCGCATTAAATCGCCTGTAAACTTGATGGATTCAAGGCTGCTGGGTATTAGGTTGACCATTGCACTCGTGGAATTTGGAGATAGTCCCATTGCAAATACCCACGGCATTGACAGTCTCTTCAAGCACACCATGTCATTAAACCCATTCAATGAACTATGGAGCGTTAGTTCTGGAGCGTTACGTCCCATTGCGAAAACTGGAACGCTAGCAATAATCTTCAAGTCCTCTAGTGTATTGCGCACTAGGGACATTGCGGTACCAATTTTGGTGAGATTAATCTGCCTCTGCGATAGCAGGTCATCATATCCATTCAAATAAGTGCAGACCCAAGTAAGTTTTTTGAGATCTGTAAGGACTGATAGCACTGGTTCGAGGCGATCTTCCCGTATTCGTGTCAGCCGCAATTTCAAAAGCGTCGACGGACTGGGCGCGTGAGTGGGCCAAGTAAAATCTTCACTGTTTGGGATTGGCATGCAAAGATCGGCAACGGCTGGCATGTAGAAGAACGGGAGGATATCCGCGTTGTCATTAATTTCTGGCTGGCAATAGCCCGACAACCCGCTGCTCATGTAGATGCGCCGAAGATGTTGAAACCGATGCAGACCGGAATTTGAATCCTCAGTCTGGCAGACGGCGGCTCGGAGCATTTGGCCCAGTATTTTGGTTCCGTATGGAAAATTTAGCCTCAAGTCGAGAGATTCTAAATTTGGCAGAGTTGAAAGTAACAGGGCCAACTCCGCATCCGTCGACTTGAGATGTTTCAGGCTATTGAGCCAAGGAGCCGGCTCAAATTTTGAGGTCCACGAGCAGAGCTCAAAAACCCTGTCCGGATCCAGCTTCAATTGATTATACTCTTCGTCCTCCTGGGGATAAACCCTGGTGCATTGTCTAGGTATGTTGTAACCCCACTCCTGGAGGGACAGTTTCTGGACGTGTTGCGCCAGTTCAGGTCGGGAAATCAAGGTTTGTATAAGCGGCTTTATACGAAGAGCCCGGCTTCTCGGCGCGGTCAAATGTACTGCAGAATATAGTGCTCGTTCTGAGTGAACACGTGAGCTTTTGCTCACTAGGTTAAGCGAGTATATATCTTTTGTAGGAAGCAACTCAATAATCGAGTATTGTAGCTCCAGGGGAAGGTCATAGAGGCGCATATTGAGATCAAGGGTCCAGCAGTGCGCAGAATATTGCTTTGTAAGTTGTGATCGGTTGAAAAGATTTAGGCAAGAGTAGGTGCTGAGTGCTGAGGCCAGAAAGTGGAGAGATGAGGCGGTTGTGTAATGCTTATATAATGTTGATGCGGGGTATGCATACTGTGTGTAGTGCACTGTAAGTGTGCTCATGGTCGTCAAGAGGTTGGCATAGCCCTCTTGCTAGCTTCATATACTTCCCTATGTGAGTGTAGTGAAGTTTAGTGAGTTTCTATTGAACATCAGAACAACCCCCAACTTCCTACAGATGTTGGACTTTCAGCATTCGTCACGTTAATGACTTAGTGGTAGTGGCGTGGTTACACAGTCTTCACAACATAACACCAAACTTCGTTGTATACAAAGCATCCGTGCGAATTGGCCAGCACCGGTTTTGATAGACTGTTAAAGTTTCCATTCTGCTAGTAGGCGCATCTCATTCAGGGTTCTAATTTGTTCTCAAAATGACTGATCTCATATGGGTACATAAGTTCTTTTCATGAGATTGGTTGACTTGGGTTTCATGGAACTCTCCCCATAGCCTTTACAACTTCACCTCCGCAGTCGCTTCCAGAGGAACCTCAACTCGAATACTTGCCAAACATATTTGGGCATATCCCTTGCCCTGTCTGTTAGGATGAAGAGTCAGTTTAAATTGGCATTGTCGATTGGAGGATAATGGCCATACTTATCGAGAGCGAGACTATCCAAACCACCACCGCCGAGAGCTTTGGTGAGGACAAAGTTGACGGCGTGTATTCCAGGGATGTCGTATCTAGTTATGATACTATCATCCTTTAAGAAGTGTCGCAGAGCGTGGCAAATTCGCTGTGGAGTAACTTGTTCATAGATGTATGGGTAGAATTGGGCGTTGCGAGCAATGATGGCAACATTCGCAGAGTCGCCTTTGTCTCCTGACCGACCGACGGCTACGTCAATGAGAGAGATGGTGCCAATATTAGAAATATTCTCAGAAATTGGTACCTTCCCAGCGACTACGCTGACGGCCCTTGGAGAAGCGGCGACCATCGTGCAGCCTTGGTCGGCCAATGGAACCTGGAGTGGCGCTGAGCCTCTACCACCCACGACCACAGTCGGAGTAACCGCTCTGCGTTGAACAAGCACACTAGATGTGCTGAAATTAGGCGTGACCTTGGGCCTGCCACTGCTTAGTGTGGCAATCCCCGGTGCGCTGCTGGTCCCAAAGGAAGCAATTTCGCGGCCCAAGATGTTCAACACGGCTGGTTTGGCATGTTTGGCAGATATCTTCAGTACAACCTCCCGGACTCCCTTTCTAGCCTCGGTGGAACCCAATGACAGTTCAGCACCAATAACTGTCACATTTGTATCGGACTCTGGGATCTCGAGAGCGCCGTCCTCGTCGCCCAGCTCAGCCTTTGCGACATTGCGGAAACGCTGCAATATGGCTTTCCCGAGTGCTTGACCTTTGGCTTCAGCTTCGGTGCCGAAAATAAGCAGATCCGCCGTGGTCCTGTATCCCGCTTGTTTGACTGCTGCGCATTTCAGCCACGGAGTAGGTGGTTTTCCTTTGGCACCGGCGACGAGGACCACATCTTTGGACACCTGGCTGAGTTCCACGGTGCTAAGGTCAAGCACCACATCTGGGAGAATGTAGTTTTCAGGGTCGAGAACCTCGTAAAGCATCTGCTCCCCAACCGTGTGACGCGTCACCAAACCCCCAGTCTTTTCAGGCTTGGAAACGGTAAAGTTGCCGTCGGACTGGAAGGTGGCGATGGGGTACCCCATGTTTGCCCAACCTCCATGTGAGCTCCCGGCAGAAAGAATCCAATCCGTAAAGTTGCCACCGGTCGCCTGGGCACCGCATTCTAGAATATGTCCGGCCAGAGAAGCGCTGGCTAATCGGTCAAGTGTGACTTGATCGTCCAGGCGAGAAAAGTCCCAGCCGTACTCAAATGCAAGAGGCGCTACCACGGCCGCGCTGTCAACGCAACGACCAGTAACCACAATGTTAGCGCCGTGCTGTAGTGCTCTTGTGATGGGCTCGGCACCAATATATGCGTTCAAACTCAATAGGCCCTCGCCCGCGCCGAATGACTCCTCGGGCACACCTAAGCCATTGAGCGGGTCGAATCTTTCAAAAGCTCCAGACGTTATGAGCTCCTCTTTATTCATCAAAAGGTCGTCGCCGTAAACGGCAGCTACTCGGACCCGATCAGATTCCCCAGCCTCTGCAGCGTAATCCTCAATCAATTCCTTCAGGCCGACTGGATCCAGGCCTCCCGCGTTGGTTATTACGGTGATTTTCTTGTCGAGAATCTTGGGTAATAACGGTTTCAGGACCAGGGTAAGGAATTCTTTGATGTATCCTACGGGTTTCGGGGCAGCTCTTGACTCGGCCACAAATCGGTATGACCGGGCCAAGAGGCCCATGGTCACCTCTGGCAGTAAGTCAGTCCGATATAATTAATTAAATTGAAAGACTCCAAGCTTGGGAATGTTTAGGGCATTGCAATTCTCACCCGCAAGGTAGTCGGCTACAAGATAATCGAGTTGTGCATCTTCGGCTTCGACAAGCTGGCGGGCTGCAGTTACAGTGTCGCCCCAGAAGGCGCTGTTGGAACAGGTCAGCACTAGGGGGCTCCAAACAACACGAATTCAAGCCCACTCACCTGTAGCATCCAATTTTTACGCGTCGCTCCATGATTGCCAGGGAATTTAGATTATTTCTGCAATCTACGGCTTCATTTGTAAATGTCGAGATGATGCTAGACGGGTCAACTCCGGAGACGCCTTGTCCCTCGGTTGAGTGTGAGAGACATCGAGGGGTAAGCGTCATGTGGCACACCAATCGGAGAACATTCCAACGTGCAAAGAGTCCAGGGGTGTCTGTCAAGTCATCCCTATTTAACCAAGCGACGGTCCTATGAGCGAGAAACTCGGGCACGCTCAAAGTAGAGAATACAGTCTGGTATGGACCCCGTCGCCAATTCCGAGCTCGTGGCCTTTTCTCGCTCCGTGTCCAAGATATCAGAGTCCAGCGAGGATGCAAAAAAGAATGTTGAGGATTGGAAACCTGTAATACGGCACTGGGAGGAGGTAATGGGATGGGCCGCTGGAGAAGGACCCAGCAAGCATGTCGAGTAAGTGCTACGCGTGATGAGTACAACTAGCCTTCAATTGACTGGGAGAAACAGGCGACATCATGCACGCGGCATGTTGTCAGGTAAGTTTTTGTTGGCTCACCACCAGTCTTGCCATCTCACAGCGCCGTCTCTAGTTCGCGATCGAATTAGTTTAATCCTGGATGAGGACTCGCCGTTTCTGGAGCTCATGCCCTCGGCTGGCTACGGCATCAAGACGTCAACACCAAGCGCCAGCGTGGTCGCAGGCATCGGCCTTGTCCAGTATGAACGCCCCAAGTAATCTCGTTTACGTATTTGCTTGCATGCAGCAAGCAGCTAATATATATACATGTATATAGTGGGCAGATTGTTTTAATCAGTGGGAATGTCCCAACCATTGACAGCGGCGCCTCAAACGAGCTCTCTGTCAAAAAGGGACGACGGGTCAATGAGATAGCGCTGGAGAACCGCCTGCCAGCCATCTTCCTCAACCAGTCGGCCGGTGCAAACCTGCCGCAGCAGTTCAAGGTGTTCCACGAGGGCGGGCGGCATTTTCGAGACATCACGACGCGGTCGGCCGCCGGGGCACCGACATGCACCGTCGTCTTCGGGAGCAGCACCGCGGGCGGTGCATACCAGCCGGGCATGTCGGGCTACAGCATCTTTGTCAAGGAGCAGGCGCAGGTGTTTTTGGGCGGTCCACCGCTGGTGCACATGGCCACGGGCGAGGTGACGAGCGCCGAGGAGCTGGGGGGTGCCGAGATGCACACGTCCATCAGCGGAGTCGGCGACGCCCTTGCGTCGGATGAATTTGAAGCCTGTCGCATGGCGCGCAATTGGGTCGTGAGCATATCTCGAAGGAAGAGGGGCATCGCCACCACGGCCCCAGCGCCCCGCGAGCCAGTCTACAGCCCCAGAGATATCCTGCAGGTGGTGCCCGTAAACATCCGTCAGCCGATGGACATGGGCGAGGTGGTTGCGAGAATCGTCGACGACAGTCGCTTCGACGCCTTCAAGCCAGCTTACGGGGCCGGGATGCTATGCGGATGGGCACGCATCCATGGCCGCCTCGTCGGCATCATCGGAAACCAAGCGCCCGTTATTTTAATCCCCGAAGCGCAAAAGGCAACGCAATTCATTCGTCTCAATAACGAGTCCAACACGCCCCTCATCTTTTTGCACAATGTCACGGGGTTCATGGTCGGGAAAAAAGCAGAGCAGGGCGGAATTGTAAAAGCCGGCTCCCTCATGATTGACGCCGTGTCGCGTTCCACGGTGCCCCATCTGTCTGTCATATGCGGCGCGTCCTACGGAGCCGGCAACTACGCCATGTGCGGACGCGCATACTCGCCGCGCTTCCTCTTCTCGTGGCCGCACAGCAAGTGCTCCGTCATGGGACCGGAGCAATTGGCGGGCGTCATGGAGATGGTGGCGCGCGAGGCCAGCGCCAAGGCGAACCGGTCGGTGAACGAAGAGCAGTTGGCAGAGACAACGTCGCGGATGAAGGGCCAAGTCGAAAAGGACAGCGACGCGTGGACAACGTCTGCATGGGTGCTGGACGATGGAGTTATTGATCCTCGCGACACGAGAAACGTCTTGGGCATGTGCTTGGAGATTTGTGAAGAGCATGATGCTGTTGGGAATCCGGGAATGAGAGGCGTGTCGAGAATGTAGGCTATATCAGTTGCGATGACACCCACCATCTTTGTATTTCAACATTTGTATCAATTAAATACACATCGAATTAAATCCCAACTTGGTATATTTGTCTAGGTTAATATTGTCAGTAATCTCATTACATGGGCTATCATGGAGATTCAACCATGAGAAGGTGATAAACACTAGGTAGTGGAAAGGAACTGCCCTATTGGGCAAAAGAGGCATTTAGTATATAATGTTATATTGATTATTGTTATTATTCTAGGAATATAAGGAAGCCCTAATGGCTTCCTTTGTATATAATATATGGGGTTACATGATCTTACTATCCCTTATACTTCCCTTTATATAATAATCCTTATTAAATATTATAGTTAGTAGATACCTTAAAGGGCAGAAAGAGCTATTTTAAGTGTCTAGAAGGGACTAGGGGGGCCTAGGGGTTAAGGGTAGAAATAGAAGAAAGAAAGATAAAGAAAAAAAAATATAATTTTAAAAGAATTTAATTTTAATATTAGATATAAGCTTTTTTAATTAAGTAGGGCTATAGGAGCTTATTTATAGGAATAGGAAAGTAGAATATATTTTATTTTAAGAAGTTTAAGAAAGTATATATAGCTTTTTTTAGTAAGAGATTTAATAAGGCTATTAATAGCTATATTCTTAGTATTAATATAATAAATCTTAATAGTATTAGCTTTAATTTTATTATAAAAATAATAATAATTAATAATAATATATTTAGTTTAAAGGTAATAAACTTTATTTTAAATAAGTTTAATAGTAGATTTATTATTACTATAAATTATAATTAAGATATTTATAGTATATTTAAGTTCTCTAAGGAGATTATAAATCTAGAGAACTTTCTTTATATATTTAGAGATATTATAATATTTAGCTTTCTAGGTAGATTTATATATATATTTATATAGATTATTATATTAAGAAATTGGGTTTTTATATATAAAGATAACCTAATCTTTAGTTAATTTAGTATTAATTAAGTTATTAGTAAAGTTAGTATTATAATAAGTAAAGAGATTAAAGGGATTTTGATATATAATCTTAGTCTAATATTAGTATATAAGGCCTAGGTTAGAGTGGTTCTTAAGGTAATATAGTACTTAGGTTATAGCTTTAAGCTATTTATTAGTTAATTAGGAAAGGGATTATACTTAAAAGCCTATTATAAAGGTAATATTAAGTTAGGTTTATATAATAAGGTAATTTAGCTTTTTAATTAGTATATAGTAAAGGGTTTAAATAGAAGGATTAGAAGGGATTAAAAAAGGAAATATAATAAGTTTCTTATAACTAAGGACTATAAGTATAGCTATACTAAAAGCACTACTAAGATTAAGATTATAAATAATATCTTTAATAAAGCTTTATTAAAAAAGGCTAATACTATTTTTAAGCTTTATAATAATAATATTTAGAAAGTAAGTAGGAAAATTATAATTAAAGATTAGGAATTTCCTATTTAGGTTAGTAATAATCCTATTAATATTTACCTTAGATAGTAAAAAAAAGAGTAAATTATTAATATAAGTAGTAATAATAATTCTACTAAAAGGGTTATAATAAATAGATTAATTGCTAATAAGCTTTTTAAAGCTAAGGGAAGTAAGCTTATTAGAAAGATAGTTCTTTTAAGTATTAGTAGATTACTTAAGGCTATAGAGGGATTAATTAAGCTAGATAATTTTATTAGGGGTTTAGCCTAGCTTAGTAATTAGGTGCTTAAAGTAGGGATTATTTATAAAGTTGGAAAGTATAGGGAATTGCTTTATATAAAGGGTTTTTTTAAGTAAATTATAAAGAAAAATAGTAATAATATTAATCTAATAAGGTTTATAGCTAAGTTATATAGTAAGGGTAATAAGGATATACTAAGTAGCTAAGATTATAGTAGTAGTATTAGTTTTAAAGTAATTAATACCTTTAATTTATTAAAAGCTTTAAGTATAAATATAAGCTTTATAATACTTTATATTATTATATTTATTATATTTATATTTAAAGGCTTAAGTAGTTATAAGTAATATAATACTTAGGATTATATTATAAGGATTAATAAAAGTAAAAGTATTTAATTTAATAAGTTAGCTAATTTCTTAGTAGATTGCTTTATATTATTATTTAATATTATTAAAAGTTATAGCTTTATAGGCAAAGTAAGAAGATATAAAAAGAAGCTAGAAAAATATAATTATAATTTTATTAATAAATTTATTAATAATCTTAATCTATTAATTATACTAAAAAGCTCCTTAGAATTAAATATAAATTATCTTATTATAAGGTAAATATTCTTTATAAATAATAAGATAAGAGATAATAATAATATACTTTTTAATTAGATTCTAAAATTTATAAAGGTAATTTTCTTAGAAGCTAACTAATATACCTTCCTAATTATAGGCTTAAAGCTTAAGTCCCTTCTTATTAGTTTTATTAGTAGATTTAGACTTAATAGTAATAGTAATATATAAGCTAAGTATATAAAGGTAGGAAATATTAGGCTTATTATTACTATTAAGTTTAAAGTAATCTTAGAAGACCTTATAGGGTAACTTCTAAAATAGCTTATTATTATTATAAAACTTAATAGTAATATAATTAATAATTATTATAATAGCTATAGCTATATAATCCTAGTACTTAAATAAAAGCTAAATAAAATTAATAAAGATAGTTCTTATATAGTTAAGAATTATATAATTAGAGCACTTATAAAAGCCTACTTACTTATAGTAAAAACCAAGGGTTTAAGATATATAAATATAATACTTATTAATTAGGGCAAGGAACTAAGTTCCCTTAAATTCTTAATTATTATTAAAATAAATTTTAATTAGATAAGTACTTATTATTTAATATAGATATTTAAAGAGATAGTAAAGAGTAATATTAGTATTAACTTTGCTATTAAGAATCTTAATCTAATAATAATAAGATTTATTATTAATTATAAAGGCAAATATAATAGCCTTAGATTTAGTAATATATAAAATAAGGTAAAGATTAATATAAACTTTATAAAAGGGAAGTAATATATACTTATAATAGATTTTTAGAGTCTAATATATTATATTAGTATAGTTATAGTAGTAGTATACCTTTTTCTTTGGTAAGCATAGATTTTTAGGGCTACTAATACTTATTTTAATAGTTCTAATAATATTATTATAATTTATATAAGCTAGCTAATAATACTAGAGTTTGCTATTAAAGATCTATACCTTAGTAGCTATAATAGTAGTAGTAAGAGGTAGAGTAAGTAATCCTTTAATTAAAAGATAAAAATTAATATTATATAAGAAAATAATTATTATAAGATAGCCTTATAAGTTAAAAATATAATTCTTAAAAAGAAAATTATCTTTAAGGTAAGTTCTAAGGCTTAAAAAGATATTTAAGGGAAAGATTATTATAAATAATACTTTTTAGAGAATAATTAAAATTATATATTTAAATAGCTTAAAAGTAAGCTTAATAATACTAATATATATAGGCTTAATAGGATTACTACTAATAATAATAATACCTTATTAAATAAGAGGAAATATTTTATTTTCCTTAAACTATTTAAGGTTATTAGTAATATATATATTAAAGCTAGAATCCTAGAGCTAGTGGTCTTTACTATAGTTATTATTAATATAATAGGAATTCTAGGTTACTAGAGACTAGGTAATATTAGATTTAGCAATAGAATATTTATTTATAGTTATATTCTTAGGTATAGAGATTACTACTAAGGGCTTATTTATAGAAATAATTACTAAAATAGAAAATAACTCTTTCTATTTATTATACTTTTAAAGGTTAGCTATACTAAGGGTATACTTAGTAGCCTAAGTAATAGTAAGAATAGTATTATTAGAAGCTATTATTAAGGATTAGTTTAGTAAAAAGAAATTAAAATAAAGAATAATATTTTATTTCTTAGTTAATATTTTAAGAATTAAATTAGAAGTATTATAATTAGTATTATTATAAGAATTATTACTATTTTAAGGGTAAGATAAGTACTTTTTAGGATATATAATATAATAGTCTAGGTAAATATACCCCTATTAGCTATAGCTATAATACTTTTTATTAAAATTAGGATTTTTTTTTAATTTTTTGGTAAGCTTTTTAGGTAAAAGGTTAATACCTTAGGAATTAATTAAGTTTTAAAGGGTAGATTTATTAGTATTAATCTTAGTATTATTATTATCTTAAGGCTTAGATAGTTAATAATTAGAGGAATAGTTACTTTTGTTATTATTAGAGCTAGAGTAAGGGTTAAGTTATTCTTTATTAAAATATTAGTCTATAGAGATAATATTATTATAATAGCTTTAGAAAGCTTTCTTAATATTATAGAAATTAGGGACCTTATTAAAGAAATATTAGAATTTATAATATTTATTAACCTAAGTAATAAAAGTAAAGTAAAAAGAATTATAGAAAAGGCAATAAATTTAATTATTATCTATACTACTACTTATATTTCTTAGCTATATAAGTAGCTAGGTAAACTTAGTAATATAATAAGAATTATTATAAATATTCTTATACTTTAGAAACTAAAGTTAAGTATAGATATAATCTTCTTAAAAAGAGTTATAGTTATAGTATTATTCCTAGAGGGTAAGAAAGGCTTATAATCTAAAAATAATACTTTTAATAATTATCCTAGCTTCTCCTTTAATAAAGCTTTAAATATAGCTAAGAAGTTTATTTTTACTAAGAGTTAAAAGTAAAATAATTATATTATAATCTATAATAATAAGAATAATTATAAAGAATAAACTTTAGAAGAATTAATCTTTTAAGTTCTTAAGAAAATTAGAATTAGAAAAGATAAGAAAGAAATAAATAAAATAAATAGCTTTATAATATTACTTTTTATTAATATTTATCTTTAAATAATAAAATATTATAATAATATAAGTTTCTAGTATATATATATATCTATATTTAATTAAAATAATATTTAAAGTATTATTTATATTATTATAGCTAAAGAAAGATAATAATAAGAAAGGAGCTATAATTAATAAGGATTTAATTATAAAATTATAATTCTAAGAGTTCTATATTAAAGGTAAAAGCTACTAAAAAAGAAAATTATCTTATTATAATATCTAAAGATAATCAAAAGATTAGAAATAAAAATAATAATTATACTAAAGATTATTTATAAGATAAAGAATATAAGGGCTTTTAAGCTAATTTATAAAATAATAAAAGTTAATATTATAAAGATAATAAAACTAAAGGGATTATACTTTAAAGAGCTATAAAAAATAGAATACTAACTAAAGCAAAGAAAAGGAAAGATATATCAAGGTAAGGCCTAGGCTTATAACTAGTGGAAAGGAACTACCCTATTGGGCAAAAGAGGTATTTGGTATATAATGTTATATTGATTATTATTGTTATTCTAGGAATACAAGGAAGCCCTAATAGCTTCCTTTGCACGTGACACGTGGGGTCACGTGACCCCACCATCCCTCACACAGGTGTTGTAGGGTAAATGCGGTGGCTAAATTGAGAGCAACAGGGCCATCAAGCACTGGCCAGTGGCGAGTAAGCGGGGTTTGCACTGCTGTCTGTCCCCCGTGCCCCCCATACCCGCCACTATCTCCTGTCACCTGACGTAAGCGACTCAATTCACCTGACGTATCTACTACATGCTTCTTCATGCCTCGGTACTAGCCCACGTTCGTCTTCTAGGCATTGGAATGAATCGGTTGTGGCCACTAGATTTGGATCAGGAATCACTCATTCTGTCCATGTAAAGCTCGGCTTGCGACGATAGACCATTTCATTTTACCTCGCTTTCGCCCACAATGGCCCAAAGCCAAACTAAACCACCCATTTTCGTCGCCCCAGTCCAGCTTAACCACGATGGCTCTCCCAGGTTGGCTCGCGTATTGATTGCAAACCGCGGAGAAATTGCCTGCAGGGTGATCCGATCATGCCGACAATTATCGATAACAGCTGTGGCCGTCTATGCCGACGAGTGCGTTCCCCTGGTGCATCAATCAATCATGACGAGTTTTGCTTACAGCCAATTCCAGGGACGAAAACTCGCTGCATGTCAACTTGGCCGACGAGGCCATCTGCATTGGTCCAGCCGACCGGCACCCCTACCAGAATATTGACGCTTTGGTCAAAATTGCCAAGTCTGCGAGCATTGATGCCATTCATCCTGGTAAAGGCTGTGTATTGGGGTAATCCGTCTTCTACGCTGACTACGTCAAAGGATATGGCTATCTGGCTGAAAATCCCCAGTTTGCCTCTGCTGTATCCGCAGCTGGCATCATCTTTATTGGCCCTTCGGCTGAGTCTATTCAGAAATTAGGAAACAAGGTTAGTTGCCGACTGCCCTTCTTTTCTTTGATCGTAATCTTCGATTCCTGCGGGGGCTGACCGTGGACTAAAGCGTGTTGCGAAAGAATACTTGGCTCAGGTTGCATCCATTCCTCTGATTCCTGGTTACAGCGGGCAAGATCAAGATCCGGCTCATTTGGAACGAGAAGCTTACGAAATTGGTTATCCCGTCCTCATCAAAGCTAGTGCGGGTGGAGGAGGCAAGGGCCTGAGAGTTGTCCACTCAAAAGAACAGTTTGTGCACAACTCTAGCCATCCGAATTTTCAAACTGACCATGCCAGGTTCAAGGAATCCTATCTCAGATGTGCATCGGAAGCTGAGCGATCCTTTGGGTCAGGCCATTGTCTGATTGAAAAATACATTGAAAGCGGAAAGCATGTAGAGATTCAAGTAATTGGAGATGGGGAGACCTTTGTGAGTCTCTTGGACCGTGAATGCTCAATACAAAGGCGGCACCAAAAGATTATCGAAGAGTCACCATGCTCTTGGATGTCACCGACAATGCGCCGGCAAATGTCGGATTGCGCTGTAGAAATAGCCAAGCTTCTCAAGTATGAATCTGCCGGGACCGTGGAGTTTATTGTGGTAAGATTTCAAAACCCGATGCTGTGATGATGATATCTGGAGCTCATTACTGTTCCAGGACATAAAACAAGAGAAATTCTACTTTCTTGAAGTCAACACCCGCATACAAGTGGAGCACCCAATTACTGAAGAAGTAGTTGGGGTTGACATTGTCGCTCTTCAGTTGTATATTGCCGGAGGAGGCAAGCTATCATCTCTTCCCGAGCTAAGAAACGTCCTACAACGGGGACACGCGATTGAGGTCCGTCTATGTGCTGAAAACCCATTCAATGATTTCCTTCCCTGTACTGGAACGGTGGTTACATTTAAGACGGCCTCTGAGGTTTTGGCAAGTCAACTTTCAAATGTGCGCTACGAGGTTGGGATACAAGCAGGCTCACAAGTCTCTGTGCACTTTGACTCGATGATTTGTAAAATAATAGTCTGGGACCTGGACAGAGCCGCAGCTATTCAGAAGATGGCCTATGTTCTCAAGAATACAGTCTGCCTAGGCCTCACCACGAATCAGCTCTTCCTACACAGAATCCTTACTCATGCCAGATTTCAAAAACTGGATTACACAACAAGCTTCATCGAGGCCGAGCAAGCAACTATTTTAGAACCGATTGGTATTAAACAGGTACAGGGGGCAGCAATAATGGCTGCGCTCTTCTGCAATCGCATCTCGCGCAATGCCCTGGCAAAGTCATATCGGTCCGCTTTCGCTGGCATCTCTGCCAGCTTTCGAAACCAGCCAAGGGACAAGAGTGCACACCTCCAAGAATTTGTATTATGCCAGCTGCAAACTCTGGGCCAGCCTGCAGCCGTTGAGCACATGGTAACTCGCGTTTCAGAAGAAGAATATCAGATCTCCACGCTGACGGAAGAGCCCCCACTGACGGAAGCCGAGAAGAAGATTTTCTTCAATAAGAAAGGAGGCGTGTTCACTCGAAGATTTTATCAGGCGCAGGCGACTGAGTCAAGTGAACGACTGACTGCCCGAGCCCTGAAAGGATGTGATGAACTCATCACAACCCCTTCTGGAGGAGAACTAAGAATTTTGGTGGATGATCGGCAGCACACCTTCTACGTCGCGCTATTAAGTGCGTCGGATTTCAAGAGAGAAATCAGTGTCTATTCTACAAAGCTGTGTTTTGCTGTAAACTACGAAATCTTCAACAAACTTAGTTGGTCGGGAAAATTTGAGCAGAGGGCGGCTGCTGGAGGGAGCGGTGCAGGCAAGTATTCAATCTCTTGTCGTGATGCGCTTCCTTGCTGGGTTTGCTGACTGATACGACATGACAATGACAGATGGTGAGCGAAAGCACGTATCGCCCATGCCTTGTCATATTATACAAATTTTGGCACCGAACAACTCAGAGGTGAAAATTGGCGACGGCCTACTCGTCATGGAAAGTATGAAGACTGAAATCCGTATTACGGCGTCAGCTCCAGGGATTGTGAAGATGAATGTGGAGAAAGGCTCAAAGATTAGTGAGGGCGTTGTGATGTGTGAGATCATCGCCCCCGAAGCGCCATGATTGGGCTAAATAGTTGCATTTGATGTCGTTTGATATCAACCAAGAACCATTCCTACGAACAGCTACTGGAGTACCTACTGGTCTTCCATAGTAGTCACGGCTCACCAATTCTCCCCTGCATGTGATGATCATCGTGATCCCTGTATCCCCGCACCCCCGCCCGAGCTTACTGAGCTGAACCTCGGCTTCCCCCCTCTACCCTCTGTCCTCGTGATGATTCGCTTGCTCGCCATGAAGTTGGATTAATGCCGTCTTTCGGGATGCTGTAATAATGATTTGAACGAACAAGTCGAAAAAGGGTCAAGTCAAAAAGTCTGGGAGGAATAGGAGCCGCCTGTATTGTACAGTAGCAGCGGCAACCTCCACTGCAACAATGCGCTAAAAGTGGCCTCCCTGCACCAGCCTAGTTAAATGGGCTCGCCCCGCACTTTGTTCAAGGTGGCATGCGTGCGCCAAGTTAGTTACTCCATGGCAACTGCAAGATGGTGGACAAGGACACCAGATGCCATCCCTTTGCATGCGTCCAACGTGAGCATTCATCATGGCGCCCGAACCACCGTCGCATTTCCAGGAACGCGGGTGGGTCCTGGACCGCACCTTTGCATCGTCGCCATCCGCAGACTTTCACGTCCATCGACGAGGGGCAACGCTGCTGATAGAGCTGGCGCGACCTGAGCGACGAAACACGCTGACGTCCGGAGCCATGTCTGGCCTCCGGAACCTGTACGAACGAGTGGCCAAGGACGTGTCCGTATTTCGCATCATTCTCACCGGCCAAGGCGACGTCTTTTGCGCCGGGATGGACCTGGGGGCGTCCGGCTCCGCGACGAGTGCCAGTGCCGAGACTCACAAGGCCCAATTGCGAACCTTTTGCGCACTGTTGGGCGCCATAGAAAACAGCCCCCAGACGACTGTAGCCCTCATCAACGGGTCGTGCTACGGAGGAGGCAACGGGCTTGCCTTTGCCAATGACATACGCATCTGCACCAAGAATGCAACCTTTAACCTGACCGAGGTGCGGCTGGGCCTGGCGCCGTGCGCAATATCGCCCTGTCTGATGAGGGAATGGGGGATTGCGCTTTGCCGCGCAGCCATGTTGACGGCACGCCCGGTCACGGCCGGTGAGCTGCATCGCATTGGGGCCTTGTACGGCGTCGCCGCGGACCGGGCTCAGCTGCTCGCGGAGACGCTGGAATCCATCGAGGGCACTCTCCAGCCGTGCGCGCCAGGAGCTTCGTTTACGTGCAAGGAGCTGGCCAAAGCGGCCTGGGTTGACCCAGGTGGCCGCGAGCAGTCTGCTGTGGTGGAATCGAGATATTTGGAAATGATGACGTCGTCTGAGGCGAAACATGGCATTGAGCAGTTCCGCAAGGGGGTTCGGAAGGTTGACTGGGCAAAGTTACCACTCGGCGGCGGTGGCGAGAAGAGTCGGCTATGATATGTCGGTCTTTTCATACGTAGGGTAGTTTGTTTCAGTCTTGGTTTAAAATGATAATAATAGCTTCACATTTCTTCAATGCCAGAGCCCACACATTCCGCCTCTCTGTAATGGCGATTTCAAAGCCTACAGATTAGGGCCCTTGACCTTGTCTCGCCTGGACTTTTCCTTTTTTTCAGACTGCTCCTTGGCAAAGTTCAAAAACGCACCCATGCACTCGGGGTCTTCCACCCTCTCCTTGAGACCCTCACACTCTCGATCATTGGCTTCTAGGAGCTCCCGTATCCTACCGCCCTCGACCAACTTCTTGGTTGCCGCGAGCGCGCGAGGCGGGTAGGCGGCGATGCGCGTTGCGATTTCCATAATCTTGACCATGAACTCTGGGTTTGTGTCGGCGGGTATAATCTTGGAAATCAGCCCGGCGTGGTAGAGCTCTTCGGCCGACATCCTGTCTCCTGCCAGGAGCAGCGACGTGGCTTTCTGGTGGCCCATGACGGCGGGGAATGTCATGCTTGAGCAACCCTCCGGGCAGAGGGCCCACTTGGTGAACGGGGTGATGAAGTACGCGTGCGGCACTGAGTAGACGAGGTCGTAGAGGCCGAGGCTGGTTGTCCCGTAGCCGACAGCGGGCCCGTTGACGGCGGCAATCAGTACCTTTTCGCATTTGATGAGCGTGGCGTTGATGTCGCGAAACATGTTTAATCTCATGACAATGTCATTATCCTCCCCACTTCCCATATCCCTCCCTGAATAAAAACAATTTTAGCATCCAAGCCTGCCGTGGATTGAGCAAGGGCGGCGTAGGTGGTCTGACCTGTGCTGAAGAAATTGCCGGTGCCTGTCTGGACAATGACTTTGATTTCGGGATTCTCCGACGCCCATTTCATGGCATCGTACAGCCCCTAGTAACGCAGAGACTTCTATTAGCGCATGGCTTGGAGATGCAAGGCTGGACACAATGGTGCCAGCGGCAAGCTACAGCACCTTGAAGACGGTAGAGTGTAGCGAATTGCCCGACTGAGGGCGGTTGTACGCCAGAACGGCCACTGCGCCATGCTGGCTAATGATAAAGTTTTCAAGCTCAGGAAGAGGAGACATGGTGGGCGAGGGTTAACAAGGTTTATCAGGCTAGTTCAGTCTCTGTTTACAAATTTAATCTGCAGTCTGCAGGCCGTCTGTCAAATGTTGAATGTCGAATGAAGCACCGGGAGAGTATCAATGTGTGCTGTGTTCTGTGTGCTGTGTTCTGTGTGCTGTGTTCTGTGTGCTGTGTTCTGTGTGCTGTGTTCTGTGTGCTGTGTTCTGTGTGCTGTGTTCGGTGTGCTGTGTTCTGTGTGCTGTGTTCTGTGTGCTGTGTTCTGTGTGCTGTGTGACGACCGTGTTCAAATCTGGGGTTGGTTCAGTTGCGACCTTGTCCTTGTCTCGCCAGCCCCATGGGGCGGACCTCGGCCACCAAATGCGTCGTAAGTATCGACGACCCAGGATCAGATGCTAGTTTAGTAGACGTTCCCCTCCCCGTGGACTGTGGTTTTAATTCTGGCTGGAGAAAAAGAAAAAAAAAGTAAACTTTGGCACTCATGCGCTGTGTTACACTGCAAATAGGGCATTCATCAGTTGACAGCTCGACCACAAAAATGACGGCGTGTACATGTGGCTGTTGATGGGAATTAACCCCCACTGACTGTGTTTGTCATACTCGTCTTTTACCACCCGGCTGATTTCCACGCCGGGTAAGCAACAAATCAGTCATTCGCAATTTAGGTCATGTACACAGTGCTGCCGTCTCCCGGAATGACCTCGGGACGAGTTGCTGTGACTTTTAATACCATTATCGGGGATTTGAATCAGATATTCGAAATACATCAAATTGCTAGACGTGACACAATATAATTGCCATATGCAGCTAATACACCAACACGTTCATTGTGCGATCAATATTATTATCGTATGTTGGTCCAAGAATGTATTATTTGATATCCTAGAGGTGCAGCTTTTCAACTCACAAAAGTATCCAAAATGTGGCCACAGCCAGCCCAGTATAAGGTACCCTACAACAAGGTACTAGTGGTATTGGTAGATATACGCTGTGCGACATATCTCCAATAGTCTCACGCAGCCCATTGGAAATACCCTTGATGCATTTTTCTTGGCATTGAGGCGTTAAATGTTAAATATACCACGGGTTTTTTGTTCACACAATTGCATCACACAGTGAGCGTGCTTGGAATATGCCCACGATAATCCCTATCTGTCTTTATGAGGATCGATTTGACACCCATCAAGTTAGCTTCTCCCGGCTAGCCTCTGTCAATGTGCCATGTACTTCTTTTTGATACTCGATAAGGTCATCTGTATGTGGCATAATAGTGTGGATTTCTGCCGTTACATTGAAATCGAGTACCATTCTATAACAGGTTCGCCCACCAGAATAAGACCCAAGGCATATTCAAGAGCTTTTGTCCATTTACCATCAAACTGTGAAAATAGCCGCACCAGTGAGATAAACGCCGGTCCCCTTCCTTTTGGTAACCATGGTTCCGAACCACCCGCGATAGAACGTGCAAGTGTCAGTTTTGGGCTCAAACCCCCATGTAATACAGTCCGCCTACGATAGTTTAAATACATATTGCAGTACCGAGGAAAATGCTAAGTCCCGGGGCAACTTGCTTATGTACGGCGAAGTGGTGTCGAGCACCAATATCCTGCTCGAGAAGAAAGAGATCGAATTAATTAACAGGTCAAGTATATTTCGATTTCTTTGTATTGTTTCTATCTGCTATCTGGCTACAATACAACGATCTTTTTAGAGGAAAAACCTCGTGCTTAGGTTGCCGTCGGTGTCAAAACCTCTAGGAGATCTATATCCCTAAGTTGCATCCGCTCTCGGTCAAGTATATCTGATGAAACAATTTAGAAACTCCCAGCTTCTAGCTGCATTGCCAGCCGGCCTTACTTTGGCAGTTTCCAGTTCAGTATCTGCCCGTAGTCAGGGGAACAACGTCTGGATCGCGCCGGCCGGTTCCCTAATTTTCTCTACTATCATAATGCATGTTGCGAGCGTTGCTATATTGCGCCCAATTATTTCCATTTAGTACAATTTGTCCATTGCTATTGTTGAGGGAATCCTTTCATATTCCACGGGATATAACAATTTGCCTATCAATGTTAAACTGCCTAACGATATATTTATTTGTAAAAAAATTAACTGTGGGCTTAACTAGGCAATAAACCTAGGAATACCTTTATAGTACAACTGTTTATTAGATATTCCTAATAGCATTATAAATATAGCCCTATATTATATAATTAACTCATTGTATTTTTGTTGTATTATGATCCCATAGTAATTTGTGGATTCTAGTAGGGTATTAGTCTAGATTCCCTAGACCTCCTTTCCTTTTTTTTTTTTTTTTTTTTTATTTTTTTTATAATTTTTTTTTTTTTTTTTTATATATAATATAACAATCTTTTTAGAGGAAAAACCTTGTGCTTAGGTTACTATTGGTGTTAAAACCTCTAGGAGATCTATATCCCTAAGTTATATTTGCTCTCTAATGTAGAGTAAGTTGCTAGGGTTAGTATTTAATGTGGCTAGCTAAATTAGCTTTGGGTATTGCCGGATTTGAACTAACTTAGTTTGTCCCTAACTAAGGTTCCTAATCTTGGTTATTAACTTAACTATACTAATAGTATAGTTAATATACTACTAGCCCCCCTTTCTTTCCTTTATTAGTTCCTTTTTTTTATATTTATTTTATTTTAAATTTAATTATTTATATTAAATTATTAAGCCCTTTATTATTATTATTTATATTCTTTATAAATCTCTTTTAAGAGTTATTTAGACTAAGTCTTTTTTTTATAAATAATTAATAATTTAATATTAATTTTAATATATTTTATTATTAAATAATAAATTTAATATTATTACTATTAAAGCTTTTTTTTTTAAGTAGTTTATATTTTTAAAAAATAAGCTTAATTTTATTTTTAGGATATATAATATTTTAATATTATAAATAATAAATTTTTTTATTAAAATAATATTTATTTATTATAATAAATTAAATATTAATAGCCTAAATCTCTTAATATATATATCTATATATAAAATTAGATTTAAAAGGAGTATTACCTTTATAGATAAAATAATATTAGAATAATATTTTAATTAATATTATTTATAAATATATTTATAAGTATATTTATAAGTATATTAAGGTGGTATAGTGCAGTGGTTAGCGCGCTATGTTTTTCACAGAGACCGGGGTTCAATTCCCTGCACCAGCCCCCGGCCCAGGGAATAGGTAAAAGAGTTATTATAACTAGTTATTTTTCCCTACTGGGGTTTTTATAGGCAAATAATTATAACTAGAATAATTGTGATAAAAGCTCTTATTGCTCCTTGTAAAATCTAATTAAATACTAAATAAGAAAGTATCCTATCTATATATATATAGGTTAAGTTAAGTAATTAGATAAGGGTTTTTTTTTAAAAAAAAAAAAAAAAAAATAAGTATATTAAAATATACTAATTTTAGCTATTAGCTATCTTTTTATTATATTTTATTTTTATTAAAGAAAGCTTTATAGTTTTTATTTTATATTACTTTTAAGCTTCTAAGGTAATTATAAGTATAAGGGTAATTATATTATAGGATTTAAAAGTCTAAAGGTTTAATATGCTCCTTAGTATTATTATCTTATTAAGCTATCCCTCTCCTTAGGGGGATATAAATCGCTTTTATACCTTAATATTATATAACTAACTTTACTTTTTTAGATAAAATAATCTTAAAATACCCTTATAAAAACTTAGAAAGAAAACTTAGTAATTAAACCTAAAACTTAAGCTAGCTTACTAATTAAGTGATGATATATTTTATTATATATTACCTAAAATACTTTCTATTATATAATATACCCTATATATTATTATAATAAGCTATATATTAAAAGAGAAATATAAAATTAATAAACAGTACTTTATCTATAGCTAAGATAAATACTAATTATTCTATTAATAGCTATATTACTAATAATTATTTTATAAATCTATATTAAAAGTAAAAATTAATTACTTGTTATTCTAAATTAAAGTCTAGCTTATAATCTTTAAGTGTAAATAGCTTTATAAGGATAACCCTAATACTAATAATAAAATGTTTATTAATAAACTAGTAGCTTTCTATATAGAGCTATAAGAGCACTAAATCTAAAATTAATATAATAAGAAAACCAATAAAGAAAAGGAATTTAAGCCGGAAATTAGGAAAGATAAGGCATATAACTACTAATTAGCAGCTGGTGGTATATTGGCTATACTACTAGTACAGTTAAGTCAATAACCAAGATTAGGAACCTTAGTCGGGGACAAACTAAATCAATTTAAATCCGGTAACACCTAAAAGCCAATTTTAGCTAGCCACATCAAAAGCTAACCCTAGTAGCTTACTCCACGTTAAAGAGCAGATGTAACTTAGGGTTATAGATCTCCTAGAGGTTTTGACACCGACGGCAACCTAAGCATGAGGTTTTTCCTTTAATAGATTGTGGTATTGTAGCCAGATAGCAGATAGAAACAATACAAATAAATTAAATGACTATTGGTTGAGGAATGTGTTGGCTTTTGTTAAAGATATATACAAAGAAAAATACAACCAGGGGCCTAACGATATACTTGCGTGGTGAACCTACCATTAACAGATAATAGATGCGCGGGACCCGAGAGCCAAATCAAAATTACGCGAAAATTGGGGAATATCACACAATGCAGCTACGTTGATGGATGCTACAAAGTAGGGATTGGACTCGGCAAGAACACGCTAAACCCTGGACCAAAAACATGCATATTGAATATCCTTCCATCGGATGCTCCTCAACTTCACGTTGAATCTCTACTAGCCCGGATTGTTACTCTATTAGAATTCCTCTATTCGCAATTTTTTCCTGAGATATTTTCTTCTAATCTGGAAGGTAGGTATTTTCGTCATTGGTTTCACACTAGTCCCCATATCCGGCTGGAAGAAGAAGGTGGGGGGGTGATGACGCGAGTTTTGGGCATCACGAATGACTGGAGTATGTTGCGGGTTGAAGAAACTGACAGCAACCGGAAGGGGAATGGAAAATTTTAGGCTTTACAAACCGATGAAAACAGCCCTGATTATTGGAAGGGGTTGGTTTGGAAAAGGCAGTTGCGATGCAGGCTCTATACATTTTAAATAAACACTCATGCCCTGTAGAAACTGGCTTTATCACTCTTATTCAAACCGGTGGAAATATCAAGCATCACTCCGATATTCACTCTCTGTTCAGGACGGTTTACAAGAAACTTAGGGTTATGCCGACATAAATAGTCTGGATTAAGCTTGTCATCACCTTATTCATCCCTTATCGTACCATTCTATTACTGGCATCAACCAATCCATATACGGCAATGCGGCATCTGACACCATCTGTAATAGCGCTTTCGGAAATGCGTCAACTAGGTTTACGCGCTGGTATTTATTAGTGAATAAGATTTGACGGTTTGCATCCACAATACCTGATGCAAACGCCATGTGGAGGCGGGGTGCTACATCTCCGATGTTCCATTACGAGCACGAATACTTCAGAAAACCTGCGTCACCGCATTTGAGAATCTGAAAATTCCCCATTGTATCCATTAATACTAGAACCTGGAGCATAAAGGCGTTTTCGACGACCCTCAACTGGGGTATATCGCTTACATAATGTCCACATGAGTAGCTGTGATTGATATTCCACTAACCACTCGTCCTAGCCACCCTTGAGCATTTAATCCAAGGTATTGAAATTAGTATGAAGCATAAATATGGTATAGCCCAGTAACTGCTGTCATATATTACATATAATATGTCATAGTGACAAACTCTAATACTTGAGCTACACACCGCCATCCTTTTAAAAGACCAGACCCCAAGCCTTGGTCACGACCTCTCACTCTTTCTCAATGCCCGTTTTCCATGCCGTACGTTAACCATCGTGGATTAACCATATCAGTCCAATTTCTCTATACTGACCAATACTTGCACACGTTATATTCATATTTTACCTACCCGCACCTTACATCCAGACATCTACACCGTCGTGGCACAATGTTTATTTTCACAGAGTATCTCCAAGCCTGTGATTAGATGGTATTTGCAAAAATGCTTTATCCTGCCCCGGGGCCAGAGGTAGTCATAGTAAGAGTTGTCATCATTTATCTTTGTATCTGCCATTATGCTTATCACTCTCAGGCTTCGGGGTGGACTTTTATTAGTATCGCAACCGTCTTATTGATAGCTCGCTTATATCTTCGTCTTTGGATTCAAAAACGCAAGTTATTGTTGAGCGATATTTTCATGTGCGCTACATGGATATCTGGACTCATCAATTGCAGCCTTTTATTAGTTTTTAATTCCGTTGGAGGACTCGACCCACGCCTAACTTCGGATATGCAGGGATATCAAGGAAACCCTGAAGATATTCCTCTCATTTTGAAGGTAAGAGTCCCAATTTAACGTAGAACATCTATGAAGCAATAAATATCAGGTATTTGAAACTGATATCCTTGGTAGCTGTTTTGGGTTGGGAGCATTTTTCATTCCACAACTGTGAATCTATGCAAAGCAACACTGCTTTGCACATACCAAAATATATTTCCTCGATTTATGACGAAACGGAGAATTCTCCTTTGGATTACGATTGCGTACGTTGCTATGGCATATGTTGCTACTCTGATTCTGCAGATATGTATTTGCTTGCCGGTATACACAAATTGGTACCCGTGTTTCTATAATCTAATAGGCAAGAAGAACAGGCTAACAATTCTAACAAGGAATCCTGGTCCGGATACTCAATGTTCAACTTGGGCATCCGGAAATCTCGTATTCAGGATTGGCTGGGCACTCCATTTCTGGGGAGATATCCTAGGTTTGTTTATTAACGTAGCCCTTTATCGGTATACCTAGCTAACATAAGTAGTCTTTTTATTGCCCTGGACCGTTGTTACCGAGCTATGTACCACAATGTCGCTCAAGATTGGAGTCTACAGCACCTTTCTTCTTGGGGTAATTAGCATGGGATTTTCAATTATTCGATTCATTACATTTGAGCGATCAAGTGCCAATCCATCAGGCCCTATTAGCTACATAAGTGAGTCTTGACTCATGATTCTATCATTGTATTGATGGAACCACATTACTTATAAATTTCCCCTATAGCGCTGTGGAGCACCCTGGAGCCCACTATTGGCATCAATGTTGCTTGTCTACCATCTTTGCGACCATATTTCAATAAAAGAAATGGAGTTGACACCCCTAACTCATCCATGCTACAATCGACGAACTATTCAAGTCGATTAAGAAATACGAACCAACGTCACGTTCGTTTCGTTACAGATGACCTTCCTAAAAATTCGTCTGTGTCATCGCAGCATCCCCTCAGCCCGTGACTAGTAGGGGATAACATATCTGTACAAATTTAGAGAGTTTGTGAATTGGGACCTGCCTTGATTGATGGAATTGAAGATTTTACCTATTATATGTTAATCTGCGACGCACCCGATATCCTGATGAGGTTATGGTTGTTTCATTGATAATATGTATGCATTCAATGCCAATGATTGAGAGATGGTTCGGAGATTTTATATAGATGATTGGGTACGATGAGAAATATATTTGCCATTGCATTGTCATATTACGACACCGGATCTGGAATCGAGAAGTCCGCTACAAATACGACCATGCATTGTCTTCATCATCAGTCACTCTTACCGCTATCATTATGGTAAGGTTACCGGGGATAAAAAAGATCGCTGGTTAAGATCTAATATATACATGGATTTATTTGATATACTGTAGTTTGGAAGAATTTATGATATTGAACGTTGCCGTAAATAGCTACTCCCTACACGAGTATCAAAATACTTATACCAACTACGCCGCATTCAAATTTGACCGGGTACATAGTTTGGTTAGAATATTGTAAAGGATTACCTTGGAAGATAATTGAATATGGTTGGTGGTGTAGAGAATTCTTTGAGCGGTTGCGAAGGTAAGTAAGTGCCTTGCTGAGTTGGCACTCGGGCTTGTCCAGATTTTGATGTCGATAGAGTTTAGTGCATGACTTGATATACATGATGGACTTTAGAGACCAGACCATTGTCCCATCATGCCCAACTCAAAGAATACCCAAACTATCCAAAACAATGCCAACAACCCATGTTTCTGTGTGGGATATTGCTGTCCTTGATTTGAGGCTTCAAGGCTACAACTCTTGACCCAGATTCATCCCCCACTAGAACCGATATACCAGAGCGAATATTACATGGCTATTAGGTTGTATATTGTCAAATATTTCGTGGACTAACAATGTACGAAAATAAGGCGTATTCTTTGGTGAATCAGTGCGCGTTTCTTCAGCGTGTAAATCTCCCTGCGGTTCACATACAATGCCAAGTACTAAGCCGTAATATGTAGGTGATGTAGGGATTTAAATTATATTCATTATTTGAGATTAGAAACAGCACGTCTTGCCTCTGCTGTGACATGTTAGTTTTGTTATAATTGTTGTTGTGCGGTGAAGTGGTGCGGGGACAGTCGGCAGAAATGCGGACGGATAAGAATTTTGGCTACAAGCTAAGAACGGGTAAACATTTTGCTGCATGAATCTGTCGGTCAGAATTTGAGATCAAAATTAGGGATGGTCCTAGTGTTGGCCATCACGGTATAGAATTGACGAATCGCACACGTAAAATGACATGAGTTTCCGACACTCCACATGCCGCTCCGCTCCGGAATGAAATTTAAGGTGGGTTGTTATGTAATGAAAGGTAAATCCCTTCCAGAAGTTGAATGCGGGGTTTAAGAGCTCTTGTAGCGGGAAAGATGCAACCTTTCAAAATCTGCATCCTCTAAAACTACCGAAACAAACTCGGAGAGAGTCCGACAAGACATGGCAACGTCTTCAGCCCCTGCTCTACCAGATACTACAATGGGTTCGAAGCGATTGCTTGGGAAAACCATTCTAGTCACAGGTGCTGGAGGCGCAATAGGACTAGAGGTATCAGCACGATTACTTCAGGAAGGAGCTAGATTGAGCCTTATCGACATCAATTCAGATGCACTGGAAGCAGCAGTAGCAAAGCTCAAGGAATATATACCTGACGGGCCCATCTCTGACATCATATTAACAATCACCGCCAATGTTACATCCGAGAATGAGGTTGAAGAATATACTGCACAGACTGTGAAACGGTTTGGCAGCCTAGATTGCGCATTTCTTAATGCTGGTGTCAGTTACTCTGCCACTAGTATATTCAACACAACGGAGGAAACTTACGAACGTATCATGGGAATAAATGTCAAGTCCGGTACGTGGCCTTGAGCCTTTCAACGGTGGTCGTGAATTTAACATGATTTGGTAGCATTCCTTGGTATAAAGCATTCAGCCAAAGCCATGAGAGACCTTGGAAATGGTGGCAGCATCATCCTGACCTCATCGATAGCTGGCTTACGCGGAACCCCAGGGCTTATCCTCTACTCAGGATCCAAATTTGCCCTCCGCGGCTTGGCTTTGACTGCAGCCTCTGAGCTCGGTGAGTTTGGTATTCGCGTCAATACCATCCATCCTAGTGGTGTCAACACGCCCATGTTTAGGGCATCCTGGAGCTCTGTGAAAATGGAAGAACTGAAAAGGGGTGTGCCACTGGGCAGATTTGCAGAAACTAGCGACATAGCCGGCGTAGTGGCTTTCCTGGCAGGTGATGATTCCAAATTCATGACTGGCGGGTTCTTGAAGATAGATGGCGGTTGTGTTAGTTTTTGAGCGGGGTTGGATTTGAAGGGGATCGACTATAAGTTATTCTGGTTGGATATAGACTTCGCTTTGTCGTGACTGACCGTAATGCATAGTAAACAGAGATACATTGATGGAGGCATCATCCCGTGATATAATTCCGGCGGTATCCCCCAGCCAATCTTTGTATGTGTAACCGGAGCTTAACCAGGAAACCACCGCCCACACGCACACATAATTTATCAATGTTTACAGAGAGCAATGTCCAATAGCCCTAATTATCTAATAATAGCAAGTTCACAAATGTAAGCTCCCCACCGAAAACGGCTTTTAAGTGCTCGTAAATTGCTCTGCTGCAAGACAATATGGTAAATGTAGCAAACGCCTGCTGCGATTTGGCAAATTCCCTCGCCGATTCAATTCGTCCTACAAGCCATACATAGACATAGGTACGTACTACGGTATCCAGACCCTATCGTTGAGGCCGCTGCTCTGGAACGGGGTGAAGAAGTTCAATACCTAGTCTCGAAGTAGAGGCAGATTTACTGTCCCGCAAGGCGCAGATTTTATAGTAGGCCCGTGAAAAATGACAATATTAATCGAAATCAGCACTGATATTAACCGGTCTGGGACTATGAAAGACGATTGGACTGTTTCAGAGGTGGCCTCTGAGAAGGGAGGTTGGATATACACTCGTTTACATTTAAGCTGAATAGTAATGCCAAGGACAATGGCTAGGGTTACCAATACCATTCATTATGCACGGAAGGGGGAAAACTCGGAAATTATGGATTCATTGAGCTGGCACAAAAACTGGGTTCAAGTAGTAAATTGCGTTGGCTTGAACCCCCACCCGGGGACCCCTATATGGTGAACATGACACCTGTAGATCGTAAAAGAATATATGCTAAAGACGGCTGGATGAACTCATAAACAAACCGGAAAGGGAACCGGGCAAGCCTAACGATCTAGGAACCATCTGTCTGACCAATAATGCAATGTTCTTTTTCCTCCCAGTCACATAATCGTATGTTGACAAATTCTTGCAGGCCCACAATGGCCATGAAGACTTTTCATCGGAGGACATTTGACCCCAAGCCTGCTTAGTCTTTGTTTCGTCAAATATGAAAGCGCATCCCGTCACCACAAAAATGTGACCAAAGAAGCATTGCACATTTGATTTCCAGTCGCAATCGCCCCAGACAACTGTCGGACGTCCCCACCAGAATCTACGAAGAGTGGCACTGGCCGCGAGTAGGTCTTCGGTGGATCGTTGATGGTCAGCACCACCAACTGCGTGAACACAACCAATCGAACCAAATGCCACGTGGACAATTAATCGATTGACGACCATGTCCACTGGTATCTCGTCATATCTGGCATGTGATGGGTCTGAGAGATGGGATGAAACCAAACTCTTGGTTGGAGAATTAAGAATCCAGCATGCAGCCACTGTGGTCATTGGAGACGAACCCGGGATTTCAAAAAAAGGGTACGGAAAGGACTCTGCGGGACCAATGATGGAAGGGCGAAATATAAGCAGTTTGTGATCGGATTGTGCGTCCCGAAAGCATTGGATGAGAAGTCTTTCGGTCAAATGCTTTGCGTAACTGTATGCATAGGGAAAGTTGAACATTTCGTACTCCGGAGTGGACCCCAGCGTACCCAACTCTGCAAGTTCCACCGTCGCCGAAGAGATGGCATCATTGTTCCGCAGAGCGCGTACATCTTCCATTATGGTTGCGTCGAAACCCTCTACTCTTCCATCGCTTGTTGGTTGAAGAAATGTACTGCAGTAAGCTGTTGATACGTAGACAAAACGGCTCAGGTGAGGGCACGCGAGTGCCATTTTACCAATTGCTAATGAGGGGTAAATAACAGTACGAGACACGTCTCCCAATGGCTGCTTTAGGTTGATGCTAGATGCTCCGTGCACAAATATGGAAACAGTATCCTGGATCATGTTCACCTCGCGCGGAGATAATCCACAGTTGGGCCGTGTAATATCACCGTCAAAAACGACAAGCTTTCCGGACGCCTTGAGTGCGACGAGCATTTTGGAAGGCAGGTGAGAAGCCCAAATCTTCCATAACCGACTTCATAACCACCATGTGCAATCAGCATACGAAAACCAAGGTGTGAGATGTATAGTTATTACCTCTCCCCGCCTCTCACAAGTGCATATACACGAGATACGGGAGTATCCAGAAGGAGCTTGCTCAGATAGGCAGTGCCTAGCATTCCATTTGCACCGGTGCAAAAAACATGGCGATTCTGGTAGAAGGATGGAATCATATCGTCTGTGGTTTCCGACATGGTTGGTGACGTTGGCGCCTAACCAGTGGCGAATAGAGTATGGATGGAATAATTAACAATTAGGGCTTATTTCCGGACATTTCATTCAATTGTATGATTTTAGAGAGAGCCAATGGACACTCTTTATAGAGATGCGTGATGACAGCGGTAATGTTCTGACGCTAAGTTTGTTCTAATGCTATGTGATAGTGATGGGTTTAATAGCAAGTAACTGAAAGGGGAAAATCTCTTGGAGTCCTACCACCGTCAGGGAATGAGGTGGTAGCAAATCGGTGATAATGCATCCAAGGTCTTGGCCGAGATCGCAATGTAGCAGTGCCTTGATTCATATAGCCACTATTCAACAACCGTCGGTGGACTTTTCCCCTACTCATTGCTGGATAATAGTGATAATGGATTTTGATAGGACAGTTTGGTTTTGTGTCTTGCCCAAGTCCCCCAACATGTCGGCACCTGCGGATCTCACCCAGACCAGTGGCAAGGCTGTCTCTGATAAGTCGTCCAGATAAGCCGAGCCGGAACATTCACGTCAAAATACGTGCGTCACAACCACGAACTGTCATAAGCCAGCCTCCTACCGCATTCCGGGCACACAACCCCCGTAACACACACATTATCCACTCCAAGTAGATAATTCTGAGTAGGGTATAAAATACCTATGGGTACCTAAGGTATAGGTAGTCTATAGGTATTTATCCTAATATTAGATAATATAATATTATTTATAAATATTTATAGATAGTAGATATTATTATATTATTATTTATAAGTATTTATAAATAAGTTTTTATTATTTATAAATATTTAAAGATAAAAAAATTATTTATTAATATATATAATTAATATAAATAAAAATATAATAATAAATAATTATTATATTAATAAAAAAGAATTTTATTTTTTTTATAAAATAATAATTATTTTATATTATAAATTATATTTTTAATAATTTTTTAAGATTAATTATATAATATAGATTTTTTATTTATTAATTATAATTTTTTTTTAATTAAGCTAATTTATATTTTATAATATTATAATTATAATAATAATATATTTTTATTATTAAAATTTTAATATTTATATTAAAAATATAATAAAAATTTTTAAAAATAAAAATTTTATAAAAAAAAATAAGAAAATAAAAGATTATAAATTAAAGGATAATTATCTAAGCTATAAATTAAGTTTAATTTAATTTTAGAAATTATCTTTAAATATATTTATTAAATTTAAAGATATAATAAAATTAAATAATATTATAATCTTAATATTAATTTTAATATTTATATTAAAAAATAAAATAAAAAAAATAATTTTATATTATTAAGTATAAAAGTAAAATATCTTAAAATTAAATTAAAATTATAAAAATAGATTTAAAAGTTATAGGTTTATTTTAGGGGTTATTATGATATTTTCATGGTTATAGGGCTAGTAGCTACTAAGGGGGTTCTAATTATATTTATCTCTATCTCTTCTAGCTAGCTAGGGCTATAAGGCCTAAAATTAGTATTAGGATTATATTATATAATCTAGAATAATACCTTTTCCAGGTCTAGGCAAGGCTATTTAATAGCTTTATTACTAATAGCTAAAATATGAAAATATATATTATTTAATAATATAAATAATATTCTAATACTTAAGCTTTTTCTTTTTTATATTAAGGCCTTTATTTCTAGTTAGAATAGGCCTTTATTTTAATATAAATATCCCTTGCTTTTTACTTTTATAGTAAGTAGTCTTTTTTATTATATTTTATTTCTTATTATTTAATCTTTTATTTAAATTATTACTTTATTATTATTAATAAAATACTCTAAGGCTTAATTAAATATTACCTTTATAAGGATATTATTAGATTATCTTTTTTATTAATCTATCTTACTTTATAAAGCTTATACTTTTTATAGGATTATTTAAGTATTATAATATTAATTATTAATCTTTTTTTTATTATTATTTTAATTTTTATAAGGTATTTATATAGGAAATATAAATTAATATAGTGGTATAGTACAGTGGTTAGCGCGCTGTGTTTTTCACAGAGACCGGGGTTCAATTCCCTGCACCAGCCCCCGGCCCAGGGAAATAGGTAAAAAAGGGTTATTATAATTAGTCATTTTTCCCTACTAGGGTTTTTATAGGCAATAATTATAACTAAAATAATTATGATATAAAGCTCTTATTGCTCCTTGTAAAATCTAACTAAATGCTAAATAAGAAAGTATCCTATTTATATATATATATAGGTTAAGTTGAGTAATTAGATAAGGGTTTTTTTAAAAAAGAAAAAAAAAAAAAAAAAAAATTTAATATATATAATAGTTAGAATAGGGAATAAGTTAAGCTAATTAGTTATTTTTATAAGAATTATTATAAGGATATATATAATATTAGCTCTTATTATTATATTATAAATTTTAGAGGTAAGTATATTTTAAGTAATTTATTAGTATTTAATTAAGCTAAAATATAGAGTTGCTCCTTATATAATCGCGACCCTATATAATCACGGAAAAAGACCAGATTATAACTATAGCTATTATCCTAAATAACTCCACGAAAAGCTAATAAAATTACCAGCTATAATTAGATATTAGAGATTATATTCTCCTGAGCTAATATTGCATTTTTAATTATATTCCTTTTAGCTTGGGCCTATGCCCTTATAACCTAACCCTTTGTATAGGACTATTCCTTCTTATGGGCCTTTTTTATTTCCTATACTATTATAAATGCCTTATTTAGATTATATTAAATAGCTTACCTTTCTATAGGTTAGTTAGAGGCTACCTTAGCCTCTAGGTGCTAGTATTTAGTCTTCTAGCTAGCTATTTTAGTAGCCTATTTATCTATTTATTTCCTTAATTTATTAAGTAAAGCTTATATATTATAATAAACCCTATTTAATTCTCTTTCTATTAAAATAATCTATATCTAAAGATCCTTTAAGTTCTTAGGTATATATAGTAGATTATTATTATTTTTTTATTATTATTTAAATATAGAAAATTATAATATAAGTAAGAATAAAATTAGAAAAGTATTAGGATTAATTAGTTATAATAATAACTATAAAATATTAATAGGAAAGATCTTAGTTTTAGAAAATTCTTTTCTAAGATTATTTAGGGATATTATTTTATTAGAAGTTATTTTATAATATTCTAAGAAGTATTATTTTTAAATAGGAGTAGTAGTATTAAAGGAGATATATTTATAGGTTTTCTAGTAAAAAGTATTTTTTATTAGGCTAAAAATATTAATATTAAGAGGCTATATAATATATAAGCTCTTAAGTAAAAGATAAAAAAGCTATATCTTATATAACTAAGTATTATATATTAATTTATATATAATATATATCTTATAATTATTAATAATAAGTACTCTTTAGTATAACTTTCTTATAGGCTATATTTCTAGTAAAAAAACCTCCTTAAACTATTATTTAATAATATTAGAGTTTACCTAGCCTAATAAGCTATAAATATATTTCTAAGAGGGAAAAATTTTTTAAAATTATTATTTCTAAAGATTTATTTTAATAAAAATAATATATAATATTAAATATGTTTTATAAATACTTTCTACCTTAATAATTATAACCTATTTAATTATATTACTTTTTATTATAATTATTTAATTTATAAGAAATATTCTAATAATCTTTTTAATTTATAATTTTATCTTCTTAATATTATATTTATTTATATTATAAAAATAATTAAATATAATATTTTAAGTAATTAATAATTTATCTAAATTATTATATTATTTTTTTATAACTTTCTTTCTTATAGCCTATAAATAAAAGGCCTTAAAAGAATTAAATACCTCTATATAAACCTCTTTATAATATTAAAAGAAATAATTAATCCAATTATTATTAATAAGCTTATTATTCCTACTAATCTTTACTACCTACTATATAAAGAACTATATCTCCTACTTTATAAAAGCCTAGTTAATATTTTCCTCCAATAAAATCCAATTTATTATAAATTCCTTTTATATATTTAATAGCCTTTAGGAAGGCTCTTAACCTTTTACTCTTAATTTAGTGCCCTTATATTAACTGTATAGGGTAGAGGGAGTAATTATATAAGCTTTGCTAATATACCTAATTTTAGCGCCTTCCTTGATTTTTTCTAGAGCTTTAGTTATTAGGGCCTTATAATTATACTTTAATAGACTTATAGTTAAAGTTTAGGCTAAAATAGATGCCTTTTGCTATTAATTTAGCGCGGGTTACTATATAGAAGGGGGAAATAGGTATCTATTAGCGCATTGCAAATATATAGGGTTGTAATTATATAGAGAGCGACTCTATAATATTTCCTTTTATTATAAAGGTTTTATTATTTATATATTTATTTATAATAAGAATAATAAATTTAAGTTATAAAAAAAAGTTAGGATTATTTATAAATACTTTATTAATAAATATAAATAGCTTTATTATTATAAGATTAAATAAAGTAAATATAAAGCTATAGTTAAGATTATCCTTTTATTATTTAAGCTTTTTATTTAGAGCTTTTACTTAGGTTATACTAGGCTCTTAGTATTATATAATAGTTAATAAGTTATAGTATACTTTAAAGTTGATTGTTCTGTTGGTCAGGGCGAAAAGAGACCAACACCATAGTTGTTTAAACACTAATTGTATCCGCTCCTAGAATTGCCTGGTCGAGCCTCCTGCTTGTATTTTAACCAAACATAAACATAAATAGTATACTTTAAGTTAGCAAATTAAAGCTTTATAAGCTCTTTATACCTATTATTTAATATATTACTATTTTATAAGCTTAGGTTCCTTAGCTATAATTATTTTAATCTTTTTTCCTTAGCCTTTTTAGTAGATAGTAATAGTATTACCTTTCTTAAGGGTTATAATAGCTCTATTAAAGATAAGAGGGTTCTTTTTTAATAATTGTTCCTTTAGTTTAGCTTTAAATAATACTTTTTAAAGCTTTTTTTTCTTTTTTTATAAGAACTTCTTATTAAATACTTTAATTATATTATTAGTTTATATTCTAATAATAATAAAATCTTTTTTT
Source organism: Calonectria henricotiae (assembly GCA_020623695.1). Taxonomy (NCBI): domain Eukaryota; kingdom Fungi; phylum Ascomycota; class Sordariomycetes; order Hypocreales; family Nectriaceae; genus Calonectria; species Calonectria henricotiae. The sequence goes on from JAHVYB010000232.1 coordinate 59,308, forward strand.
TCTTTTAATAAGATTAATAAGTATAAATTAAAGATTAATATAATTATTTTAAGCTTTTCTTTATAGTGCTTATTATATATTGCTTATTAGTATATTCTAGCTTTAAGGATATTATAAAATAGTATTATAACTCTTATAATAGTATTCTAAGAGTAATTATTTCTAATACTTTCTAGAAACTAGGTAAAGATAATTTAATTTAGCTTAGTTTATAATTATATATAAGCCTAAGTAATATCTTTTAATTATAAGAAAATACCTTTATTTAAGAGTAAAAGGATTAGGGTTAAGATTAGCTATTAATTATATTATTAAATTATTAATAACTAAGTAAAAATAACTTTCTTCCTTTTATTAGTATAGCCTTAGATTATTTTTTTTTATTTTTTTTTTTTTTAAAAAAAACCCTTTTTAAGCTGCTCAACTTAACCTATAAATAGGATATCTCTTTATATAGCATTTTATGCTTATTTTATAAGGAGCAATAAGAGCCTTTTATTATAATTATTCTAGTTATAATTATTTTGCCTATAAAAACCCTAGTAGGGAAAAATGACTAGTTATAATAACTCTTTTACCTATTCCCTGGGCCGGGGGCTGGTGCGGGGAATTGAACCCCGGTCTCTGTAAAAAACACAGCGCGCTAACCACTGCACCATACCACCAGCCTTAGATTATTAATCTTAACTTCTTATAAGGTCTATTAAATATCTTTTTTTTAATTTTATTAATAATTTATAATTTAAAAACTTTAATTTCTCTATAATATTTTTTATTATAAAAAATAAATTTAAATATACCTTTTTTAATTAAATCTTTAATCTTTTTCTTTATTAATCTCTTAAATAATCTTCTTAGTATAAAGATTATACCTTTTTTATATATTTAGATTATTAAGTCTAAATTAGATTTCTCTTTAGTAGAAAGAAATAACTTTTTATAATTAATTTTAGGTTTAAATTACTTAGTAATATATATTATAGAAAATAGAGTAAGATTATTTTAAGATTATTCTTTCCTTTGCTTTTATATAGGAGGTGCTTTATTAATTATAATAGGATTCTTTCTTAGGTAGCCTTTCCCTTTATTTTATACTATTAGAGACTATAGAAAGATATTACTAATTTCCTTCTTAGGCATTTTTATAGCTTACTTTATTAAGAATAAAATTATATTTTTATTTTTTAATAACTAAGATTAGGATTTATAATTAAAAGAATAAAAAGGTAATTTTTTATTTTTTTCTTTTATTTTATTTTATATCTTAGGGTCTTTATTAATTATAAACCAGATTAAATAATTATAAACAAATGCACTTTTGATTTCCTAGATATTTAAAATCTAGCCCAGACTACCAATTTTCCATGACTTTTTAGCAGCAACCTCTGCATTTCTTTTTAGCCTTGCTTTTATTATTATGGTTCTTAATAAACCTTATAGTATCTATAGTCCTTTCCAGCCATTGATTATACTAGCTATTATTAATATCTTCTAAGAACCTCTCTTCTTCTAGCTTTATATCCTTAAATTTACCTAAAATATACTTATTTATTATCTTATTAACCTTTATATACTCCTTTTAAATAAAATCTTTATTATTAATATTAATATTATTCTTTTAGAGTAACTAGAGCTTAAAATTAATAATTTTTATCTTTTAAAATAATATAAGATTAGTAATTTTAGTCTTAGATAGTATAAATAGCCTATATTAAGGGAGGATCTATTTAAAGTATTTAACTAGATTGGGAGGGTATTTAATATAGAGCTTATTATTAGTATATTTTAAGGTAAAAGGGTATAATAAATTATAAAGAATATAATATTTAAAATATAATTTAGATTTAGCTATTTTTAATAATATTAGAAATAGGCTAGAATATATTAGTCTTAGTATAGTGGGAAAGCTATCTTAAATATTAGGATAGGTCTAATAAAGTTTACTATCTTTACTATTAAAAGGGTATTAAGATTATAAAATATATAAAGTTAATTATTCTATTGGTTAGGGTAAAAAGAGACTAATACTATAGTTATTTAAATACTAATTATATCCGCTCCTAGAATTACCTGGTTAAGCCTCCTGCTTGTATTTTAACTAAATATAAATCTTAGGGTCTTTATAATATAATTTAATTATTATTAAAAAAAATTTATAGATCTTTTTATATTTTTAATTATATAGGTTTTTTTATTATTAATAATAAGTATATATAGGCTAATCTATTTATTATATTTTTATTTATATTTAATTAAAATATAAGTAGAAGGCTTAACTAGGTAATTCTAGGAGTAGATATAATTAGTATTTAAATAACTATAGTATTAATCTCTTTTTGCCCTAATTAATAAAATAATTAATTTTATATATTTTATAATCTTAATACCTATTTAATATTAAAGATAATAAACTTTATTAGACCTATCCTAATATTTAAAATAGCTTTCTATACTAAGACTAATATATTTAAGCCTACTTCTAATATTATTAAAAATAGCTAAATCTAAATTATATTTTAAATACTATATTCTTTATAATTTATTATATCCTTCTACCTTAAAATATACTAATAGTAAGCTCTATACTAAATACCCTCCTAACCTAATTAAATACTTTAAATAGATCCTCCTTTAATATAGGCTATTTGTATTATCTAAAACTAAAATTACTAACCTTATATAAATCAAAAAATAAATATTATTAAATTTAAGCTCTAATTATTCTAAAAGAATAATATTAATATTAATAATAAAGATTTTATTTAAAAGGAGTATATAAAGATTAATAAAATAATAAATAAATATATTTTAGGTAAATTTAAGGATATAGAGCTAAAAAAAAAGAGATTCTTAGAAAATATTAATAATAGCTAGTATAATTAGTGGCTAGAAAGGATTATAGATACTATAAGGTTTATTAAGAACCATAATAATAAAAGTAGGGCTAAAAAGAAACACAGAGGTTAATAGATACTATGTAAGACGGTCTTAAGCTATATTAGTTGCCTGTTTTATATATAATGTATATCTAAATAGATTACCTACCTAAAAAGTTATAGAAAATTGGTGGTCTAGGCTAGATTTTAAATATCTAGGAAATTAAAAGTGCGTTTGTTTACAAATATTAATTATATTTTTATTATATTATAATCCTATAATAATTTATAGATTCTAAAATCTCTATTTCCTTATATATTATTTTATATTATTAAGCTAACTTTTATATATTTCTAGATCCTCTAAGAACCTCTTTTTATAAGAACTTAGGCTAGTTTTAAATTATATATTAAGATACTTTAATATTAGCTTTATTAGCCTTTATTATTATTTAATAAAATTAATATTATTATAATTAAAATCCTTTCTTTAGAATAACTTAAGCTTCTATAGAATAAGCTTAATTTTAGTCTTAATAGCTAGATTATTACTTAGGTATAGTTTATCTTTTATTTTATTAATAAATTTATTATTAGACCTCTTAGGCTAAATACTAATTGCCTAGATCTCTTAATATATATATTTATATATAGAGTCGGATTTAGGAGGGATATTGCCTTTATAAATAAGGTAGTATTAGAATAATATTTTAACTAATATTATTTATAGGTATATTTATAGGTATATTTATAGGTATATTAAAATATACCAATTCTAGCTATTAAGAAAGCTATCTCTTTATTATATTTTATTTCTATTAAAGAAAGCTTTATAGTTTTTATCTTATATTATCTTTAGGCTTCTAAGGTGATTATAGGCATAAGGGCAATTATACTATAGGATTTGAAAGTCTAAAGGTTTAATATACTCCTTAGTGTTACTATCTTGTTAAGCTGTCCTTCTCCTTAGGGGGATATAAATCACTTTTATACCTTAATATAGGCTAATCTAGCTTTCTTTCTCTCTTTAAATATATATTATTAATTTTAGTAAGAGATTAATAATTACTAAAGTATTAGGATTATTATAAATAGCTAAGGCCTTATTTACTCTTCTTTTATTATAGAGGTAGTATATTTTTATTATTACTTTTTAAATAGCCTTTACTTACTTTATTATTCCTAGTAAGGGGGATAATTTTTATATTATTTAAGGGTATACCTTGAATATTAAGAGGGTTAGGATAAGACTATTAGGTCTAGTTATATTATTAATTGCTTTTATTACTAATTAAAGGGCCTTATTAATTCTAAGGGAAAAGTCTTCTTTTTAAATTATCTTATAAGCTTTATAAAGAGATTTATAATATTATTTAATTTTACTAATTAAGTTATAGGCTTTAATAGGTACTATTTATATTTGGTTAAAATATAAGCAGGAGGCTTAATTAGGCAATTCTAGGAGCGGATATAATTAGTATTTAAATAACTATAGTATTAGTCTCTTTTCGCCCTAACCAATAGAACAATTAACTTTATATATTTTATAATCTTAGTGCCCTTTTAATATTAGAGATAATAAACTCTATTAGATCTATCCTAATATTTAAGATAGCTTTCCTACTATACTAAGACTAATATATTCTAGCTTACTTTTAATATTATTAAAAATAACTAAATTTAAATTATATTTTAAATACTATATTCTTTATAATCTATTATATCCTTCCGCCTTAAAATACACTAATAGCAAACTTTACATTAAATACTTACCTAATCTTATTAAGACCTTTAAATTAAAGCTTAGAAAGGAAGAGCTCCTTAGGCTATTTAGAACCTCTATTATTAACCTTAAATTATTCCAAAAGATATAATTTATTAAATTTAAGTTCTATATACTTAAAAAGAATAATCTTAATATTAATAATAAAGGGTTTATCCAAAAAGAGCATAAGAAATTTAATATTATTATAAAGAAATTAGATAAAATAATATTTAAGGAGATTACTAAAGCAAAGGAAGCTTTTTTCGGAGAAATTAATAGCAATAAATATAATAAGTAGCTAGAAAGAATAATAGGTATTATAACCTATATTAAAAACTATGATAAAAATAGGTCTAAGAGTAAGTATAAAGGTTACTAAAAAGTTATAGAAAATTAGTAGTCTGGGCTAGATTTTAAATATCTAGGAAATCAAAAGTATGTTTATTTATAATTATTAAATCTAGTTTACAATTAATAAAATCGGTTCATAATTATATAATAGGTACTATATTAATAAAAATACTTATAATTTCTATCTCTTAATATAGCTTTTTTAATATATAATTTATTCTAATATTTATAATAATCTAATTAGGTAGTTCTTAATAAATATTAATTTAATATAACTTTAGACTTCTTTAAAAGGTCTTTATAGATTTATTAGGAAGGAAATAAGCTATATTAAAAGTAATAATTAAATTAATAATATAAAGAATAGGCCTACCTTCTAAGTAGAAAGTATTAGTAATAATATAATAATTAAAGTTATAATTATTTTAGATAGTAAACTTAAAGTAAGTAAGCTATTTTATATAAAGTTAGTATTTTTTATATACTTTAGTAAGTTTTTTAATAGCTTTTTACTTAATTAAGTAGCTTACTTTATTTAAGAGCTTATAAAGTCTCTTTATAAAGAGATAATTAAAATAATAGTGAATTTATTATAGTTTAACCTTAGTAAGATTACTCTAGGCAAGTAATTTTTCTATCTTTAGAAGTATCTAAGGGTGCCCCTATTTATATACTATTAGAATTTAAATATTACCTTTTTCTAGGTATTTCTTAATATTATAAAAATAGATATTTAATTAGTTTATATTATAAAATAATAAAAGGAATAGAATATTTATAGGTATAATATAGAAAATTATAATTCTAAAAGATATTAATATAATAGCTATACTTAGTAACTTTATTAGGTTTCCTCTAAAGATAATTTTCGCTTTTTCTATTATCTTTATATTAAGCTTAAGAAAGAGAGTAATATTTCTTTATAATATAATAAATTACTTATAATTATTAATTAAGAAGCTTATAGTATTTATATTAGGGATAATACCTTAGAATATTATTACTAAATATTGGTTATTTAGGAAGAATTATAATATTAACTCTTAAGGTTTTATTTTCTTCTTTTTAAAGAGATTATTCTTAGTAAAATAATATAAGATTATTTAATTAGTAAGTTAGTTTAAAATAAGGGATATATTAATCTTTATTAAGCCTATAAAAAAGGTATACTATATATTATTATTATAATAGGCTTTGCTTATTCCTTTTTAGTCTTTCTTTTTATTAAAGGTAAAGGATTTATTATTATTAAAGTTATTATTAGGCTTTTTATATTAGGCTAGGAATATTAAAAATGCTTTATTAATATAGCTCCTTTTAAATTTATAGTATAATTCCTCTTTCTCTTTTATAGTATAGTTTCTTAATTAATAGTTTAGCTTTTTTTTTTTTTTTTTTTTTTAAAAAAAAAAAAAAACCCTTTTTTTTTTTTTTTTTTTTAAAATAAAAAATAAAAAAAAAAAAATTTTTTTTTTAAATAAAAATTTTTTTTTTTAAAAAGAATTTATAGTTTTATTTTTATATTTTTTTATTTATATTTATGATTTATAAAAACATTTGTAGGAAAAAAAAAATATTTTAATAAACTTTTTTTTTTTTTTTTTTTTATTT